>JAREIK010003076.1:3020673-3380673 GCA_029783825.1 Sapria himalayana | reverse complement strand
ATGAATCAATTCCCAATTCAACGATTTAATATTTGATTCATGCATATTTTTAATTCTTTTAAAAAATCAAATTATTTATCTCCTTAATCATGAATCGAACCGTGAATCATACTATTTTGATAACAGTAATATCAGTAACCACAAATATATGATATAATTTGATATTTTCATTCTTGATACATATATTATGAATATATTACTTTTGAATGAGGCTATCTCGATACCATATTTTCTAGAAAAATATTCTTACTTTTAAATTCTTATTAGATCTGGCATGTTGGTATTTATAAGAGCAACTCCAATGGGAAATGCCAAAAAAGGAGTGCCAAATATTATTTTGCAAACTTGAACAGTGCTTTTGGCACTCCTAAACAGATTTTTACTCCAATGGTAGGAGCCAAAATAAGGTGATATTTTAATAATTAAATATTTTTTTTATTAAAATTTTTTTTTCAACCTATGAGAAAGATCCTTTGAGATGCACAGTAACCATAACTGGTATTTTGCATCCTCTATATTCTATCTCCAAGGTTGCCAAATATGGCACCCCAAGACATTTGATGGTATTTTACCACCTTTTATACCAACTCCATTGGAGCAAATTTTTTTTATTGTTTGGGTGCCATTTTAGCAGTTATGGAAATGGCACCCCTTATAGCAACTCCCATTGGAGTTGCTCTAATTTCGGACACAAGAGTTAATAATCATAACTTATGGGAAAATCAACCAAGGTGATACCGTTACTACCCTTTTGAAGGTGTCTAGGCTAAGATTAAGCAAGAAGGCTAGAGTGAGCTTTGCTCGTACCAAAGCTAATGGAGTCTCCCTTGGGCAATACCCATTTGATAATGGTGGTGGTGGTGATGATAACGATGATGTGTGGAAGAAGATCTAAAGAAGAAGGAAGCTCACTTTTTAGCAAGAACACGCACAGGCACACAAGCAGCAAACAGAAATCTACCTCATTTATCCGAGGGAGTATGCGCATGATTTCAGGGCCTCTGCTATCAATGCGAATGTTGGATCCAACAGCATCCATCACGTCAATTGTCTCCGTCCCTTTCAATTCCCAGTTTCGAGCTCTGAACGCAGAAGGCTTCGACGTGAGGGCTCCAACGGGACATATATCTATCACATTTCCAGAGAGCTCACTTTTCATAAGTTTCTCCACGTACGTTCCTATCTCTTCTCCACTCCCGCGCCCCAGCATGCCAAGATCCTGAACCCCGGCAATCTCAGTCGCAAACCTCACGCATCTGTCAGATAATTGGGTTTCGCGCTGTTAGATGCACCAGCCATGGCTGGAACTGGAAAATGGAAATTTAATGTTCTTGGAAGATGGAAGCGAGTTCTTGGGGAAGATGATGAAAACGTAGCTTGCAGAGACAAAACCTGGTGCAGTGGATGCAGCGAGTCATCACGGTCTTCACCAGAGGCCCAAGGTTCTTATCGACGACAGAGCGCTTCATCTCTGTGAATCGGCCGCGGTCAGATCCAAAGGCCATGGATTGATCTTGGAGATCGCACTCTCCGCCTTGGTCACATATTGGACAGTCCAGCGGATGATTCATGAGTAAAAACTCCATCACACCTTCTCGCGCCTTTTTGGCCATCTGGGTGTCCGTCTTGATCTTCATCCCTGTGATACAGATGTCAGACAGCCACGAGAAAGAACGCCGGGTCGATCACAAGAAATTCTCAGGCTTTTTTTTTTTTTTTGAAGGAATGATAGGACGAACCAGGGAGCGCGGGCATGGCACAGGAGGCAACAGGTTTTGGCGACTTCTCGACTTCGACTAGGCACATTCTACAGTTTCCTGCAATTGAGAGGCGACTATGGTAACAGAAGCGGGGAATGTCAACGCCGGCGACCTCGCATGCCTGCAATACTGTCATGCCCTTGGCGATTTTGATCGGAAAACCATCAACAAACACCTCGATGGCCTCCGGATCGGGGAAGTGGACTCTTGCGTCACCCACCGGCGATCGGCGCTGGGCCCCAGCAGCCGGTTCCGGCGACAGTGCTGTCGTGCCAGAAGAGTAAGGCTTGACGGAAATTGTGCGGAACAAGATTCCTCTGGGGTTTGTCCTCCTCAGTAAGATCCTCGAAGCTAGCAACCCTACCCCCATCTCGTTCTCTTCTTCTCTCTCTCTCTAACACGCTTCTCCTCCGGCGTCCCTGTCAAATGCTAGAACTTTATCTGGGTGCGTGCGTCAGCATGTGTTCGACTTTCCTGGCAGGCGGTTTGAACGTGATGGGTTCATCTGTTGGTCTCGAAACCAGGGATGACTCAGCTTGTTCAACAATATTATACTTAAATTTTAAAACCCAATATTATACTAACCACGTCTAGACCTAGGTGAGCCCAACGTGCGGGCCAAGGGGGCTTTCGAGCCTCGTGCCGAGTCAGCGACCCATCAGCATGGTCCACCGGAACGGTGACCTTGACTCAACCGAAAAAGAAAAATAAATAAATGTTAGTTAATTACACACAAATAATACATATAATTCATATCATATTATCCAACGTGTTACTATCCGAAGGTATAACCAAGGCACCATAAAAATCAAAAAATAAATAAAAAAATAAATATTAATTAATCGAGCTTCAGGGCCTTGATTACAAACTCTTTGACAGCTACCATGGAGAGGTAGGACACCACGGTGAGGGAGACGGCACCGATCAGAACAAGGTGGTCAAGCCCAGGATCCTGGACGGCATAAACCCGAAAACCAATGGCATCCCAGTTGCTCTCTGTCCACACCGGGTCGACCAATCCTACGGCGTCAGAAGAACTTGCAGGCAGAATTATCCAACGATCAGATTCAAACTTCAATCGAGTTGAGTATGCTGGAACATACCTGCGCATGTGCATAATTCTAATTATACGCACAAACACACACACATTTGCATGTACTCACGCTCATGCACATGTGCACACTCACATGCACACAACACTCATACTATAAGTATATATGCCAAAATGTCTGTGCGCCCATAACACGTGCACAATTCTAATTATACGCACAAACACACATACATGCGCATGTACACACACATTTGCATGTGCTCACGCTCATGCACATGTGCACACACACATCCACACAACACTCATACTATAAGTATATTTGCCAAAATGTCTGTGCGCACATGACACATATGCACAATTCTAATTATACGCACAAACACACATACATGCGCATGTACACAAAACACACATTTGCATGTACACACATTTGCATGTGCTCACGCTCATGCACGTGCACACACACATCCACACAACACTCATACTATAAGTATATTTGCCAAAATGTCTGTGCGCACATAACATGTGCATAATTCTAATTATACGCACAAACACACATACATGTGCATGTACACAGACACACACACATTTGCATGCACACACATTTGCATGTACTCACACTCATGCACATGTGCACACACACATCCACGTGCACACACACATCCACATGTGCACACACACTTCCACATGTGCACACACACATCCACATGTGCACACACACTTCCACATGTGCACAAACACATGCACATAACACATGTGCACACACATGCACATGTGCATACACACATGCACATGTGCGCACACAAGACACACACATGAGCATAATACAAATATACTGACATGAGATGCCAAAATGAGTATAATACAAATAAACTTGCAATATAAAACATGCTCTCATGCACATAACACTCATACTATAAGCATTAGAGAGAGAGAGAGAGAGGGAGAAAGAGAGCAAAGGTAGAGAGAGATACCTGGTAGTGGAAATAACACAAGTTTTACCATGAGCCGTCTCCGTCCTGATAAACACTTCACCATCGCCGCTACAATCTGGGGAGGATTCAGAGGGAAGAAGATGCTTTCTGAAGCCAGAAGTTTTATCAGCAAGAAAATTCCATATGAACCTAGAAACATCATCCACAGATCCAAAATATGGTGCTGATGAAGGTTCTCCGAGCACGACTCCGACGTAGTGATTTGGGCACTTGGTGGCGGGTGAGATGTAGCTCCTCACAAGCTCGCAGGACAGCCCGGGATCACAGCCCAACAGGCAGCCCATCAGATCTTCGACCAGAGACGCGTTCACTGTGATGGAGTTTATGCCTGAACTGCCTGAGTGGTGCCTCCCCACGGCGAGGATGTAGAGAGTGCGGGCAAGAAGGGAGGCCGCAGCCACGATTGATGAAGAGTCCACATTGGCTGCATCACAAAAGGACAAAAAAAATAAAAATAAAAATAAGAGGCGAGAAAGAGGGAAGGAGGCACTTTTAGCACTCGGGAGCAAAACAGGCTCACTGATTTTGTCGAGGTGAGAATGGTAGAACTTGTTGGTGAAAGCCGAGTCAAAATCTCCCACCACTAGTCCGGAAGTCGATGGATCCTACCGCAAGTTAGCACACACGATTACATATCCAAAATCACGACAATGCCAATTAACTAGAGGCGTCAACCGGGCTGGGCCGGCCCAGCCCGGCATGGTTCGGCCGTGCCTAGGCCGGCCCGGCAAGGAATTTTCCGTGCCCGGGCTCGTGCCGTGCCGAGGCCAACCGGGCCTCGTGCCGTGCCTGGCACGGTACCGTGCCGAAATCAAAATTTTTTAAAAATTAGGGTTACGGGCGCACCGAAATCCTAAATTTTTTTAATTTAGGGTTTCGGCCCGCCCGAAACCCTAATTTTTTTTTATTTAGGGTTCAGCCCGACCGGGCTGAACCTGGCGGATCGTGCCGCGGGCCCGTGCAGGATTGAACTCCACAAAACCATGCCGGGCCTAGACCGGCACGAAAGCACGGTCGGGCCTAAAAAAAATGTGCCGAGCCTGCCCGACACATCCCGTTTGACACATCTACAATTAACCAACAACATGGTAATCCGACTGACGGCGGCTGGATGATCTTGAATTGTGATCATGAGTTTGATCTCCAGGGATGCTAGATATGCTCCCTACGGTATCAGTTCGCTCTATCATGTTGCTATTGGGCCAGAGGCCTTGCCTGCTCCTACTCTGAGCCCATAAATGGGCTGAGGGATGATATGGGTTGGGCCTGGGGCAAGGGGATACAAAAGAATCATCATAAGGCATATCAACTAACAATGTGATAATCTAATTGACATATAGGTTACATGCTCTTGACTTAGGACCACAAGTTTGATCTTCGAAGATACCAGATATGCTCCCCAAGGTGTCAGTTCACTCTATCATACTGTTAGGGCAGAGGCCTTACTTGCTCCAAATTTGGGCCCATATATGGGCCGAGGAATAGTATGGGTTAGGCTTGGAGTGGGGGAATGCAAAAAAATCATTGTAATACACAATAACCAACAATATGATAATCTGATTGACAAATAAGTTGAACGCTCTTGCCATAGTATCAAGAGTTTGATCTTTAGAAATATTAAATATGCTCCCCATGTAGAGGTGTCAACCGGGCCGGCACGAGGCACGCCACGATTCGGCCGTGCTTGGGCTGGCCTGGCACGGAAATGTCTCATGCCCGAGTTCATGTCGTGCCCGACCACGGCACAATCATGCCGTGCCAAGGCCAACCAGGCCTCATGCTGGGCCCGGCACGGCACCGTGGCCCGTTGGCACGGTGCCGTGCCGAAATCAATTTTTTTAAAAAATTAGGGGTTCGGCACGATGGCGCGCACAGAAACCCTAATTTTTTTTAATTTAGGGTTCAGTCTGACCGGGCCAAACCCAGCGGATCGTGTCGCGGGCCCGTGCCGAGCAGAACCCCACAAAACCGTGACGGACCAGACACAAAAGCACGGTCAGGCCTAAAAAAAATAGGCCAGGCCGGCCCGGCACGTCCCGTATGACACCTCTATCCCCATTGCATTAGTTTGCACTATCATATTGTTGGGGTGAAAGCCTTACTCGCTCCAGCTTTTGGCCCATATATATGGGCCAGGGGTTAAGATGAGTTGGGCTCGGCGTGAGGGAATACAAAAAATATCACCGTAACACATATTAACCAACAAAATGATAATCTGATTGACAAAAAAGTTGAATTCTCTTGCATTGAGATCACAAGTTTGATCTTCAGGGATGCTTGATATGCTCCCCATGGTATTAGTTTACTATGTCATGCTATTGATGCAGAGGCCTTATCTCCTCCAACACTAGACTTATATATGGGCCGAGAGATAATATGGGCTTGGGCCAAGGGATAAGCCCAAGATGAAAGAATACAAAAGAATCGTGATAAAACATATTGGCCAACAACATGATAATCAAAATGACAAAGAGGTTCAATTATCTTGCCTTAGAATCATCAAATTGAACTTGAGAGATATCATATATACTCCTCAAGGTGTCAGTTTGCTCCATCATACGGTTGGGCCAGAGGCCTTAATTTTCTCTTTAATTTTCTCATTTTCTCAAAAAAATAAATCTTTTTTTTTTGGCATTAGATTTTTTTTCCTTTATAATTTTATTTCAAAATTAATAACGACAGTCGATCCGAGAACAACAAAATTGTGAATGTGAGTTCTATTATGATTATATATTAAAGTTAAAGTTCAAGTTATAGAATATAGGATATATAAAAATTAAAAAAAAAAAAACTTCTCCTAATTCTCAATAAATCAATATAATTAATTGTAAAAGAAATTAAAAAAATGATAAATTTTATGAAAATAAAATTAATATTTTAAATAATATTGACTTAAATAATAATAACCCAATTGAAAAATCCAAAACTAATCTCTCTCTCAATCACATATCTTCCCACATATCTAAAAAACTTAAGCTTCATAGTCTATAATTTAGGCCCATCCTAATATAATTATAAAAAATTTAAAAAGTCAAGACAAATTTAATATAATGTAATTATGATAAAATAAATTATAAAACTCATAATAAGACTAAACATTTTAGGAGACATGACAAATAATACAGACCATTTTATCATAGGTCTCTGAGACATATCATGTCGTGACAGGCATGTTATTTTCTTGTCATGCCTTGGCCGCACAATCCAGTGAACACCTATAAATCACTACACACAAATAGAATCACGATACTATACCAGTGTCACTACACAAACTATCATTATAGGTGTCATATAGAGGTGTCAAACAGGTCGGCCCGGCCCATTTTTTTAGAGCACGTTCGTGCTACCGTGCCGGGCCGGGCACAGTTTAAAAATAGCCGAGCCCGGCACGGCCCGTAGGCACAGCGGGCCGTGCCGTGCCTGGCCCGCTCGGGCTTGCCTGTCCGAGCAGTTTGGGATACGGGAAGACCACGGCTCGGGTCGAATCAGACCCGACCCGCGGTCTTTTTTTGCGGGAGGGGCATCCTGGGGTCGGGCTCATGGGACACCCGGCACGGGACTGACCTGTGCCGGGGTGCCGTGCCGCGTGCCGGGGTGCCGTGCCGCGTGCCAAACCGTGCCGGGTCAGGCACGGCACGGCTCTGGCAAGGCAAGACACGGAACGCGCCTAACCAGGGCACGACACTGGCCCGAGCACGAAATTTTTCCCTGTCGGGCCGGCCCGGCACTGCTGAACCGTGCCGTGCCTCGTGCCCCGGCCTGGTTGACACATGTAGTGTCATAGATGCCGTTCCAGGGGGGCACGGCCCATTTTTTTCCAGGTCCATACGGGCCCACGTGCCTCGCCTAGCATGGTACACTACGGTAACCATGCCATGTCAGGCACAGTTCACTGGAGGACAGGCCCAGCATGGCCCACCACACAAAATCAGCCAAATTTTGGGCCGGTTCGTGCCGGGATTTGGAAATACAAGTCAAGACTTGTCGAGTCACAGGTCAAGTCTTGGGACCGAATATTTTTTTTTAAAAAAAATTGGCCAGATAAGCCAAATTAGGGTTACATGGCTGGCCTTACCGTTCGGGGGCCAACCATAGTCGACACCCCCACCATTACCAATGGGTGCCAACAGGGACAGCGACAGACGGTGCATGTCATGGTCGCGGACTTAAAAAATACAATTTTTTAACAAAAAACATAACCGTCGAATTTTTTATTATTGTAAATTGTTAATTGTTATATTTAATTTTCGCATATGCGATACAAGTTACAACTGAAAATTTTAATAAAAATCATAAGTGGCACAGAGGAAAAGAAAATGTGAACTAAAACAAAATAATTGCGACTATGATATATATATTTTTTTTGTTAGTCAATTTATTATAAATTTGATTTATAAATTAGAAAATTTTATATAAAATAATAAATAATAAATATAACTATAATAAATTTAAATTATATGTGGATAATAACAATAATCTTACTAAAATATTCGAGACCGAATCTAAAACAAAGCTTTTTCCAATGGTCTTGACCCAAACCTCTTTGTTGCCTAAAAATAAAAAAGTAAGCAATCTTCAATAGTATCGATTCATATTAAAATAATAAATAATAAAAATTTTTAATGTCTTAAATAAGAATTTGTACAATATATAAATTATCAAAAGATATATACATGCAAGAACTCATGTAGCACTAATCATCTTAAAAGACATGTTGTTCAATATACAAAAAAATATGATACATTAGATTCCAGACAAACCTAATTGAATAGTAAAATCTTTCAAATTTAATCTAATTCAGTATATTTGACCTTCTTTATATGGCTAAACTATATTGATTTTAGGAGAAATTATATGACTAGACAGATTACAAGCATTGATCTTCTAATTAAATTTATGGAGGATCCTAGGATAGTAAGTCTTATACAGGCATACTTCCAACCAATTTATCGTAATATTCCTATCTACAAGTAAAAATAAATGTGTCAAATGGGCTGGTCCAGCCTGGCATGAGCACAGCACAGTTCAATTGTGCTTGTGCCGGCACTGCACGCTACAGTGCCGTGTCTAGGCCCATCATGTCGTGCCAGCACATGGGCACATCACGAGTGACCATGCACCGAACGTGATCAATACGAGCCAATGCCCGACCGGCAAGGCTTGCCTAGCCCCAAAAGGGCGAAGACGCATGGAGGGGCAATGGTGCACCACCAAAACCCTAATTTTTTAAAAAAAATAAAATTTTGTCCGACCTAAACCAGGTTGAACTCGGTGGTTTTCAGGCCGCGTGTCAGTGCATGGCCCAGCACGGTAGCCCGGTAGGCGGCCTTAAACTGGTCTGGCCCATACCGAGCCGGCCCGTTTGACACCTCTAAGTAAAATTAATATAATAAAAAATTATAAGTTAGAAAAATAATTAATAAATTTTAAAAATATATTAGAATAATATTCATGACATCTGATATCTAAACTAATCATGATGATGAATCATTCGCATGCTTCGTCACCTAATATATAGATTTAAAATAAAAATTTAATAAAAAATTTTAAAATTTCTAAGATCCTACAACCTCATGATAGCTCTATCATATATAAGTGTATAACGAATATCTTTAAGGAATATGATAATCTAGATATAAAAATTTTGAATTACTTTTAATAATGCTTCTAATAATAAAAAATTATTAATATATTTGTTAAAATTATTAGAAATAAACTATTAAGAAAGATTTTTCATATTAAATATATGTGTTACGTAATTAACTTGATAGAACATGTAACAATAAAAATTATTTTTCTTATATTAGAAAAAAAATTGTACTTAAATATCTTAGGATGCTTATTAAACAATAAGAATTTAGTAGTCTCTATTTGTTAACGAGCCTTAAAATTCAAAACTAATAAGAGATATTGAAATTATACCTATCTAATATTTGAGTCATGTGTTGGCTACTAACACATAATATTCGATTATATCAATAATAAAAATGATAAGCTTATTATTAATGATTTTGATTGAGATACAAAATTTTTTTTATAAAATTCCTAAAAATTTTTTATAACATAATTACCATATACCTATGTATATACCACTACTTGTATTGTACTTGGGTACACACGTAGTATTAGTAGCATTTCTAACAAGTATAAAAATTATTATGCATTTAGTATCATGATTGTTGAAATAAAAATTAAGTATTTAAAATATTAATCATTTATTCTATCTCTTTATTATTTGACTATGTGTATAAAACCTAAGATAAAATAAAAAGAATGAAAAATATTTTAACATACATATTCATATGTATAAATCAGGAACACTAACTTGCATGTTCATTCACAAAATATTAACTAATTTATTTAAATATTACGATACTAAGAATGATAGTTATAATCAAATTCTAAGTATAAACATAAATATCTTATTAGAAAATGATAAGTTTTCTATTTAATTAATCAGAGACAAATGATAAGATGATCCGTCGAATAAAAATAAGTTATCTTGTACTTAGATAGTAATTACTATTTTAACTTATCATATGATAAAAATAAGAATTTAGATATTTAAAGCTTATAAAATTCATATTAATCCGCCTATCACATGCTCTCTGAGATAACGCATGATCAACTTGAAACTTTCGATATCTTGCATAATATCAGAGTTTAATTTTTTTGTGGTATATAATAATTTTTCAGATAAGAGATCAAAATTAAAATTATATATCATATAAAAACTTACATGCATGAAGTACTCAGAATATTTGAGGTCATACATTCAAGATAATACACAAGAATTATTGGTGAATGATGATTCAAGAGATATGAAGATCGAGAATATTGAGACAATAACTAGTGATACCTTCTGACATAAACATGATAAAGATAATATGCATCTGTATCTATAATACCATACTATAGATAATAAATGATGACTCATATAATTTTTGATTATTTTTTTACAATATCATGACATTATTCTTTTATTTCTATAGGATATGTTATTATGCACTTATGATCTTATAAATTATATTTCATCATATATTATATATGTGTATATATCATATTATACTTTTGATTATTGAATATAAAGATTTTTTTTCAATAAACACTTTTATGTTTATATATTAAGCTAATATCAAAATTTTTTAATTATTTATTTCATATAAATTCATTTAAATATAATATTTTTAATAAATAATAAAATAAAAACCTAAAATTTCAAAGTAGTTTAATTGAATTTTTGCACAACAACCAGCACGAGTCGTCATGGCTCAACAATGTTGTGGGACAAATGCACAGTGCCAGGCCTATTACTTTGGCAACTATGCCCTATAAGCAGGATAAGAGATCCATCTTGTGTCGTGCTCAACACAACACAGTGGCACATCTAGGGTACACAAAAACAAGTTGTGCAGGGATGAGAAGACCCATTTGACACCTCTATTTTCAAATAACTAGTCATCTCGATATTATTATCGCCCAAATATATTTAAATTTAAAATTTTTATGAGATCCAATATGTTAGTATGTATTTGCATATGCATAAAGTCATATCTAAAGCCAATTAACCATAAAATTAATAACAACATTGTTTACTACCATGGATAGACTCATCTCTAAAGAAAAATAATTAACCATAGAATTAATAACTTGAACTATATTTAGAATTTATTTATTCAAAAATAATTAAAAAAATAGCATATTATATGTTCATGTATGCATAGACTCATCTCTAAAGCAAGTTAATCATGTTGAACAAAAGAAAAAAAATAATACATGATATTACTATAATTAAAGATTCTTTTAAACCTTCCTCAAAAATGCCATCAAGGAAGATGGGGGTATCCCAAGATTAGAGGCACTTGCAGCTGAAAGAGTGATATTCATAGAAGTGAGGGAGTTTTGAGCTCTTTTTAAAGCCTCCATTGCTTTCTCGGTGTTTGGTGACATCTGCATTATAAATACCACATTAGTTAGATTTGTATTTTCATTTTCTATTACCAACATGAATAGAAACTAAAAAAATTATTCAAAAATACATTAGAATGCACATGATATTTACTTGGTACAAGATTTGAGAGAAATTAACTTTTAGACAATTTTACCCTCAAAAATTAGAAATATTACATCTGATTAGTCTCAAACATGAAACTTATTATCCATAGTTAAAGACACTTACCATTACATCAAAATACAATCACTTACACATCTAACCTTTATGCCAATGAAATTTTGCGAGGAATCAAAACTAAAAAAATTAGCCTAATTTTCTTAAAAAAAAAATTAGAAGTCAAATTTGATGCTTCAAGCACTCTAATTGATATTTAAACAAAATTATTGAGGTTTGGTTCAGTTTTTTATTTTTATTTTCATTTCATTTTTATTGTGTAGGCTGCCCCAAATCACACACACACACACACACACACACACATATATATATATAGCGAGTGTTAAATGTTGCATTTGAAAATTTTTCAAAAAAAAAGTTAGTTTTATTTTTTCCCTCTCCATCTCTCTCTCTCTCTCTCTCTCTCTCTCTCTCCCCCTTCCCGAATGTACCTAAGAAAGAACCCTAGATTGTGCCAAACACATATAATTAGCACAATAACAAAATTGGAATCAAATAAGTTAATCTAACAACAGCAACACAAAGAAACAGTGGAGAGTGTTTACACTAGCGGCATGAGCGAAAAAAGTATAGCTTCCGAGATTAAAACTATTTCCAACAGAACCCACTTCCAATACCTACAAAAAATCAAAGAGAATCTAAATGCAAACTTGAGGCAAATAGCTTTACAAATCAAGATCCATGAGAGATTGTTCAACAAAATTGTGGTAACAATTCATATTTTAGTTATATATTCACACAGGAGGCAAAAAGCCAACCGAAAGGTCATGTTATGATGGAAAAGATACCATCTCAATAGCTGAACCATTAAGACCATTAACTGCTTCAGATTCCAGATCTAATTCACTCAAAAATCTCCTGCTGCCAAGGTAGCCCCACGATTCTCCAGTAAAAACTGCAAAAACAAGCTGCATAAAATGCATACTAACATTAGAAAAACATCCCTCTGACCACACAAAAATAGCAAAGCGACAATTAGTGCAATTTGAGGATCATCAAACATTTAAAATAAGTATAAAATGGCCACCCAAGTTTCACGCCTTTGATTACGCTCATCGCATTTTGAGAAAACATTAAGAAGTACATGATTTTTGTATTATCGTTATTAAAACATTTTGAGTAATTATGATGTTTATATATATCAAAGAAAAGATGGACCACCCACAAATGTCCATTCCTGTCAAAACTTCATCCTCCAGATATCCAACATTGGTTGTGAGAAGGGTTAGAGGTGTCAAATAGGTCGTGCAATCTGGGCACGAGACGAGGTACGGTCAGATTGAGTTGTGCCTAGCCTAGCACGACATGGTCCAAAACCATGCCTGGACCTGGGTCGTGTTGGCCTGAAGCACGGCTCATGCTATGCTGGGCCAGAGACTTTTATGCCTCATGTAGAGCCAGGAATGACTTAAATGACTTGCCCATTGGCACAGTCCACCAACATGATCACCATGACTTGAGATTGGTAAAGGGTCACAGAAAACCATGCTAGTCGTTTCGTGCAGTGCCGAGTAAGCACGACATAGTAGCCAGATTGAACAGTCATTTTCAAAGGGTGGTCCTATCATTCCAGACTAACCTGGTTAGTTCTAGACTAGCCTAGATTAGGTACAAGCTAGCCTGGAACATGCCTGAACTAGCCAAGCCAAAACCAATCGAAATAGGACATCATGCCAGTTTGTACCATTGAGTGCCTCTCATACCAAAAGTTTAGCCTGACATAACTCAATTCATGCTGTGAGCCTGCCAATGGCATGACCAAGCATGGTTTTGAAGCATGCCAAGAACAACTAAAGTGTCTCATGCCGAGTGTCATGCCCGAGCCACTCGACCCAGCTGACACATCTATCATTAAAATAAAATTTATTATGTTAGGTATATGTATCATGTAAGTAACCTAATAATACAAATAAGAATAAAATTTATTTTTCACATTAAAAAAATTAAAAATTCAATAAAATACTTTATGATACAAAGTAGATAATAATAAATTAATAATTTATTTTTATCAGCAAGCCTAAAAAAAATTCAAATAAATATAAGACACCATTAAAATTATACATATTTGATATTAAAATTATGTGTTAGCTACTAACATGTGATATCCAACTATGCCATTAGTATAAGTGACAGACTTATTATTAATAATTCAGATTATTATATAATTTTTTTTTTACAATTCCTAAAATTTTTTTTATGATACAATAAACATATAAATGTCTATGTAAACTCATATCACTTATATTGTACTTAGGTGTATATATAATACTAGTTACATATTTTAAAAGTACAAAGGATACACAATATTTAGTGTCATGACTATTAAAATAAAAATTAAATATTTAAAATATTAGTTTTTCATTTCAATTATGAGTTGTTTGGTTGCATGTATTGATTCTAGAAATAAGATGAAAGAGAAAAATTATTTTCACATATATATCTACATGCATGAATGAAATAAATGAAAGAGAACATGATGGTTGAATTTACAAAAAAAATAAAAGTATATTTACATAGTATGATACTAGATATAATAATAATTATAGGAAAACTCCAAGTATAAATATAGACACCATATTCGAAAAAGATGATTTTTTATTTAGGTAGCTAGGAACAAATGGGATAATTCATCAAATATTAATGAGTTATCTTGATACTTAGATATCGATTACTACTTCATCATATCACACGATAATAATAAAAATTTAAATATTTTATATTGAATTAAATTATATGAATCAACCCATCACAAGCTATCATATACGAACTTTTTCGAAATCTAGTATAACATCAGTGTCTACTTTTTTTGTGACTGCTAATATTATTTCAAATAAGAGATCCAGATTACAATTAGATATCATTGAATGATTAACATGCTCGAAGAACTTGAAAGATTTGATATTTGACATTCACGATAAAGCAAAAAAAATACTTGCAGATAATAACTCTTGGGACATCAGTAATATTAAGGTCGCCACTAGTGCTACCTTCAGAATCATACATGATGATCATAATCTACATCCGCATTACCATATTACAAACATGGATTGATCATGATTATTAGAGGACTCGCATACAAAATATTATTCATATTTTTTTATTTATACTTCTACTTATGTACCATTTTTTTGATTTTATGTTAATGAGCTATTTCTTAATATTTATGTTATTAATTTTTTTTAAATGTGTCATTCAAAATTTCAGATTATATTATTTTTTTTCATGACATCCTAACCTGAATATAAAATATTTTTTAATTATTAATTTAATTCATTAAAATTTATAATACAAAATAATTTTTATCATTTTAAATTTTAATACTTAATTTTTCTAATAAAGATTGCAAAAATTTTAATAATTCAAAAAATTTTATTTCTTTCGACTACCAATAACCAAAAATTCTGACATGACCCATAACCGACCTGGCACGAGCACGACCTAGCATGGAAATGCCAATAAGCAAGCCAATCGGGTCATGCTGGGCTCACTATTAATGAAGCTATGATAGCAAGGCATGACACAAGAACTCATCTCATGCAGTGTCAGACATGACACAATGACTCGACTGGGTCACAAAAAAAATTAAGTTATGCAGGCATAACATGATCCATTTGACACCTCTACCTTTTTCAAAATTGTGCATGACCAAAGAAGCAAGCAGGCCAAGAAAGCATGTGGAACTTCCTTTACTAGAGTCATCATAGTACTGCATGTCATGCTAAAAATCATGGTATGCCCGGCACGACACAATGTTGAGCTTAAAAAAAACAAATCATATCGGTCATGTCCAACCGATATGACCGATTTGACACCTCTACCATTGGGGCAACAAACTACAAACATTTTCTATCATCAGCACGGCCAAAGAATGCGTCTTCAATCATCACCCACACACTCCAAAATTGGTGTCACCTCGCCAAAAATGCTACAAGGAGGCAAAAAGAGAAAAGAAAGAAGTAACGAGGAGTAATAAATTTTATCAAAAATAAAAAAAATTTGTTTTGCATTGACATAAGTCATAACCCTACATATATATGATTTAGGGCAGTCATAAAATCAGATTCTGTCAAACAATAAAAATAATAAACTAAAAATCAATAATTATTTTACTAAAAAATACATGATGACATATTTATTATGCATTGTTAAAAATCATAAATCAACTTACCAATATTTTTTGTGTAATAAAAAAACTAACTCGTAAGAATATTTTTTGGATCTTGTAATATTTTTTATTTATTTTCATCAGAATACATTTCATATATATAAAAACAATTTTTATTTCATATAAATATTATTATATTAACATAATTTAAACACTCTAACCAACATAATCAAAGCAGACCAAATCCCTAAGGACATTTCATAATGAACTATTGAAAAACATCAATAAACAATGTTACATAAGATTATAGGCCTGAGCCCAAACCAAAAGAGTGCACCTTCTTGCTAAGATCACCCAGCCCATCCAAGTTAGATAATGAATCAACAGCCGCAAGCAATGAAATCAATCCCTGGATGCAACCAATAATATTTAACTCGGAGAAACACAAAGTAAAGCCGCTTTCACAAATGCTATCATCTCCATAATAAAAACTCATCACTTACAGAGATAGGTGATTCTGCACCTAGGCTTTTGTCACGAAAAAAGGATGCAGAATCCATTGAAGCCGTTGCTAATATGATAGGCTTGGATTGATCTGAGGATGAAATATCAATTGGCTGGAGAGATGACCAAACACTGTCCCCCATGATTAAGAAATACCATTACAACTTAATCTGAAAAATTATAACAATAAGTCATCTTTTATATCAATAATCTATCACCCCGGGCGGACCATTTCCATTAAAGTGTCTATGATAAATAGGTTATACACAGCGTACAAGAATCCTCCTTGGTGGAGGATCTAGGATAGATTAATACCTTGATATTCTTACTTTTAAGAATCAAAAGAGACTGTGTTAGATAAGTCTTGAAAATAATACCTACAATTATTTAATAAAGATACTCATCATCACATTAAAACACGACCTCCTATCGTTGGCTGCATCTAAAAGTGCATTTGATAAAATTAATAATATGAATTGCATTGGAGATCATAAGAGATCATACCCAGTTCGCAAGTTTCTCACTTAGCAAGAGATCTGAGAGAAATTAATATTTCAAAAATTTTATCTCCAAAAATTAAAGAGAATACGTCTACATCTAAAAGTGCATTTGATAAAATTAATAATATGAAATGCATTGGAGGTCATAAGAGATCAAACCCAGTTCACAAGTCTCTCACTTAGTAAAAGATCTAAAAAAAATTAATATTTCAAAAATTTTATCTCCAAAAATAAAAGAGAATATGTCTGCATCTATAAGTGCATTTGATAAAATTTACAATATGAATTACATTGGAAATAATATGAGATCATATCCAGTTCACAAGTCTCCCACTTTGTAAGAAATTTGGAAGAAATTAATATTCCAAAAGTTTTTATCTCCAAAAATTAAAACGAATATATCTACATCTAAAATTATATTTTGATAAAATTTACAATATGAATTGCATTGGGGATCATAGAAGATCATACCTAGTCATAAGTCTACCACTTAGCAAGAGATCTGAAAAAAATTAATATTTTAAAAATTTTATCTCCAAAAATAAAAGAAGATACATCTGTATTTAAAAGTGTATTTGATAAAATTTACAATATGAATTGAATTGGAGGTTATAAAAGATCGTACCCAATTCACAAGTCTCCGATTTAGCAAGAGATCTAGAAGAAATTAATATTTCAAAAATTTTATCTCCAAAAATTAAAGAGAATATATCTGTATCTAAAAGTGTATTTGATAAATTTTACAATATGAATTGAATTGGAGATCATAAGAGATCGTACCTAGTTCACAAGTCTCCCACTTAGCATGAGATCTAGAAGAAATTAATATTTCAAAAGTTTTATCTTCAAAAATTAAAACGAATATATATACATCTAAAATTATATTTGTTAAAATTTATAATATGAATTGCATTTGGGGTCATAAAAGATCGTACCCAATCATAAGTCTCCAACTCAGCAAGAGATTTGAAAGAAATTAATATTTTAAAAATATTAATTCCAAAAATTAAAGTTAATACGTTTGTATCTAAAAGTGTATTTGATAAAATTTAAAATATAAATTGAATTGGAGGTCATAGGAGATCGTACCCAGTTCACAAGTCTCCCACTTAGCAAAAGATCTAGAAGAAATTAATAGTTTAAAAATTTTATCTCCAAAAATTAAAGAGAATACATCTACATTTAAAAGTGTATTTGATAAAATTTACAATATGAATTGCATTGGCGGTCATAAGAGATCGTATCCAATTCACAAGTCTCTCACATAACAAGAGATCTGAAAGAAATTAATATTTCAAAAATTGTCTCCAAAAATTAAAGAAAATATGTCTGATGGATTTCGTACTCAAGATTTGTTATCCTTTGACGAAGAAACTTACATCACACCAAAATATGAGTTCTAAAACAAACATGCAAAAATAGAACTTCTCGAGAGATCACTCATCATAATACTATTCTCGCTCATATACTTTTAACTTTAGAATTCTAACAAGATATAATATGTTAATATTTATGTAATCGCATACACTATATAAATTGTGTATATGAGCAAAATAATATCAAAACACAGAATCAGAAAATCAATTCCATCATTATTGAGGGAAAAAAAAAGCAAAGCCTGCATAAATTACCTATATCCACCTAGTGGAAGGCAAGTCCCTTCATTTAAACAAGATTCTGAATTATGTACTCCAGATTTTGTCGTCTGTAAAATGGTAAAAACAAGAACAATGTTGCAGCACAGTGTAATAAATTTAAAAAAAAAAAAAACAAGGTATCATAAGATTTTTTGATCATATGATCAAAATACCTGCATCACAAAATCAAACTCAACCACATCTGTAGTATATGTATTCCGCTTCTCATCTTTCTTCGTTAGAATCTACAACAACAGTTACAATACACAATATAAAACAGATCGAAGTAGAAATCCACTACAGGATTGTAACAAATAAATTGTTTAAAAATGTGCATGCTTCATGTTTAAGACATGGTGAAGTAGATTGATAGCATATTGACTTATCATTTTCTACCCAAGAAGTCTTTTTGTTTTTTTTGCTTCATTTAAACAAGTGGGCTTTTTAATGTGTATGATTTAAGCCCATTTAAGATTTGGGATAAGCTACAAAACAAGCATGCAATAAAAAGTTTAGAAAAAACTAAATTTACTAAAGGTGGACATTTTTAGTTACAATTTTCAACATATTATTTAGCCACTCTTTTTTTTTTTTTGTTATTTTGTATGATTCTAATTTTTTAACTTATTAGACCTTGTCTAATTTTTAGGGATAAGACCATCAAGATATTAATTTAATATAATTGAGAGTATCTTGGTTTGATGACAAATGTCTTTTCCAAGGACAAAAATTCTTAGGTTTCAGAGTCATCAATCGTAACATTTTCAATTTTTAGAATTAAGAATGTCAAGATATTAACATCTATCACACCTCATGCTAAGTAAGAGCCATGTACTTTAAGAATAATCTCTTTAAAAATTTTCAACTAATTAAAATGGTTAATAGTGATATCATAAGTAATAAGATATCATATGTTGATAGTCTCACTGACAAACATGGACTGCTAAACTCTTATTGTTTACTAGACATCATATAATATTTTAATAAATTTATTATTTTTTCTAAATTAGAAGAAATAATATTTATATTCTAATAAAATAGTAGGTTAACTATGTGACATATAAATCTAACATAGAAAATTTCACATAACTTATCTCTAATAATTCTGATAAATATATTAATATTTATTTCATTATTAGAAGTATTATCGTATGTAATACAAAAAAAATTATTCTCAATGTAATATTCCCTAAAAATCTTATCATACACTCATATATAACAGGATCATCAACAAGATAAAAGATCTCGAGAAATCCTAAAATTTTTTTATTAAATTTTTATTTTGAATCTATATTATAAGATTTGAGGCATATAAATAATGCATTATCATGACTAGTTCAGAAATTGAATATCACGAACATCACTCCATTAAATTTCACAAATTTATTAATTATTAATTATTTTTTTAACTTATAATATTTTATTATGTTTTTATTACATATGAACCTAAGAATTATATTATAAGCATGCTAAAAATAAATCTATATAATATTAACTATTGTATAATTCTCTAAAATTCTAATCAAAATACACTTGATTATAATCTAAAAATAATTCTCTAAAAATAAATCATGCATTCCCTCTAAATATCATTATATTATATGAAGAGAATTAATAAAACTAATATTGATGTAATTTCAAAGACATCACCACTTAGTTAAGTTTTGCTAGACTATAATATACCATATTTTTTATTATATTGATCAACAAGCCTCTTGAGGTGATCAATGTCACATATATGCCTACACGTATATATATATTTTATACTATATATATTGTGCAGATTTTTCATCAACACCTTTATAATTTTTATTTTTTATTATATTAAAATAAGTCCATACTACTGATATTTGCCTATTTTTATATTTTTTAAGCAAATGAATTTAAGTCAAGGCCAAAAAGAACCTAATTTTAATCTCAAACTAGTTATTCTTATTGTTATTATTATCTATATCTATATCAAATTCAGTATCATAAAACTCACTATTTGTTATTTTTTTAATTAAAATTATATTTGAAAATTTAAAATATTTAATAGGACAAAGTAAAAAACTAATAAAAATATTGTGTATCATAACCACAACCACATATATTTTTTTGAGTTGCTCACACTCATCAATTATATTCCACTTTTCATCACCTCTTTATTTTTTTTAAATTTGATAGATCATGCCAACCACCAATGCAAATAAATAACAATGAAATATTAAAATTCAAAATGAAAATTAAACTTAGAAATGGAGAGGAGAGAAATTAGATGAGAGTTGAGACATATGAGAGAAAGAGAATATGATGTGAAAAGAATGAAATTAAAAAAAGTTTTATTCTCTAATTATAAAAAATTTCTATACTAAAAAAATATTTTTTATTTTTTTTTATTTTTCTTAATTTTAAAATGGCATAAATCCTATGGCTACAAAATTTTCAAATAAAAAAAATTATTTTTAGGAGACAAAGAAAGCAATGGGTCATGCATGTCGCTTTCCATGCCGGTACCCTTTATGTAAAAACATAACGGGCATTACAACAAATTGGACTACCATTTTTTTAAAAAAATTCAAGTCATGACCTATTAGTCCATGACCCATGCCCGATCATGGGTTAAGTATCTCTAAAAGGTGTCAAGTGGGTCGGGCAGCCCAAGCCATGCACGACCCGATTCATCCGTGCTGAGCCTGGCATGGCATTGTCCAAAACCATGCTTGGGCTTGTGCCGAGCTACCTGAGACACAGTACAACCCGGCTGTCTGGCCTGAAGGCACAATTATTTGGCATGACCCAACCGTACCTTGGAACTTAGACCTAGTACAGGTGTGATGCAAACCAAAAAGCTCATGGCACCCATTGGGCCTCTTCCGAATGCCCCTAAGGCCCAACTTCGAGCCCAGAACCAAAAGCCAAATGGCCAAACCTTCTAGATTCTGCCTTTTGGTCTTTGGAACCGTCGGCAACGATAAAAATTTTTTTTTTTAATGTCACACACTTGCCAATTGTTAGATGCACCCCCAATGGTTAGCAGGATAAATCCAAGGGCTATTAGGTTTCTACCCTAATTTTTAAATAAAAAATTAAAAAATATTCAAAAAAATGACTTTTTTTAATTTTTTTAAATCTATATATATCGTTCTCTCGCATTCCTAATCTCTATCCACAATTTGACATTTTATTCTCTCTCTTGTCTCGTCTCTCAATCTCTATTCTCGGGACTCACTTGTGAATTACGATACAAACATCAGATTCGAATATCAAACACCACACATCAACAATTGATATTCCACAAATGAACCGTGTCAAGCAAAAATATTTATGCTTTACGAGTATTATTTTTTAAATTTTATTTTGATTATATATATATATATATTAATAATTTAATATAAAATTATATTTAATTTAAAAAATATAATTTAGATTATAATCAATAAACAAATAAAAATTAAAAATAATAAATTGTAATTTAAATGACAAGAACGAAATTATCATTAAGAATACATAGTATTCATAGGTAACATAATACAAATATGGTAAAAAATATTAACTTATAAGAATACATATGGGACTGTACACCTTAAGAGACATGCAAAACAATGCACTAACAAATATGATACATTACATCCAATATATACCTAACTGAGTGATAGGGTCATTGAGGTTGGATCTAGTATAGCTTCTTGGTTGATCCCCTTCATATACCATAATGAGTTAGAAAGAGAATATATAACCAAAATGATCACCATGATAAGCCTTCTGATTATATTTTTAAAGAATTTTAGGATAGTCAATATCATACAAACTTATTTTCAACCTGCATATCATGGTATTCATAGGTCTATATGTAAAAACGTCATACTAAATTATTATGAATTAAAAAAATATATAATAACAAATAAAAATTAGACAATATAATGACATGATATCTATGACGTTCGATATATAGACTAGTCATAAGTTGTATCTTTTGCATGTTCTGCTGCCTACTATATAAATTCTAAATAAATAATAAAAAAATTAAGATTCTAAAAGATTTTTCATCTTCATTATGGTCCTGCCACATATGAGTGCATAAAGTGAATATTTAAAAAAAATAATATTTAAAATAAAATATATAATATCATATTTAATAACACATCTAATAATTGAGTGGTCATTATAAAGTTTATTATGACTATTAAAAGAGATTTTTCATATTAAATATATGCATCACGTTATTAACCTGATAGTACAAATGAGAATAAAAATTATTTCTCTCACTTTAGAAAAAATATATAACTCATTAAAAATTCTTCAAACAACTCGCAGATAGCAGAAGCTTAGAAATTTGTTTATCTGCGAGTCTAAAAAAAATTTCAATCAAATGTAAGACACTGTTGAAATTACACATACCTTATATTGAAATCATGTGTTTAATACAAATACATAATATCCGATTATGTCAAAAATAAAAGTGACGAACTTATTATTGATAACACTGACTGTGCTACAAAAATTTTATTTTTAATATTCCTGCAAATATTTTATGATACGACGAATATATGTTCGTCAGTTTATACTCCAACAACTTGCATTGCACTCATGTACATATACAATATTTATAGTATGTTTAGAAAATTTAGGGATAATCTAATATTAAGTGACATGATTTTTGAGATTAAAACCAAGTACTTAAAATACTAGTCAACTATTTCATCTCTTTATTGTCTAGTTATCTGTATGGATGCTACAATTAAGGTAAATGAGATAGAAAATATTTTAACATATATATTCTCGTACATAAACTAAGAATACCAACCTAAAAAATTCATTTATGAAAAATTGACCGAGCTATTTACATATTATGATATTAAGTATAGTAATAGTAATAGTCAGACTCTGAGTATAAATATTATGCCATATTTAGAGATAATAACTTCTCTATTCAGTTAGCGAGGTAAAAATGATATAATAAACCATCAAAAAGGAACAAGCTGTCTCGGTACTTAAATATCAATTAATGCTCAATTATATCACATACCAATTATAAGAACTTTGATATTTTATAATAATAAAAATCATATGAGTTTACTTATCCAATACTATCTAAGATGACAGGAGATCTACTGACTTTTCCGATATCGAGTATAACATCAAAATCTATTTTTTTATTAAGTTTGAATTATTATTTTGTACTTGTATTACGATACGAAACAATTTAAATTTATAATATTTATTTTATGTTATTTCTGTGAGTTGTGAATTGTGACTTGTGATTATAATTTTATTTTTTTATGGATTTAATTAATTATTTAATTAATTTCATATTAAAATTTATAATTTTAAAGATAACTCGTACGAACACAAAACAGCATGTCCAGGCACAACCCGATACAAAATCCATAAGGCACGGCATAAACCAGCCCAAATCCGATACACTAAGGCTGGGCCTACCCTTTTTGAGTCGTGCCGTGCCAAGCACTACATGATTCCTATACCATGCAGTGCCAGACACGGCATGGTGCCCTAAGTGGGCCACCAAAAAATAGGTCGTGTGGGCCGGCACAACCCATTCGACACCTCCAGTGCCTATGGATCATACCAATAAATAAGCCAGGAGCACAAGTCCAAACCTATTGCACATAATTCTGCTGACCCTAGCCCAACACAATACGAGTCGTGCCTCGAGGCACACAGAATCTAGGCATGATTCTGGATCATTTCATGTCGGGCCACGCACGGCCAATCCGAGCAATGCCACATGTCATGCTTGGACTACTCAGTCCACTTCACACCTTTGCTGCTATCAAATGCAAGGGTTACTCACTAACCTTTAAAAAAAAGGCTACAATCAAGTGAGGTACGAGATTGGTGTCAACAATGTGCTCATCCAATCCAACCTGACTCATGGCCTTTTTTTTAAAAATGGCATGTGAATATCATTCATCATGCTCAAGGGCAGGCCCAACCACCCCAAGACAATATGCAAGCACAATCAATCTGCCAATGGGATCCAAACCAAATTCAAATTCATCATGTCAGGCACCTAGCCAAGCTTTGGTTGGCCAATGTCACATCAAGCCTAGTTTTGTTGGGTCATGCCTTAGGTCAGGCTATACGATAAAGCCCATTTGTCACCTCTACTATTTGGGATGAATTAAACTTGAGCCATATTTCAAAAATCATTAACTGTAGATAGGGCTCAAGTTGTGCCGTAGCCCATGAACAATGGTGCACGGTGCACCTAGCAGCTTAGCACCGTGTTGGCTTGTTCAAAGTGCAAACCACTGCCAACAAACCCCGGCACAGCCCATATCGACCCGACCCAACAAGAACCTGCTGGTAGTTGACCAAAAGGACAACGTCCCATGCCAGGCGACCTTGATTTTGAGGCTTGCCAGCCAGGGCTCGTGGCCCAGTTCAGCCTGCAAAAAACAGATCACAAACATATACCATGCAGTGGCAAACTCAAAATTAACAATAACAATCTATGAAATTGAAAAACAATCACATAAATATCGCAAACAACACATTGCATAAACTACAGCTCACCTCGTGCATATACAAAGTGCTGTTTGCAGAGAGTAGAATTATTGGAAAACCATATGCTTTCCCCAAGATGCCAGATCCCTGTAAACACAAAATTGCGATGCTTTAGCAAGCAGAAATTTTATTTGCAAACATTGAAATATTTCTGATCAAAAGAGCCATTCATGGAAATTCAACTTGACTCATGTAAGATAGATATAACCTCAGAGAACCTTTTGCAGAGAGATCATAGCTTACGATAGAATTCCATTCGTGGTGAGTGCTACGATATGGTGCAAATTCAACTTGAGGAAATTTATCAGCAGGAGAAAATCCTGCAAGATACACAACAGCGAGATGCCTTCTTTCTAGTATGCCAGAAATATGCAAAAAAGTTTACCTCTCAATCTGGTTTGGAGTTCAGTTCCTGATTCTACTAGGATGCCACCAATGTTCTTCGCAAAACTTATATTGTTGGACATTCTGAGGCAAAATCACACATCGAGTTATGGGTCTTAACTAATCTGATTTCAATGAACAAAAAGCTAGAAAATAACGGGAATTGATAAGCCATAATTAGGTTATTAAATGTGCCTCTAAGGTGTGCCTAAAGCTCAGACTCCACTAAGCCCAGACAAAAGCACCTCGTCTCGCCTCACCTCGGGTGTTCCCACACAAAGCATAATAGTCCCGGACCCCTCTCAGAAAAAAATTTATTCCCAAATTACCCTCGCAAAACATATTATGCCCAGAACTTCCTACAGATAGATTATTCCCAAAGCATTCCCATTAAATTATAATAATCCCAAGACTTCACATCTACCCACTTCCTAAAATTATAGATAATATATTTAATATCTTATAACTCTACGTATTTAATTGTTAAAATTTTAATATTGTATTTTTGGAACTGTGAATATTTTTGAAAATGAAAAAAATATTATTACCTTTTAATTTTTATATCTTATTCAACAAATCATCTCTTACAAAAAATCATAATTAAATAATAGACAGCCATTAAATAATGTAAGAATATCAAATAGTCAAATTATCAAACAGGTATAGAGGAGGAGACTTTAAAGTTGCCTACAAAATCCCCAAAATTTGCAAATCAAGAAAAAAATATATGATTCAGATTCATCATAAGAATTACTATGAAATTGCAAAGCATATCTCAGCGTAAAACCTCCATATTGACATAAACTCCTTGCAAATCTTATTCAACAAGAAATCTACAACCAAATGTCTTTTGCTAATCATTCCTCTAATATCATGTAAGAAGCACAAAAAAATGAGGAAAAGAGAGGATAGGGTTCCATTAATCAAAAAAATTAAAGATAAAGAATATGAGAGAGCTTATATAGAACAAAAGAGAAATTAAAAGACTATTCTAGCCTTGATAATAATAGAGCAACTAATCTAACAACATATTAATATTATTGACTCTAATCTTATATCACATATAATTAATTATCAAATAATATATATACTTAATCGGGTAAATTCTAACTAATTTGCATAAAGGTAAACACAAATAATATATATAATCATAGTACCATATGAATTTATTATTAATCTTATTAAAAATTGTGGTTTATTTATGTATCTATACCTTTATTTTTATACTATTTTAAATTTTTATTTTATTCAAATATGAGTACCCAAAATATAAGGGTACTCTCCTAAGGGTTTTAGGGTAATTTGATTAAATTATATTTTTCAAACACAATTAAATATAACGCAACATTTTTTTATCCATTTTTAACAAAAAGAACCTCAATTTTTTTTCCAAAATAAAAATTCTAATAACTCATATATACAAATACTTAAAATTTGATCTACATGCTATTAAGTTCATAGTATGTAAAAGTTAATGACAATAAAATATGAATGAACACATCAATAAGTACAGATAAACATATTAAATCTCAATATTATTTAATTGTGTAAAATGAACACATCAATAAATACCATTAAATTATATTTAACACAATAAATATGAACGTAAATACTATTAAGTTCTTTGTATATAAAACTTAATGACTATTAAGTTCATATTTAACATTAACTTGGATATAATTAGTATTAAGTTCTTTATATATACAATTAAATAACAAATAAAATATACATTTATAAAAATAATATTCAATACAATCTCACTTATAATAAAAAAAATTTAGATGAAATAACATGCCAAAATTAGTTTCACATCACAAATCTTGACAAAAATAAATTATTCTACCATGGATTGGAAATTATTATTTTTATAAATACGAATTCATTTATAAGTGATAAATTAAAAAAAAAAAGAAAAAAAAAGTAAGTGTTTGATTCACAAAAAATTTAAAGTGTATAATAATGACTTTGTACCCTACCTCCGTACCTTAAAAAAAATCAATGTATCTAGATATCTAGGTATTGCCATCAAAAATTATAGAACTTCAAAAAAAAAAAAACAATTATATCGAATAGGTGTTTGATCTACAAAAACTTTGAAGCAATAATAATCATGACTGTATACCCTACCTCCATACTTGAAAAAAAAATTGATATATAAAAGAAAATTATGTTATAGTGTTGGAAAAAAAATTAGTGCCAAAGAAAAAAAAATTAGTGCCAAAGAAAAAAAAATTATAAATTAGTGGGAACTAAATAAATACTTGTATCGATAAAGAAAAAAAACTATACATATTTATCCTTTCCACTTAACATGTCATCATCTTCATCGCATGCCCCCATCACTCTTCCTCGTCACATCTCCTTCGCCATCAAAAAAAGAGAAGGTGACTATAAAACATCAAAACTTGTAAATGAAACTCCAATGGAATAGGAACCACCATATGCTGACCAAAATATC
Organism: Sapria himalayana; assembly: GCA_029783825.1. Lineage (NCBI taxonomy): Eukaryota > Viridiplantae > Streptophyta > Magnoliopsida > Malpighiales > Rafflesiaceae > Sapria > Sapria himalayana. The sequence goes on along the minus strand of JAREIK010003076.1, from coordinate 3,352,644 downwards.
TCCTCCATCGACTTAGGATAGCTTAAAGGAGAGATCATATCAACCTCATCTCAATCATTCATCTTTAAACTCACTTTTTTTTTCTAGTGAATAAAGTTCTAAGTCATGGAGCTCGTGAGAAATCAAAAACCCAATAGAGTTCTAATGTCTACTCTTCAAGTAGTGTTAATGGTTAGTTTCCATTGAGTACAGAGAGGTAGGTACAGAGAGAGAACCAAAGGAAGATAGAGAGAGAAAAAGAGAGAATAATTAAAAAAATTATTATAAAAAATTAATATCACATCACGAAAAATGTATTTTAAACATTTTCATACTTTTATATCATTTATTGTAACTTTTAGAATTTCCAAAACTTTTCTACTAAACTTCACATATTATATTCCCTCCAAGCTATTATTTTATCCATCACATCATAAAACATAATTATCCCTTGATAGAAAGATATATCGAGTTGGTCACCATCACAATCGTAGGTCATCCACTTCACAACCCATTGCTTTTTTCCATCATCATCACATCAACTCCCTAGTCCTTGGCAAGGAGCATAATCAATACTTACAGAATCATCTTTGTCACACAATATCATCACATCCTTCACCCTCAACTATTGTGTACAATTGGGAACTCAAGTTACTCACAACATAAAGGAGTTGCCTTACATGTTATTTATTCCAAAAGGAGATAAAGATTACTGGAAACACAACAATATTTTTCTTATGGTGATCAAGTGTTAATTAAAAACCAAACTACACCTCATCCCTTCAAAGTAATATGGATAGATAACAATTTCTAATTTGTAACATAAAGGTACCAAGTCCCAATTTGCATGAGTGGGTATTCTGAGAATATGTGGTGTAAGACTCCTTTAAAGGATACTGCCCATGCTGTACTCGATTATCCATAGTTATTTAATAAATCCATTTGTGATAACTAAAGGAAGAGTACATAATTTTGGAAAGGTTAATATCTTGACAGTCATACTCCTAAAAATTAAAAAATATATAAATACATACAACATAGGCATGTCAATTCCATAAAATAAGTCTCAAATTTTTCAGATAATCAATCATCTCAGTATTATTTTTGCACAAATATATTTAACTTTAAAATTTTTATGAGATTTTATGTGTTAATATTTATATAATTGCACACAAACATAAATTATATCCCACGAGGCTAATTAAAAAAAGCTCAAACTCAAAACATAAGTGCTTTTACACAACAACGACTACATAATATCAATATATTCCAAGTCAATTTAAATTTGATGTGAGCAAAAAGATAGTCATCATGTTAGCCTGACTAAGGTTCCCACTCTCATCATTCCTATATCAACTAATGATTTTTCTAATGAGGGGAGAAAATTATTGATAGATTTTTAGAATTTTGTTCCAAATATATTGTCTGTAGGATTGTTTTAGAGGTGTCAACCGGGCCGGGCTGGCCCGGCCCGGCACGGGAAAATCCCGTGCCCGGGTCAGGCACGAGCTGTGCCGTGCCTGACCCGACACGGTTCGGCCCGTGGCACGACACACCGGCATGGGTTCATCCCGTGTCGAGTGTCCCTTGAGCCCGACCTCGTGATAGCCCCTCCTGCAAAAAAGACCGCGGGTCGGGTCTAATTCAACCCGACCCGCGGTCCCCCAAATTCCGAATCGTATGGACGTGGCCATCCCGAGCGGGCCAGGCAAGGCACAGCACGGCCCGCCTTGCTTGCGGGCCGTGCCGGGCCCGACTATTTTAAACCGTGCCTGGCCCTACACGGTGGCACGCTCGTGCTCGAAAAAACCGGGCCGGGCCGGCCCGCCCCGGCCCGTTCGACACCTCTAGATTGTTTACCAAGAGAGATATTCAACATGCCGTCAGCTTAAACTCAAAATCTTTGTTTCCTATTAATCCATATTGTCGTATGAATCCTAGAAAGCATATTGAGATAGAATAGAAAGGTTGGAGGACTATTGAGCCATGATTTCATTCAAAATAGACTTGGTACATGATATGTTCTTATCATGCTCACTCAAAAGAATGATAATTTATGAAGGAAGTATACTAACTATAAAGCTTTCAATGAGGTCACTCATCATCATCATCAACTAAATCTTAAAAAGTTGAATATTATATATATGTGTGTGTGTGTGTGTGTGTGTTTCCCACACCTAGGGTCATCGATGTATTGGATTAACTAACTAGATCATGATTATTTTTAAAGAGAAACATGAGCAATGAGCAGCATTAGATTCGCATTAAACATTGAGATGAATAAAAAATCACTTTTCAAACTCATGATGGATTATCTAAGTAATGATATAATTTGATGAGGGTTATGACTCGAGTTTTTATCCATTTCTATAAAAATCCTTTAGTGTACTTTTATGATGTACTCATTTTATTCATTTTAAAAAAAACTTTAACAAAATTTTTAGTGTACTTCGATGATATACTATAGGTCAAAAAACTAAATGTCAATCTTAAAAAAAAAAATCATTCTCACTGCACCATGTTTTCTACCAAGGGTTCATAGTTTCTGAGGGGGATATCGCAGTTGATCCCAACAAAACAAAGGCAATTCAAAAGTGATCAATGCCTGTGGCTAGCTGGGCCAAGCCCTTTTTCAGGGAACTGGGGTGCATCTGCCCGGCTAAGTTTTATAGCCATGCCAGGCAGGGCCGGCCAGCACGAATTGTCATGCCTGCCCCCAATCACCAACTAATTTAACAGTTTTTTTCTCATGTAAATAGTTGCAAAACATGTAGAATACTTTAAATTTTACTAAGAACAAAAAAAGGGTACCCACCTGTTAAAAATTACTAGCAGATCATCTAGTGAAACCAACACTGCACAGAGAGAAGACAACTCCGTAGCATTCCTAAATTTTATTACTGGGAGAACAACTTTATCATTTCCAGGATCTGGGAGTAATTGTTCCCCAAAATTCAAAAAAAAAAACAAAAAAAAAAGAGTAGTGAAAGATTTACAATGCAGAAAGTATCACATTAGGTGTTCTGTTATCTTACTCGAGCAGCCAATTTCCCCTGATACATTGAGCAATCGCACACAAGGATCCCCTTGTAAAATCACATACATTGATTTTTGGAGATCAAGGACGGATTCAATTAAACCATTCTGTGTTGAAGATCCTGGAAGTAGGAAAACAAATTATACAAGAAAATTTAAAAAACAATGACAAAACTGCTCAAATGTAGAGGTGTCAAACGGGCCGGGCCGGGCCGGCCCGAATTTTTTGAGCACGAGCGTGCCACCGTGCCTGGCCCAGCATGGTTTATAATAGCCGGGCCCGGCACGGCCTGCAGGCACGGCGGCACACACACATAAAGTTATGTATGCATGTGTTGTATATGTATACTCTTATAAATGTATGTTTCTATAAACATGTACACACACACACACACACATCTTTATACATATAAAGTTACCAAAAATATTTATTATATATATATATACATGTATGTATGCGCGCACGCATGTGTTTATATATATATATATATACACACACACGTGCGCGCGCGCACGTGCACACACACACACAAAACATATATATCTATTATATAAACACACATGCACCACACACACACACATATCTATTATATAAACACACATGCACCACATACACACACATATCTATTATATAAACACACATGCACATACATGCACAATCACACACACAAAAAAACACACACACATATAAACACACATACACATTATATATATACAAATATGCATATACTTATAGATATATGTATATGCACTATATATAAAAACACACACACACACACACACATGTGTGTGTGTGTAATGTATATACAAATGTATATATATCTATATTATATAATCAATATATATATACATTGTATTTGAATATATAATGTATGTGTGTGCCTAACCCGGGCACGGAATTTTTTATAACATCAAATAAAAGTTGAGTTATTTATTATAACATCCTATCACCTCCTAAAACCATTGAGAATGCTGACTGCATTATTAAATATAGAACGATTTTAGAAAAGTTTAATTGTCTAGTTGTCACTAAATTTAATATCATTTATATTATTATTATTATTCATTTTTTATATTATATTCTACAAATACACATAGACATTATTCTTTGCATAATTAGATATGTCAAGAAAGCTTATAGGTCTTAGATTTCTTTTAGAGATTAAAAAATATTTGAATATATTTAATTACTTTTACTCTAATTAGGTTCTAATAATTAGAGTAAAAGAAATCATAAAAAAATATGATTCAAACAGTTATTTCCAAGAGTGAGTTTGAAGATAAAATATATGTTTATGGCATCAATTATGTATGAGCATCAAAAAATTAAACACTTAACAAAATAATTTTGTTTTTATTTTAAAACAAATTACTCTGTTTTTGTAACAATCAATCAGTGTGACATATAACTTTTAATTCTAATTTTCAAAGATAAATAAAGCATATTGAAATAAATTACATGCTATAAGAATTTTATTTGATAATGATTCATGAGAATTTCATCACTAAAACTATATTCAACTAGAGGTGTCAAACGGCCCGGCACGTTATTTTAAGGCACGATCGTGCTTCCGTGCCGTGCCCGGCCCGGCCCGGTTTAAAAAAACCGGGCCCGGCACGGCGAGCCGTGCCGTGCCGTGCCTCGCCTGGCCCGCTCGGACATTCTTGTCCGAGCGGTTCGGGATACGGGGGACCGCGGGTCGGGTCGAATCAGACCCGTCCCGCGGTCTTTTTTTGCGGGAGAGACATCATGGGGTCGGGCTCACGGGACACCCGGCACGGGATAAACCCGTGCCGGTTTGCCGTGCCAAAAAGCCGAACCGTGCCGGGCCAGGCACGGCACGGCTCGTGCCAAACCCGAGCATGGAATTTTTCCGTGCCGGGCCTGCCCAGGCATGGCTGAACCGTGCCGTGCCTCGTGCCGGGCCAGGCCGGTTGACACCTCTATATTCAACAAGAAACTAACTTGCAAATATTTTTACAAATACTCTACGAGGACTTCATATTGCTCATTTTTCCTTCGAGATTGATGTTAGAAGCATATATACAATAGCTAAGGTAGAGAAAGAAATAAAATTATCTTGTATTTTCTTTTTTTATTTAGTTATACATTAAAGTTCTAGTAGTGTTTGATGATGCACCAAGCATACTTAATTTTTATAAATTATTTCGTGTATCATTTTTTTACTTAATTTTATATATATTTAATAGTTGACAAATAGGATCCTATAGGTGAAGTTTCTTTTTTAAAACAAGCACAATGCTAAATGGTTCCCAAATCACAAGAAACAAAATCACAAGTCTTAGTGTATGTGTTTCATGTTGTCAATTAGTTTTCATCGGCATCAAACCATATTTTAGATAAAATTAATATCAATCATATAAATTTTAATTTTCAAATAATATAATTTCCAAATAGATCTAATACGACCACAACTTAAATCACTATTTCTCAAATATTATCATTTATAAGTGTGCTGATTAAATATTTTCTAATTTTTAAATTTATAACTTTATCTTTTATAATTCTATTGAATGTGTATTTCTAATATAGTCAACTCATAAATATAATATCTTTTTGTAGCATAATATTATCTACCATAAAATATAAAAAATCAAATTATTATTCTATCATATTTTTCTTTTAATTTAACCAACTTTATTCTTATCATTAATATCTTTTTAAAATTTTATCATTTATAAGTGTGATAAATATAATAGTTTTTTATAGCATAATATTTTCTACCATAAAATATAAATAATCTAATAACTATTTCTAACATATTTTTCTTTTTAATCTAACCAACTCTATTCCTATCATTAATATCTTTTTAAATTTTTATTATTTTTTTAATTATATATTCTAAATATCAAAGAAAATAATATTTTGAGATTTTGACAACTTCAATCCCATATCCCTAATGCATCAAGCCACACATCTAATTTTCGAACAAGAACTTTTTTATTTCATCAATCAAGACAATATTATTTACAAATTGCATTCATCTAAATTACCTCTCCCAATAGATATATATATTATAAGTATATCATTGGCATAATTCAACCGAGCTTAAAAATTATTTGATATCTTTTCAACATAAAAAATACTCATTACCACAATATCATATATATTCTAAATAATATTAATATACCAAAGAGAAATTTCTTGTTATCTAAAAAACCACTAAATCAATTTTGCCACAACTTTATAATATTCTCTCTAAATTTATTTTGAATAACAACAAATATTCATCTTATCCATCATTGCTATCTTAAATTAAAAATAATTAGACATAAATTGATGGATAATCATCTAAGAAATCATGGCATTGCATGCATATATTAGAGCAACTCCAATGGGAGATGCCAAAAAAGGAGTGCCAAATATTATTTTACAAACTTGAACAGTATTTTTGGCACCCCTAAACAGATTTTTGCTCCAATAATAGGTGCCAAAATTAAAGGTGTCAACCGGGCTGGGCCGGCCCGGCCCAGCACGAGGCACAGCACGGTTCAGCCGTGCCTGGGCCGGCCCGGCACGTTTTTAAACCGTGCTCGGGCCCCTGCCGTGCCTGGCACGGCACGCCTGCACGGGTTCTTCCCGTGCCGGTTTCACGCGGGCACGCGTGGGCGTGACCCGGCCCCTCCCGAAAAAAAGACCACGGGTCGGGTATGATTGGATCCCGACCCGGCACGGCACGACCTACCATGCCTACGGGCCGTGCCGGGCCCAGATGTTTTTAAACCGTGCCTGGCCCGGCCCGACAGCACGTTCGTGCCCTAAAAAATGGGTCTGGCCGGCCCAGCCCGGCCCGTTTGACACCTCTAGCCAAAATAAGGTACTATTTTAATAATTAAATATTTTTTTAATTAAAATTTTTTTTTCAACCTATGAGAAAGATACTTTGAGATGCACAGTAACCATAACTGCTATTTTACATCATCTCTATTCTCTCTCCAAGATTGCCAAATATGACACCCCAATATATTTGATGGCATTTTACCACCTCTTATACCAACTCCATTAGAGTAAGATTTTTTTATTGTTTGGGTGATATTTTAGCAGTTATGAAAATGACACCCCTTATAGCAACTCCCATTAAAGTTGCTCTTAATTATTATATCCTAGTGCGATGACAAGTACCCTTATCCAATAATGATAGATCTCGAATTCAAGACTCATCAGACAGAATCTATTTAATTTGTGAAAGCAATATTATCATATATTAACCTCTCTCATATGCTAAGTACGAGTCTTGAGCACTACATGAGACCTCCATCATTATTCACCTTGAATTACACTTTTTAGATCATCACTCAAGCCTTAATATAAGGTGCATAAACAATTGAAAAAGAAATCACTGAGATGACCTTCATGTTAGTATGAGTGTGACACCAATAAAGAGCAACGAGTTAATTTCCACTACTTTTGAGAATTTCATCGAGTGCATGACTACCATGCATGGACCAGCAGATACCATCTTCTAATCCTAGCCCTTAATCATTCCGATAAAAATACAAGTTCTTAGATTGAACGATCCTCGCCGTAGATAAATGATTAGAAGTAAAAATCACAATGCCAGTTCTGTTTGGACATTACCGCCTTAGAAGCCAAAGAACGGTACTCACCGGAGAGGACGGGGAGAAATTGAAAGAGAAGAAGCAGAGGAAAGATGAGTTCCATTGCACGCGGCCACGAAGACGAATTAGTTCTGCCGGCCATCTTCGACTTCGCAGTGCAGCTTTTCGTCAGAAAAAGTTCGATAATATATTGCAATTTATTTGTTGCTTATTTGAAATAATTACGGAATATTTTTAAAACCTGAAAGTATGTTCACTAAATATATATATATATTTTTGTTAATTTGGATGTCACGTGCACATATCACGTGAGGTTTAGCAATCCTAACCCAGGAGGGTAGTTCGGATGGGTGAGTCGCACGAGGGATTATTCGGGCCGCGCTCGTCCACAAAAAAAAAAAAGGTTTTGCCACCACACCAACAATATCATAAAACCAAAACAAAAATGATAGATTTTAGAAATCACAATATAAATAAATAAATATATGTATATATATGTATGTATAAGTATATATTGCATATGTTATGTAAATACATAGATCACATATACATGCAATATATATATCACACACACACACATACTTATCTATATATGTGTTATATATTATATATATTCTATCAATGTATTATTATATGCATCATTATATATATATATATAACATTTATATTATATACATGTAATGATAAGATTTTATTGATGATGATAATATTATATTATGTATATATCTTTTATATATATAAATATATAGATGTATATATATATATATATATATATATATATATATATATATGTATACATATATATATATATACACTTATATAGTTATATATGAACAATATATATATATATATATACACACACACATAATATATGATCATCATCAATAAAATCTTATTTGAACATGATATGACATATAAATAAATAAATAAATAAATAAATAAATAAATAAATATATATATATATATATACACTTATATAGTTATATATGAACTATATATATATATATACACACACATAATATATGATCATCATCAATAAAATCTTATTTGAACATGATGACATATAAATAAATATATATATATATATATATATATATATATATATATATATTTATTTATTTACACACACACACATATATATATACATATATATATGTTTATTTATTTATTAGTTTATTTATATTTATATATGATGCATATAATAATACATATATAGAATATATACATAATATATAACACAAATATAGATATGAATATAAATATATATATGTATATAATGAACATATATATATATATATATATATATATATATATATATATATATTTTGCATGAGCAATATATGCATATAGAACATTAATGTGTTTATTACTTGTCAAAAAAAAATATGGAATATATATATATATATGTATATTATTATACATGAGCAATATATATACATATATATGTATATATAAGTATGCATGTATAGTGAGCTGCATGCTACAATACTAAAATAATAATGAAAACAATGTTTTTATTACAGTAAAAATAAAAATATTAATTTTAAGTAATTTTTTTGTATTTTACTTAATAGAAGTAAATTAAAGATTATGTTTCATTAATTTATCAGAGACATAATAATTTTGGAATTAAATCATTATGTACAGCATGCCTAAAAAATACACACATACTGGTATATACATATGTATACACATATATACAGGCAATACATATGAGTGTATACTAAGACAAAAAAAATGCAAAGAATGTGGAGATCTAAATGTGAACAAACAGCAGATTTGTTTATTGCTTCTTTAATCAAGATTTTCAAGGCAAAATTAAATCAAAATGGAGATCACCCCACCTCCATGTTGATCTAACAGAAGACGCAAACGTAACAGGTGCCAAAACAAGAAGAGAATTAAGTTACATAAAATCATCATCGTCGAGGGAATCAACATAAGCGGTGGTAAAATCAGCCACCTTGTCTACTTGTAGCTGTTTTTTCTTTCCTCCTGAAAGTTAGATTGAAATCACAGAAGCAAACATCAACAACTCAAACAACACTAACACAGAGCACGAAGAACACAAAATGCACAAACACGAATATAAACACAAAAAAATGAACACAACCATTAACACAAAAAACGTGAACATGATGAACACAAAACGTGAACATGAAGAACATGAAGACGAATAACACAAAGAACATGAAGATGAAGAACACAAAGAACATGAAGATGAAGAACACAAAAACCATAAACACAAAAAACATGAACATGAAGAAGACAAAAAACATAAACATAAAGAAGAAGAACATGAAGAAGACGAAGAATATGAAGAAGACGAAGAACACGAAGAACATGAAGAACACGAAGAACACGAAGAAGACGAAGAAGACGAAGAACACGAAGAAGACGAAGAACACGAAGAACACGAAGAACATGAAGAACACGAAGAACAAAAAGAACAAGAACACGAAGAAAAAGAAGAACATGAACAAGAAGAACAAAAACACGAAGAACACGAATAACAAAAACACGAAGAACAATAAGAACAAGAACACGAAGAACAAGAAGAACAAGAACACGAAGAACAAGAAGAACAAGAACACGAAGAACAAGAAGAACAAGAACACGAAGAACACGAAGAACACGAACACGAATACGAAGAACGCGAAGAACACTAATACAAAGAACACAGATACGAAGAACACGAACACGAAGAACACGAATACGAAGAACACGAACACGAAGAACACGAATACGAAGAACACGAACACGAAGAACACGAATACGAAGAACACGAACACGAAGAACACGAATACGAAGAACACGAATATGAAGAACACGAACACGAAGAACACGACGAACACGAGGAACACGAAGAATACGAAGAACAAGAACACGAAGAATACGAAGAACAAGAACACGAAGAATACGAAGAACAAGAACACGGAGAACAAGAACACGAAGAACAAGAACACGAAGAATACGAAGAATAAGAACACGAAGAACAAGAACACGAAAAACACGAAGAACAAGAACATGTAGAACACGAAGAACACGAACATGAAGAACACGAAGAACAATAAGATGAAGAACTCAAAGAACATGAAGAACACAAAAAACACGAATACAAAGAATACGAAGAACACAAAAAATATGAACACGATAAACATGAACACAATATGAACACGAAAAACATGAACACAATATGAACACTAAAAACATGAACACAATATGAACACGAAAAACATGAACACAATAAGAACACGAATAACATGAAAATTAAAAACATGAACACAAAAAAAATAAATAGCATGAAGAACACAAAGAACACAGAAAATAAAAAAAAAACTAAAAACATGAAGAACACAAGGCATGAATACGACGAACACAAAAAATACGAACACAGCACAGAAGGCAGAGAACATGAAGAACACAAAAAACATTAAAAATACAAAGAACACATGAAACAAAAAATGCTAGAAACAATAAGAACGCGGAGATCATGAAGAACACAACACGAGGAATGAATACGAATAACACAAAAAACACAAACGCATCACAAAACACAGAGAACATGAAGAAGACAAAGAACAAGAACAACATGAACAATACGACTGAGCATGAAGAACAAAACCAACACAAACATTAATCGATTGACAGCAACAGAGAACACAAAGAACACAGACAACAAAAAATTGACAACGCCAAGGAGCAAGAGCAATAATTGATAGAAAACAACATGAACAACACAAACAAAAGGAACAATTTGAAGAACGCCGAGGATGAACAGGACCCACGGACATAAAATCAAACAGTTTTAAGGGAAAAACTAACAAAAAAAAAACATGTTCTCCTTCCACCAGAGAGCAAAACTGAATCACACAAGCAAACATTAATCTACTGACACGGAGAAAACGAAGAACAAGCAGCACTGCACGCCCATTTGTCATAAAATCGTACAGTTAGAGGGCGAGAGGGGAGAAATTGAAAAAAAAAAAAAAAAAAACCTGCTTTCTTTCTGGCCGCATTGATTTCTTTCTCAGCTTTTAGCTTTTCATTTGCAATGGCTGTGACGGAGGAGGCTATATCTTTCGCATCAGCTGCTTTCAAAGCAGCCATAGACAATCTCATCACAGTCTTGAGCAGGCTGATATAATGGAAGCTTCTCTGCAAGAAACGAGATTGCAGACGAAGTTACGCTTAACAGCAATATTCCAACAGAAGCTCGAGGAACAGATCTAGGGCACCTCATATGGGCGAAGCTTGTGAGAGACCAGCTCTGCAAATTCAACAAAATCCCCATCAGTTTTGGGAATGAAGGTATCAATGGACTTCTCCTCCCCCTTCTTGGAAAACAGCTCTGCTGCGGATTTGTAATCAGCCTCTTCTACTAGCCTGCAGCAGCAAGAAATCAAGAACAAGAATAGCAGCAAAAACATACACAAATCTGATGTTTTGCTGCCGAAAAAACAGCACGAATCAAGAACTGTTCTTACCTTTGCTGCTGCAATTTTGCAGCAACTGGGTCTGATGGCTCTGGGTCTTCGATGGAGAGAACGTCCTTTCCCTTCTTTACAACAATAGGCTTTGCCGCAGCCTTCTTTACCGTTTCAGGAGGGCCAGCCACAGGAGCCTGAGACACGCGCAATCAGAAACCAGCTGCCTGATCCAGCAACAGATCATTCGTTGCTTAATTTAGAGCAAGAAACACAGCACAAGTCGAGCATACCACAGCTGGCTCATCTTCGTCCTCCCATGATTCTTTCACGTCGTCTTCTTCTACATCTTCATCATCCCATTTGTTTTTCGATTGTTCCTTCATGTCCAGCGAAGGCAATCGTGCACTATCTAAATTTGAAGTGTTACGACAAGTAAACATGGTTGGTCGGAGATCTGATTTTGGAAATCATGTAATCGTACACTACTATGAGTATCATGGACAGGGCAGCACTAGCACGGCGCACTACTATTAAGTTTGAGGAGATTGTCGCTAATAAGGAACTTAATTGGTCAGAAGTTAGAGCCACTCTCAAGATGAGCCCAGGGCAAGAAAAAATCAGTTAGCATAGAGACATGAAATAAATCAGTCATTATATAATAATTTTATAATCTATGTAATTCACTCGATAGAAAATATTATTAAAATTCAATACATGTAATATTTAATTTATGTATTGGTTTCTAATATATTATATTTGATTTAAAAAAATAAAATATATAAAATCATGACTAATAAATTGACATTGCCCATTGGAGACACCATGTAATGCCGTCACGATACTAAAAATGGACAACCCAGCACAATCCATTGACAAACATTTTGGTTGAGTCGTGTCAAGCAAGGACAAGCTAATCTAGTTCACTCCAGGCTAACCAATATTCAATCTAAGCTAATCTAGTTCATTCCAAGCTAACCTAGGTCAATTCCAGACTAGGTTGAATCAAGACCATGCCAAGTGAAAAAAAAAATTGGCCATGTGGCCGAATTTTTTAAAAAAATTGAACAATCAATGAAGGGGCAACTGATTTTTTAAAAAAATAAAATAAAATTGCTCGGGTAACCATACTACAAGGATCCTATATCACCTGGTTAGTTTACCATACCATCGGGTCAAGCACATAGATCGTACTTGACCCAGCATAAAGCACAGCTCATGCTGACCCATCACGACACAAACCATGCCAAGGGACAACCTGCTCGGCCCGAAGTACGGTTCCAAACCGTGCAGTGTCAAGCCAAGCACTTCAAAATCAGTCCAGGCCACGAACCATGCTCAAGCCACCAGACCCATTTAACACATCTACCCGCGTGTCCAAAGATCCCTATGTCACAAATAATTCTATATCTTAACAAATAATTAAAAATTCTATATCTTAAAAAATAGTGTAATGATATCAATTATGTCTGACATAAGGATCAATCATAATAACATTTTTTTTGCATACATCATCATCAATTATATTGCTTGTAACTAAAAATTAAATTAAATTAAATTAAGATTTCATGAGATTTTGCATTCACATAATGATTCTACCACCACATATGAGAGTCTGTCGATGATCCTTAAAGAATGTTAAACATAAAATAAAAAATACATTATAATATTTGATAGTATTACAAATATAAGTATTATAATAAATTTGTTCAAAAGAACTATCACATAAGATGGATACTCTAGCTATAGAAACACGAGTTCAATCCATAAAGACATCGGACACATTAGACATAATGTTTGCCAAATCACTTATCATGCCATAGGAATGAAAATTTTACTTACTCCAACTCTAGGGCCCCATGACTCATATATGAACCAAAAAATAGTATGAATTTGATTTTAAGAAGATGAGAAACAAAAAAACATAAAAACACAATTAAATAAAATTTATTAGCAATGATTTTTCATATTAAATATATGTCAAATCATACATCTAATATTAAATAAATAAATAAATAAATAAATATATATATATATATATATATATATATATATTTCTTCTCTTATTAGAATCGATTCAAATTTTATTAAAATCTATTGGGATACCAAACAAACTACAAAAATTTTATAATATTTATAATTCAATAAACTTAAAAAAAAGTATCATATCATATGAAACATATCTTAAATTAAATTAAATATTAGTTGCTATAAATTATATATGATTTTATGAATAATAAAATTATTAAAATTATAATTAATGAAAATATAAATTTTTTATTTTTAAAATTTATAAATTTTTTTTATGATACAACAATATAGATACTACATTCAAACATCTTTATTATAGATAGGTATATATGTAATGTTAAATAATATCTTTAAATAATATAGATATTACTCATATTTTAGTGATATTATAATTAACAAAAAAATATAAAAAATACTAGACAATTAATCTACCTCATAATTGCTTAGCTACCACCATGAGCTTGTAAAAAAATAAATTGTGAAGATAATTATCAGTGCAAATCTAACTTAAACTTGTTGAAAATCATATAGTTAATTGGAGGTCATACACAACCTTGTCTCCTTAAGTTAGAAAAACTTTGGATGTTGAGTTTCCCACCTAAGACCTATCATCATTAGACAAAAATAATTATCACATCATGAATTAACCTACAATGCATTCATGCAATATAAAAACTTCCCAAATAACGAACCATCTCAATATTATTCTGGCCCAAATATTTTTAACTATGGTTTATTATATAGTTCATTATATGCAAAAATAAATTCAACATGCATAGCATAAGATCTTAAAGATCAACATGAAGAAATAATATAATACAAGATTATAAATATAATAAATAATTAATAATTCTAAATTTTAAAAATTATAATTGAATGATATCAATGACATCATATATATAAGCTTTTAATGAAATTATTTCATCCACAAGAACTAATATTCATTAAATTGATTCTGATATAAAACTAAATGAATAAATATTAAGACTTTCTTGAAATCCTAAATCTTCATAATTATCATACCATACATACCACTTTAATGAATATCCTTAAAAAATATAAAATATAAAATAAAATATATATGATAATATTTAATAAGACTAAAAATAATGATGTGATAATTATTTAACTTTGAATGTATTTTATTTTTATTTATTATAATTTAATTATTATTAGAGTTTCACAGTAACAATATTTTTAATATTATTTATTTGATTTTTTTTTAATTTCACATACAACAAATAATCTATATAATATACATAATATATAATTTTAATTACCGTATATGTGATTTGTCATTCTCATTTGACATAATTTATTATATTTCTATTGAAATAATCTTCATCTTCATTAAATAGTATGTTAATAAATCCTAGTTTCCAAGAGAACTCATTCTTCATGAAGGATTGAGTATAATTTGATTCAAATTTTAATCATCATTGCATAGGCTTGTAAAATATGGGTTTGTCCCTTCGTATTCATAAAGGCTATAAATAGACCCAGAATGCTAAAATAAAATACATTCCTTTCAATTATTTATTAATTATGAAAATCAATATTTTGATATCAAAGTAAAGGTTCAAAGGCTGATTGGATGTGTGAAATTTAAGACAAACAAGAGAGATCGTGAGAAGTGTGAGTTAAACATAGAAGGATCAAAATAACAACTTCAAAAAAATTTATACAACCATCCATTACAAAGTTGGGTTGCCATTAAGATTAATGATAAATAACATCTAAAAACCATCTGAGGAGAAAGGAGATGTAGAGCATGGTGAACAAAGGGATCCCAGCACCGGCAATTAGGACACCACCAGCAAGTGAGGCGTAGAGGTGTCAAACGGGACGGGCTGGCCCGGCCCGGTCTGGCCATTTTTTTAAGCACGAGCGTGCCTTCGTGCCTGGCCCGGCACGGTTTAAAAAAGTCGGGCCCGGCACGGGCCACAGGCACGACAGGACGTGCCGGGCCAGGCCCGGCCTGGCCATACAGTTCGGGCCTCGTGGGACCGCGGGTCGAGTCCAATCAGACTCGACTGACAGTATTTTTCTCGAGAGGGGCGATCACGGAGTCGGGCTTGGGGAAAAACCGACATGGGACGAACACGTGCCGGTGTGCCGTGCCACGGGCCGAGCCATGCCGGGTCAAACACGGCACGGCACGACTTGTGCCTAACCCAGGCACGGCACAAGCCCGGGCACAGGATTTTCCCGTGACTGGCCGGCCCAGGCATGACCGAACCGTGCCAGGCCCGCCCGGTTGTCGCCTCTAGTGAGGCGCAAAGGAAGATTGTGGAGAAGATCAAGATCAGAGAAATGAAGGTCAAGAATCTCATATCCCAGACAATTTATAGAGAAATCCTAAAAATAATTCTGCACGATGGGACATCAATAATAATTTGAGACTCAATTAAACAAAAATATCAAAGATCCACAAAGGGGAAATGGGCACAACTTTAAGCATTGAGATGAAAATTTTGAGTTATTTACAATGAAAAAAGGAGAGATGACTTCTTGGGATGAGCCTTGCATGTAATGAACAATAAGAAATCTAAATGGTGAGACAATGAAGTAGTGTACAATGATTCATTGATATCCAAGTTCAATTATGTTGTTTGTTTAATATAAAAATCAAATGATTTATGTATTTTGAGCATTGGTGAACGGTAAGTGAGTATGCTTGTCCATAAATAAAGGATGTGAGGATATCACGAGGAGAAACATTTATTAAAAGTGACTCATGAAGATAGATTAGTCAGAAGAAGACACGGTATAAATAAAAAGAAATAACCTATATACAAAGAAACTTTTGATATGAGTGTCTGAGCTAGGGAAACAAAAACAAATTATGCTAATTTAAAGATAAAAGATAAAATTTTGTTGATGCCTTAGGAAGAGCTTCATCAAACAAAGAAAAAAAAAGATATTATTCTTTGACTCGGGCGACAATAATCATATGAGAGAGAACAACGAATATAACTCAGATTAGAAAGAAGATTTCAACCAACCAATGAAGCTTGGTAATGACAAAAGAATGACAGTGATAACTAGAGAAAGTATAGGGATACAAATGAATGGTTAGCCATAGAAACAATTTATTAAGCATAGGATAACTTCAAGAGAAGGGTTAGCCATTTGATTCGGGATGAAACTTACAAAATATTTCATCCTAGGAAAAGGATGATTAAATAAACTAATATGAGCAAAAATATAATATTTTATATGTTAGCTTCTATAACATTGAGAGATTTTGTATTTATAAGCTAAAGTTATATCAGAGAAAAAAACTCACACGTGACATTGTCATTTTGGGCACTTAAATCACAAGCAGTGTTGTGAAAGACAAAAGTATTACGTGATACATTTTTATGTTTGTGAATATAAATATTTTACAAAATATTAAAAATAAAATAAAATAGTATGAAATACTTTAATAAATATTTTATAATATATTAAATTTTATAAAATTTAATATAATTTTATTATTATCATATTAAAAATTTAAATTTATTTTTTCATTACATATTTATAATAATTTTATCATTATTGATTTTAATTTCCGCTATCACTTGCCTCTCCAATCGCCACTCTCTCGTTTCCCTCGCCCTTGCCCTTGCCGCTCACCCTCTCCCCTCACCATTGCCCCACACCCTCGCCCCTATCCCCTACTCTACGAAATCTCGATGGAGCTTCATGGAGGTCCTCGTTGGAGCTCTACAGGCTCCATGATGGAGCTCCATCGAGCTCCATGATAGAGCTCCATCGAGCTCCAAGATGGAGCTCGTGATGCACATTTATTTTAACAATGATATCTCACCTTCCCATAAGGCATAAACGTCTTCTGATTAAGCAAAAAAAGTGTATGTCTTTGCGCCTTCAATAAACCTCGCCAAATAAAGCCTACGCTTTTAGTGCGTTGCACATTTATTTAAACGTCTTGAGGCTTTTAGAACTCCTCGCATAGAGGCACGCTTTAAGATGCACTTGAAAAATACTTTTAAAAATACTAATTGCACAGAACTAAAAATACTTTTTACCAGAAGATTATAGTTAGTTGACCTACTTAATAGTTTCTAAAAAAATATGTACAAGAGGTACTTTTTACCAGAATATTACCATATACGTAATCCTATCAAACCAATTTTAAACAATGACAAGAGGTACATCTTTATTTTATCAATGATCTTGCTCGTTTAAATTGAGTCAATTTTTTATATGAGAAATCATAAACTTTTATTACATTCAAAAATCATAAGGATTATGTTGAAAAAAAAATAGACATGCATAACTTGCTTGAGGACAAATTGGGATGGTAAGTTAACCTCAAACGTGTTTTAAGAATTTTGTAGATGATATGGCATCAATGGCTAATTGACAGGAACTCATACTCAATAACAAAACATAATTGATAAAAAAAAGATGATAATGTATGATATTTGATCCATATTAAATGAGAAGCAAGTTCCTAAAACTTTCTGACTAGAGCTATGAGATGGTGTGTGCATATTCAAAATCAATGTCCAACAGTACAAAACAAGATTCCAAGAGAGGCATGGAGTGATAAGAAATCAATTATAGAGTATTTTTGAATTTTCGAATGTGTAGCACTTGTTCAGGTACTGAATCAAAAGAGAAGTAAGTTGGA
Source organism: Sapria himalayana (assembly GCA_029783825.1). Classification (NCBI taxonomy): domain Eukaryota; kingdom Viridiplantae; phylum Streptophyta; class Magnoliopsida; order Malpighiales; family Rafflesiaceae; genus Sapria; species Sapria himalayana. Next base: position 3,333,948 of record JAREIK010003076.1, on the reverse strand, counting down.
AGATAAGAGCATAAAATGTATCTTCCTAGGAATAAGTGACAAGTCCAAGGCATGAAGATTATATGATCCAATTTTAAAGAATATGACCAACAAGAATATTATATTTGAAAAAGAAGAAAAAGAAAAAGAGAGATATGACTAGCACAAAACAAGGAAAAAAAAATCAGATGGGATATATTAGAATGGAAAAATAAATAAAATATTTTTATTATAAGATAATTATTAAATATTATTTTATAAAATAATATAATTATAAATATTATCTTATAAAATAAGATAAAATATTTTAATTTTATAAAATAAAAAATATATATTTTCTTTATAAAATAAAATAAAATATTTTATTTTATAAAATACCTAATATTTATAAATAAAATAATTTTTATTTTTATTTTTTTTTATCATACCGTATCCTAGCCGTATCAGTATCCTAGTTTTTTAAAATTTGTCATATCCTCATATTCTGCTGTATCGTATCCCCGTGTCGGTGCTTCTTAGGTGTCAGGTACAAAGCAGTCCAAAGATTAAAGTAGAGTAATTATTGATGAAACTTTATTCAAGCAAGTAGTTGCAAGCTTCTAATATTTGACTATAACTAGGCCTTAGTTGATGTATGGTGTTAGTTTTGTAAGCTACTCTTCATGTACAATCCCATGATGTCACACTAAGTTGCAGCAAAGATAATTTAAAGGTACTTAGAAGATTATACTGACTTGGGTAGTTTTTTTAACAAATGAGAAAGCTACCTTGAAAATCATGGCTTTCACAAACAATGATTAAGCCAACAACTAGGATGATTAGAGAAGCACCTTCATATTTGTGTTTGTTTGAGGTTCTAAAGCTGTTTATTGGCCCTCAAGGCTCAAAGAAACAATCAGCGGTTGCCATTTCTACTACAGAAGCTAAGTATATAGCAATATAACTGTGTGCTTGTCAGTGTGTTTAGCTCAGAAGAGTGTTGGTAAAAGATGGAATTGAGAATATTAACATGAGATTCCATTTCCTAGAGAAATTGATGAAAATTGAATTAGGGCGGAAGCAATTCGAGAAGCTAAACGGAAAGGCTAACCCCAATCCTCCATCAGTGCTCAAAACGTTCCTGCCCAATAGATAGTCTCGAGTTTGCCGTCTTTTACCCTATGGCCAACTCCAATTTCAAAACTGCAACTAAATTAGACAAGCTAGCAGATATCAGACAGGATCAACACAAAAACAAAGCACACTCGAGCAGTACGGGAACAGAGAACAATTCTTACGTCTGTTACAGCAACTTCAGAGGCAAGCACTGTTATTCTGAATCGCAGAATTGCAACTCACTTTTAACAACAAATTGGACATTAAGGCAGGTACTAGCGCACGGATAAAGATCACGAACAGGTGGGGAGGCTAACCAATAACATGCATGTACAGAAAAACGCGACTGATAAAACGACGATGTGCAGCAAAGGAGATGACGGATTGTTTTTACGCCGAAACAGACGACGGGAGCTGTGGTTTGGGCCGACGGTGGACAGGTGCAGATGCTGTGGCGTGTGTCCAACACAGTAGGGCTTGAGTAGGACCGACACACCATTCATCTACCATCATAAAACAAGACCAGGATGCTACCAAAAAAGATTCCGGTTCACTGTTGTGGTTGGGCCGACGGTCGGACCGTCACTATCCAACTATTATAGTCATACCATATTAATAAGTAACCATACCAATAACATTATGAATATATTTTATATATTACTAAAATTATAAATAATTTACATAGATTACACACTCACACACACCCCCACACACACGCACATATATATACACACACAAAAATAGTGATAAATATATGAAAAACTTTAAAAATTATAAAATACATAAAATATATATGATATTATTTTGTAAGTATAATTGATATAAAATTTCTTTAATTTAATATATTCATTAATATATAATAAATAAATAATATATATATATATATATACAATTTTTTAATATTTATTTGTTTATATGTAATCATTATATAAATGATATAAAAAATTATTTAAATTGCAATAATGATAGTATATATATTTTAGGTGATTAATAAAAAAAATATATGAAATAAAATAATTAAGATTAATTAATTTATTTAAATATTATTTAAATAAAAATTGAGTGAGGTATTTTACAATCCACGAGTCATAGGTTATAATTCCATATCACAAAATTATTTTTTAAGTAAGAACACACATAATTTGGGCTAGTTCCCTAAATATCAGCTAGTCTAGTTGGTCCATTGGTCTGACCATTGGTCTGACCACCGATCATGCTGGTTCGATCCTAGTTCAACCAGTGTTGGGTCATGTTGAATCATGCTAATTATTTTTGGGCATAAACCTAATTAGCCCATTTTGAAATTTTAATTTTTTTATTTTATTATGTATTAAAAATATTACATTTAAATAAGGTTATATGAAATAAATAATTAAAAAAAAGTTTTACATTACCATCAGATAAAGAATAATAGTATCTAATTAAAAAAAATTCATTACATCCATAATCAAAATAATAATATGATACATAGCCAACCCTGGGTCCCTAGTCGAGTAAGGCATGACACCAAGCCAGACACATCGGCTGTGCATGGCACAACACTAACCATGCCGTGGGACAGCATGGTCCGAACCCAAGCTAAGATCTAGACCATGTTGTGCCTAGCCAGGCACGGCTAGGCCATTTTGACACATCTAGCACAAATGAGACCTATATCTCATAATAGATCATGTTGAAACCATCTCCTTTTTTAAAATATATTTATTAAATGATGAGAATAGTTATAATTTTTAAAATATATTTTTATAACTTTTGTTATGAGCAGTCTGCCGTCTCTTTTCCATATAAAATAATAATTTCAAAATTATTTTGGAAAATAATTTTCAAACTATTAATTTAAAAAAGTAAATATTTTTCTTGGTTTATATTTGTAAATTTTAAGAAATTTTAATTGTTTCTTTAAAACAAACTGCATGAGATTTATTTTGTTATATTATTACTTTTCTTATTGAGGAACTAATTTATAAAAAAAATTAATTTTCAAATAATTCAATATTTTTATAATTTAAATAAAAAAGAAAATAAAAAAAATAGTGTTTGTATTTTTTTTTTTAATATTTTTTTTAGTCTTTTGTAATTCATATCATCATAAAGTTTATTAACAAAAATAAAAACATAAAGATGGATTTATAAATTATTAATCAGTTCAATATTTATTATAAACATCATTAATTTTTGCATATAATTACCTAGAAATAGAAAAATAAAAGAACAATAAATAAACATACAAAAAATTGGATAAAAATTATAAAAAATTAATAATTAAATAGTTAAGTAAACATAATTTTTAATAAAGTTGATTCAAAAAAATATAACACAGACAACCCCCCAAGAAATTTAAAGATTAATTGATAATGATGCTTTATTTACAATAAGTAAAAATTGTTTTTTGAAATTTAAATAGAAATAGAAATTTAACATTAATGGTACATAATTTAAATTAAAATTAAATTTTTAATTACAATAACCAATGTTTTTATATATTATAAAAGAAAAAAATACTAATGCTTTATAAATAAGAATCCATAAATACTAATCTAATCAAGATGCAAATTAAGATACAATCATATTCATACCTAGAAAATTTTTGCAACTTAATATTAACCAATAATTTATTAGAGAGTATTTTGGTTTAGTATACTAATCATAAAATATTTATGATTTAGTGCATCAAGTTTTTCATAATTAAAAAAATATATCAAATTCTAAAAAAATTAAGTTTTAGTGCACTATTAACTCAATTTTGTCATCCGAAATTTGAAAAAAAATTATGATTTAATTATTTGATTAACATACATTGTAAATCATAAAACTATTTACTCTTGTAGGGGCTATTTGATAAACTACTTAACTTTTTCAAATCATTGAAAATGAAATTTTTCAATTGTTTAAAAAAATCAATGTGTTTGATAAAAAATATTTGGGATAAGTTAATTAAAAATTTCAATTGAAATAATTTTAAAAATATTAAGTAGATAGAGACCTACCCAATGTTGATGATTGAAAATTTTCAACAATATTTTTTTTGAGAATTACAATTTTATGCTTTTTTTTCATTTTTTTTTTATTTTCTAATTCAAACTACAGTTTTATTTGTGAATCTATCTTCTCCTCCTCATTTCTCTGCCACCACAAATCCTAATCCTAACTCAAACCCTATTTCATGATTAATTTGAGAGAGGAAATAACAAATCAATCAATTGTTCATTAATTATTATTTTTATATTAAAATTTTGAATATTTTTAAAGAAATTAGATTTTATTGGTTATTTTTTAAACATCTTTATTTCTTTTTGGAATTATGATTTATTTATGGATATGTTTTTAGAAATTTTATTTTTTTAATAATTAATAATTATAGTGCAAATAAAATTCATTAGAAATTCTATCATGTTTGAATAATATGAAATACAATGATAATAAGAGTAAATATGTAAAATACATCATTTTCAACATTTAGCATTTGTAGTTATCAAACAATATATTTATATTCCGCATTTAATTAACAGTAATTTATCAAACAGTTTTTTAATACAAATTCAACACTTATAAAATTCATCCTTAATTTTTCAAACTTATTTTTCAGCACTTACTTTTTTAAGTTTTATCAAATGCGCACTTAGTATGAATGGGCAAAGTTGGGATTCGAACTCATGTCCTCTAGTTACTAAAACAAAGCTAACCACATGATCATATGTACATTATATGATGATATGCAAATGGAAATATTTTTATATAAATAAAAAATACATGGAAACACATATATAAGCATACATAAATATATAGATATAAAAACATATATAAATCAACAAACATATATATATAGACACACACACACACACAAATATATGTGTCTGTGTGTCTGTGTATGTGTGTATTTATTTATATGTATATACATACATATATGTATCTAGGTGTGTGTTTATATGTGGGTGTGTGTGTGTGTGTGTGTGTGTGTGTGTGTGTGTGTGAGTGTGTGTGTGTTTTGTGTATATGTTTATATATATATGTAGACATGTGTGTGTGTGTGTGTGTGTGTGTGTGTGTGTTGATAATTATATATAAATATGTATATTTATATACATATATAGAACTATTAATATATATGATTATATGTATGTATAATATATATATATATATATATGTATATATGTGTGTGTGTTTGTCAATATATATATATATATTTTTATATCTATATATATTTATGTATATTTATATGTGTTTCCATATATTTTTTTATGTATATACAAATATTTCAATTTATGTCACCTAATAATATAAGTATGACTAAGAACGATTGGTTTGCTCATTTTTGGCTAGTAGAGGATTAATTAAATTCATATTTTCACCATCAATTAACCAAATAATTAAATAACATCTTTTTATAATTTTTGAGGGTAAAATTGAGTTAAAGAATTTTCGTACACAAAAACTTAATTATTTTAAAATCAATTATATTTTTCTTAATTATAAAAAAGTTAATGCACCAAAACGCTATTTTAGAATATGATATTTTTTTAAATTGTGAAAAATTTGATGCACCAAAACATAAATATTTTGTGTTTTGTATACCAAAATATAAATATATACATAGATATACACACATACATACTCACTCACTCTCACACTAACACATTATTATAGTTTTGATCTCTTGCCCTACCCCACTTAAAATCAACTCAATATTCATTAACCCACATCTCAAACACATAATTAATGATCATACAATAATACCAAAAAAAAAATATTGACATCCATGAGGATCAAACTCATATTCCTAATATTAAATTATCTATTCTCTTTTACCCATCAAACTACCATATTTTAATATATATATATATAAAGACACACACACACACACATACATATATATATATATATATATAGCTCTAGAAAATGAAATTACACATGCAATTGCCCATTATTTAGAAAAGAATGATTAGGTCTAATTTCCAAAAAGAAAAAATATTATTTCCACATAATTGATTTCGATTTTAACAAAAAATAAAAAAACACTTATAACCATATCATCCTAAATGTTTATGATATTAGAGTTTAGACATTAGGAATTTAAATTTGAATCTAACAAAATATATTATTGAATTTCACTTTAGTTTAATTATTAATATTTTTATTACTATATTTTCAATTACTTATAGTTGAAAATTGGGTAATTATATATATATATATATATATATTTGAATCTAACAAAAAAAATAAATTGAATTTCATTTTTGTTTAATTGCTAATATTTTAATTACTATATTTTTACTTATAGTTGAAAATTAGGAAAATATATATATATTAATTTAATGTTAATATTAATATTTCACTTTAGTTTAATTTCACTTTAGATTAAATATTAATATTATAATTACTATATTTTTACTTATAGTTGACAATTAGGAATATATATATATATATATATATATATATATATATAAGATATTAAATTAGAAAATAAATAATAAATAAATTAAATTTGTACAAAAGCTCATAAAATACTTATAGTAGTTGAAAATTGAAATAAATATGATTGCACCCCAACTAGCAGGCCCAAGAGTGGCAGGGAATAACAGAAGACTGGAGATGAAAAATGGGCCAAGGGATCAACCCGCATGCCGCAATGGTGTGTGTGGTGTGGGGCACAACATAACCCACGATGTTAGCCCGCATTGGCTAAATCAACCCAAGTGACAAAACACAACCTTGTCATGCCCAAGCCAAGCAAAATTCTTGACCCAGGTTAGCACATGAATCTCACATGTCATATTAAAAAAAAGTCACATAGACTCAACCCGACCATTTTTTTTACAGAGTCAAGGTTAGTCATTAGCCCGCACCAAGACTAGCCTCGACCAAACCCAAGTCAGGCACCACTCGTGCCTCGTTCCCAAATTATGCCAGGTTTGCCCATGGCCTAGCCCAACCCATCATGCTCTAGTTCTACTCGGGACATAAATACCCCTAGTTCGAATAGATCACAATTGAGTTGAATAAGTATGCCTCATCTCAATTCTAATACACGAATTGATAATTATCTAAAATCATGTTTCAAGGGTCATTTAGTCATTACACACAATTTGCACCAACAACATTTTATGAAGAAACAAAGCTTACCATCTTGGAATGAGCATCTTCTTCAAAATATGGTGCGCGCGAGAGTCTCATAAAGGTGCATTTTTCCACTTTGATGGACTCCAAAGAGAAGCATGCCCTCCTGAGATGAAGCCTGAGAGAAATCGAGAGAACATAAAATGTCGTGCCTGGTGATAAAAGCAATTCTTCAAAGCAAAATGTTGGTGCCAATGTGCCTAGTGATGCAAGAACAAGACCCTGATTCGACACGACCAATGAGCCGAGCCATTAAGCATGCTAGAGCAAAGCCCCTTGGGGCCTGGTGGTGCCTGAATCACGAGTCATGGGTCACATGTACCTGAGCATGAACCACAAGCGATGACCCTTCGATGCTACATTGCAGGCATGTGGACCATCCCATTAGGCATGGCATAGGCCATGAGAATATGCTTATGTCGGACAATGCCTCTATATGAGGCAGGCAAGGTAAGGTCATGTCGGGCCAACCTTTTTGATACGTCATGCTCGTGTGTGTGTGTGTGTGTGTGTGTGTGTGTGTGTGTGTGTGCATGCACACATATAAGTGGATTGATCATCATACCTCTAGGAATTCATTGCATTACAAACATGAGTATATATGTGTGCGAATATGTGTGTTCATGTGCATGTATATATGCATGTATAAATCAAAATATCAACAAAACTCTGTAAGAGCACAAGCATGATGAATAAGCACAAGCCCCTGCGCATCAATGCGCATGTGCATGTGTCCTTATGCATGTGTGGTTATGCATGTGTCCTTATGCATGCGTGGTTATGCATGTTTGCTTGAGCACATGTGATTTGCACATGCTCACATACATGGATTCATCATTTAAAATATGTAAGAGCATAAGTATCACGAATATAAGTATGCATGTGTCTGCATGCATTTTTGTATTCGCGTGCAGGCAGGTGCATGAATATGGATAGGTGTGTGTGCGTGTGTGCTCGTGCTTATGTGCGTGTGGGGACACATGCACGTTTACGTGTGGATATGTGTGTGCATGTGTGTATATGTGTGTGCATGTGCATGCATAGATGCATGTATAAATCAAACTATCATCAAAACTATGTAATAGCACAGCACGTGCACAAGCATGATGAATAAGCACAAGCCCCTGCGCATCAATGCACATGTGCATGTGTTTGTGCATGTGCTTGTGCATGTGTGCTTATGCATGTGTGAATGCACATGCTAACATAAATGTATTCATCATTTAAACCATGTATGAGCATGGGCATCATTAATATAGGCATGCATGTGAGTCAGCATGTATTTTTTTTGCATTCGCATCCAGGCATATGCATCAATATGCATACATGTGAGTGTGTGTGTGTGTGTGTCCTTGTGCTTATGTGTGTGTAGGGGCACAAACATGTGCATGCGTGGATATGTGTGTGCATGTGCAAGCATAGACGCATGTATATATCAAACAATCATCAAAACTCTCTAAGAGCATTAGAATGATGAATATAAGCATGAGAGTGGGTGTATGTGCATGTGCGCTTCGATCTCCATGTGTGCGTGTGGATGATCAATATAAGTGTGTGTGTGTGTGTGTGCGCGCGTGCGCACGCGAGAGAGAGAGAGAGAGTGTGTGTGTGTGTGTGTGTGTGCGCGCGCGCGCATATATATAATGTAATAGGCTTGTCGTTGGGCAAAAAGGAGAAAGAATAACCTGAAGAAGACTACAAAGTAAATGATTTAAGATAGTGAGGATCTCGCTTTGCTCGCTCTTGAAACTTGTTGAACCATCGATTCAAGATATCCATAGGCACGATGAGCTTGCTGCCATCAACACCACAGAAAGATTGCATATAGTTAAACAAATTCTCCCCAACTTTCATGGCCATCCGTTCGATTCTCTTCTCTGCAGCAGCATCCAACGATGGCAGACATGCCTGGTCCTCCACAGTAACTCCTATCTTAGCAGAAAGTGGTGCCACATTTGGCGCAGTGAGCTGCATCTGACAGTCAGGATCAGGCCAGCTAAGAGAGAGAACAGCAGATGGACGAGCCAGCATGACTGCGCCACAAAACTGGAAAGTCGAACCAGGGGCCTGAAGGTAAACAGCAAGAGCTTTATCTGGGGGAAGAGAGAAGCTGTTCGAGAGGAATATACACATTTCACGAATTTCATCATATGCCTCACCTATGCAAAAATGTAAGCAATATCACAAGGAGTGCCTCAAACATGCCACAATATATCATCAACATAAGATGAGAAATACAATTTTCTCTCTCATCATATGCCTCATGAGAGAGACGATTTTCCCTCTCATCATGTGCCTCTTGAGAGAAACAATTTTCTCTCTCAACATATGCCTCATGAGAGACAATTTTCTCTCTCATCATGTGCCTCATGAGACACTTTTCTCTCTCATCATGTGCCTCACGAGAGACACTTTTCTCTCTTATCATGTGCCTCATGAGAGCAACAATTTTCTCTCTCATCATGTGCCTCATAATTTCTCTCTCATCACATGCCTCATAAGAGCGACGATTTTCTCTCTCATCACATGCCTCATAAGAGCGACGATTTTCTCTCTCATCACATGCCTCATAAGAGCGACGATTTTCTCTCTCATCACATGCCTCATGTTTAGTTGAAACAATCATAATACAAGGGTCAAGTGTAAGCATGCGACAATTACAAGTTTATATTCGGATCGATAGCAAAATTGGCTAGCTAATAGCCTAATAATTAAAATTTTAAGAAAAAACAAATCTAAAACAGAATTTTAGTACCATAAAATGATCGTCATAATAGAACAAGTTATTAAAATACAAAAAAAAAATTAAATTAGGGTTCTTTGTAATTATAAAAGAATATTACGCAAAAACTCATGATGGACTAAAAATATTATACAAAAATTCTCACTAATATATATGATAATCTAACATATACACTTGGTGAGAAAAATTATAAAGGCAGCACACATGTTAGGAACACTCATTCTCAAAATTGTCATCAATATATCAGTTGTCTGATTTACTAAAATAAAAAAAATTATATTTGTGTATTTTGCCTACTTATGAAATACCAAATTAAAAATTATATATATCACTATATAATCCTCATAGTAGTGAGAAATTAAAAAAAATATATTGTTAATGTGCTGAACTCTAAAACTTTATTAAATTTATATCAAACTTTTCTAAGAGAGAATATTATCTCCAAAAAAAAAATAGAAAAATTATGGTAAATATTCTCTCAACATAAGCTGATTATGATTTGTGAACTCAAATCTATGAATTAAGCTAATTATAGATGTACTTGATCATTAAATGAGATACCAAGGCTTATAGATTTTTTTTACATACATCAATATATGAAAAAAAAAATTATAAGAACTTATCATTAAAAATTTTAAAAATAACTAATTATACTAATTATATAAATTATATATAATTTAATAATAGCTAAAAAATTAATTTTTATTATAATTTTTCTAAATATAATTTAGTGATATCAAACGGGCCAAGCCGACCCGGCCCTTTTTTCCTGGCCCAACCGTGCTGGTGTGCCGTGCCAGGCACGGCATGCTACAGCTATGTTGCACGGACACGGATACGGACACAGGGATAAGACTAGAGGTGTCAAACGGGCCGGCCCAGCACGACACAGCCCGTTTTTTAAAGTCGGGCAGGGCACGGCCCGTGGGCACGGCGAGGCCGTGCCGTGCCGTGCCCGGCCCGCTCGGGCACGGTTGGCTTGGCCAGGCGGCACGGGCGCACGGCAGGGGCATGGTAGGCGGGGCGGGGCGGGAGCCGCATGGCTGGACCTGGTCTCCTGGACCGGCTCAACCGGGGTCCGGGTCCCGGGAGCCAAGCACGGGCACGGCCCGTGCTTGGCACTTGGGAGATTCTAAAAAATTTTTTTTTTTTAATTTTTTTATTATGTTTCTGTTTATCTGTATTTACTTTAGAGTTTATATAATAAATAAAAAATAAAATTTTTTGTAAAAAATATTACATTTAAAATTAAATGTAAGTATGTAACAAACAAAAATTAGAAAATTTATTTTTTTTTTCAATTAAGTTTAGCATATTTTAATATTATAATGTATTAATTAAATATTAAAATTTAAAGTTAATAAATTTTAAAATAAAATTTAAATCTTAAAATAATAAATAAATACATTAAGTTAGTAAAAATTTTAATTAAAAAAAATTTAAACTACACAAATAAAAATTACCATTCATGCTTTTGAAACCAATACTCCGAAAAAAAAAGTATAAGTTTCAACACAACGTATAATACAAAGTACAAACAAAGCGTATAAATAAAAAAAATAAAAAAATATTGAAAAAAAAGAGCAGATGAGCATCAATCGTCAAGCGGCATATCATGAGAATCATCAGCCGCAACATCAAGATCAGTATCATATGGGTCATCATCATCGGCAATCAGCTCCTCCGCCATCGTAGTGGATGTGGATGCGACTGCAGTGTCTGTCACAGTCCCAGCTTCAGCACGATCACTGATGCTAAATCTCGATTCCTCCCAATCCTTCAAACATGCCAAGGCCTCAACTATATCTGGACGTAATCTCGATCTCCTATCCGAAATCACGTTCACTGCAACAGAAAAAACAGACTCCGATGCTAAGCTCGACACCGGAGGAGTCAGTAGATCCCGTGCCATCCTAGATAGCACGGGATAGGCGGACTCATATGATTTCCACCACTGTAATAAATCAAGATTCTTATTGTCAGAAGGTGATAGGATTGAGCAGTAATCGGTATCTAAGTACCGAGACAGCTCGCTCCTATGTGAAGGTCCACCCCTACGTTTCCCCCTCGCTAGGTTAATGGAATAAGCGTCATCTCCGAACAAGGTATCAGAGTCCGTACTCACAGTCTCACCACCACCACCACCATACATAGTATCGTAGTATGTGAACAGGTCTGTCAACTTCTCATAAATGAATCCTTGAGGTGGCTCTTCCAAGTTCATGCACGAGGAAATGAAAGTCAAGGTGTTTTCAACCCCTTCCACCTTAGCCCTAGGGTCCATGCATGCTGCGAGACAATAAAGAGATGGAATGGTGGACTAGTACTTCAGGTACTTGGTCTCCATCTCTGCAACCATATGGCTGAGCGTCGGGTCCGCTCGATACATCCTAAACATGCTACTAATGTTGCATATGCACCGGAGTGCAATGCAAGTGGTGGGCGTATAAACCGACGAACACATGTTCGTCGTATCATAAAATATCTTCAGGAATTTCATTTATGAAATTCTTGAAGCTTAATCAGTGTCGTCAATAATAAGTTCGTCACTCTTACTATTGACGTAGTCGGATATCACGTGTTCGTATCCAACACATGATTCCAACATCAGGTACGTGTAATTCCAACGATGTCTCACATCAGATTGAAATTTCTTCTTCTTAAGATTCGCAAACAAACAGAGATTACCAAACTCTTGTAGTCTGCGAGGAATGCGAATATACTTGAGTGCATTGCGTATATTTTCCAACGCGGGGGAACACACCTTCATACCCGCTTGAACTATCAGGTTAATAACATGACACATGCATCTGACATGAAATATCTCTCCTAAAGGTGCGTCTCGAATATTCCTAACAAACATATTGATCGCTACTCCATTATTCACAGCATTATCGAAAGTGACACTAAAAATTTTATTTTAAATTTTATATTCCATAAATATTTTCATCATACACTCAAAAATGGCCGGGCCATCATGAGGATGAAGAATCTCAGTGAATCCTAATATTTTTTTATTTATTGTCCAGTTTGAATCGACATAATGACTCGTGATACATGCATAAGAAGAATCATCGTGACATGTAAATATATCGGACGTCACGGACACCACTCCACTAAATGCCAAAAATTCCTTAATTATTTTTTGTTTTTCTAACTTATATATCTTTAGTATGTCACTCCTAGATGTGGACCTAGAAATCCTACGATAGGATGGCTGAAAATAAGTCTGCATGATGCGCACTACCCTCGGATCTTCCGAAAATCTGATTGGAAGACCCATCAATGTGATGAGCCTGGCCATGCCGTCCCTACCCAACTCGCTGGAGTATACGAATGGAGTAAACTTTGAGACTGAACTCGATCCAGTCTCAAAAAATGTAGTGCCAAGTTGGGTTTGCCTAGGATCTAACGGTCCATGTTTTTTGGAGCATATTTCAGCATGCCTCTTTAGGTGCCCAGTCTCACATGTACTCTTGCATGTTAAAAGTCGCATACAATATTTGCACTGTGCCATTTCATGTTCCTCACCCCTAACATCTAATTGTGTTATGATTTTAAAATGTGTCCAAACTACAGAAGTCCTCCTAGTTTTTTGTTTTTTAGAACTTTGGGCTGAGATGACAGGAGAAACCAAAGTTTCAGGAGCCACAGACGTTTGTGTAACACTAATATTTTCATTTTCCAAATTTAAATATGTGTTAGGTGAATTTGTCATTTTTTATTTTTCGTACGTTTTTCTAGAGAGAGAAGCTTTAGAGAGAGAAAATAAAAAAAAAAGTAAATTATATTACCCGGTAAAAGCAATGAGGTCACTCACGTGCAAGATGCACCGCAGGAAGCTTTGATGTTCAAAACTCAAGTTGAGTTTCACGAAAATCCAAGCCAAAATCAAAATCACGAGAGCCGAGAGAGAGAAGCACGGTTTATGTGAGAGAGAGAAAATATTGAGAGGATTTATGTTTTTGAAAAACATAAATTTTATAGGGAGGGGGGTAGATTTTATAGGCTAAATAAAGTTTTTTTTTTAAAAAAAATTATTTTTTTATTATTTTTTTGAATTTTTTTAATATATTTAAGGGGCAGAATCACGAGGACCGTCGGATTCTGCCCCCTAGCCGTTGGAGTCGAATCCAAGGGCTGAAAATCGCTCAAAGTTTGAAATTTTTTTTTTCCATTAGAAAATTCGAATTTCTCGGTTCTGAGTCAGTGGAGTCGGTTTTCGGCAAAAAATACCGCGGGTCGGGTCTGTTTGGACCCGACCCGCGGTCTTTTTACCGGGGGGCCCGGATGGGTCAAGTCACGACTCAGTGAGTCGTGACTCGTGAGTCGTGACTCGTGACCGTGAGTCGTGACTCGTGAGTCGCGACTCACGCCACGGCACGCGTGGCACGCCACCAGTGCCACGCGTGCCTGCGGGACCGGCACGGGATGGACCCGTGCCGGCGTGCCGTGCCTAGGCACGAGCCGTGTCGGGCCAGGCACGGCACGGAACGTGCCTTGCTTCGCCCGGGCACGGCACGGGCCCGGGCACGGTTTTTGAACATGCCGAACCGGCCCAGTCACGGCCGAACCATGCCGTGCCTAGTGCCGGGCTTGGCCGGCCCGGCCCGTTTGACACCTCTAGATAAGACACGGCAGGATAAGGGGACACGGAAAATTTTAAAAAACTAGGATACAAATACGGCTAGGACACGGCATAAAAAAAAATTAAATATAAATATTATCCATTAACAGAAATTTAGATAAATAAAAAAAATGTTTAAACTTTATTTTTACAAACATTCAAACACAAACATAAGAAATATTAAAATAAAAGATTTGTATTTTCTTATGAATCAAACAAAATAGCTTCCAGTTCAAGTTCATCAAAAGAAAGATCAGCAATCTCGAGAATTCCAGCATTTTTAATATCCATTGATTCAAAACCATCACCTCCAAAGTCGAAGATTGTTATGGATATAAACTAAGTCTTCAGCTCTTTGTGGTGTCAACTTGTTTCACTTCATGAAGTGAATAAAATTATAAGTGCTCCAATTTCTTTCACAACATGAGAATGAACAAGGTTGTCCTAACAATTTTAATGCAATAGATTGAAGCATCGGTACAGCAGTTCCATGAACAACCCACCATTTAATAGGACTCATATACCATCTGTCTTTTATGGAATCACTATTAGAAAAATCTTCCAAAAATGCCGAAAATATAGCATACTCGTCATTTGCTCTTCACCTTTCACCTTCATTAGAAAAATATCTCTCAAAATATTTTTTTTCTTTCTCATACTATTTCTAAATCTCGATGCGATGGAACACGATCACCAGACTCAGCAAGCCATTGTTGACTATAATACCTACAAGTTATGTTATAACATTAATTATAAAATATTAAACATCATAGAATATCATTTATATTAAAATTATCATAATCTAAAATTTAAACTCTTAAGATTACCTTGGATTTAAGGAATGAGCAAGAGAATGTAAATGTGTGTGGCTTTTATTCCATCTTTCCACCAGGATTTCATTCACAATATAAAAAAACCTATAGGTTAAAATATATAGCAAATCATATAAGTTCAATTATAATTAAAACTTAAACTTTCAATCAAAATAATAAAAATTAAAAATTAAATTAAAAGTATACCTTGAATTATCTGTGAGGCTTTTATGTTCTTTCTTAAAAATAGCTTCTTTCACTTTTTCGATCATAGAATCCCACTACTCATAAATATTGTGAAGGCAAGGTTTATCAGTGTCAGCTAATCGAAGCATCTCATAAATAGGAGTTGTAAAGCTGAGGATATAATCTACATTCATCCAAAAGTCTTCATTTAGGATTTTATCCTTTACTTCTTTAGCTTTCACTAAATCATCATCTTTGAACATTTTCCATTCTTCACTTATCACTAATTGCTCCAAACCTCTTTTTATTGTTTTAAATCGTTTAATCATAATAATAGTTGAAGCAAAACGTGTATCGGCCACTGAAAGTAACTTCAGCTTGCAATGATTATTAAACATTGATAATCTCATTGCATGATTCATAATGAAATTTTTGATAAAAAAAATATCACTTGATACTTGAGCGATCCAACCACACTGTTCCATCATATCATCATATTTTGAGTTTGTTGGTGCACAAATATTCTTCAAAGCAAGATTAAGAGTATGAACCACACACGGGATCCAAAAGATATGCCGAAATTTTGCTTCCACAATGTATCCTGCTGCTTTGCAAGCCACAGCATTATCAGTTATAACTTGAACTACCTTTTGTGGACCAATCTCTTGTATAGCATTAATCAATAAATCAGCTATAAAATGTTTGTCCTTAGTCTCTCCTTCACAGTTTATTGCTTTCAAAAACATTGGTCCACTTTCAAAGACTGCCATGATATTAATAAGTGGTCTTCTTTGAGAATCTGACCATCCATCACTACAAATGCTCACTCCTTTCTCATTCCAAGTCTTCTTGATTGGTTCTAATAGATTATCAATATTATTCTTCTCCTTCTGCAATAATGTTGTTCTTAATGCATTATAGCTTGGTGGGACATAACCTGGTAGTTGACTTGTACTTTTAAAGGCACGTGCATAATAAGGATTTCTAGCTAAGTGAAATGACAACCCTCCAGAATAAAACAGCCTAGCTATCTCACTGTCAACTAATTCACGTGCACCAATTTTGAATGCATTTTCAATTGATCGCATAGTTCCCTTTCTCTTTTTTAGATCAATTGGATTAGTACTAAAAGAGGAATTCTCAAAAAAAAGAATCTGCAATGCTTAATGTGGGTAAAGAAACTGACTTAGGATTAGATTTTTTCATTCTCTGTTCAGATTCCTCCACCATCCTTCGCATCTCAATCAAATTTTGATTTATTACTTTAGTACATGATGCAATCCCAGCCCCTTTAATTTTTAACAAGTGAGCCTTGACTCTATAATATGATCCTCTATATATTTTTCTACAAAAATTGCATTGAAAAGTAACATTCCCTCCCCCTTTTTCTTTATCTAATTTTGTATCTTTCGTGAAATATTTCCATAATGGAGCATTATCATCAACATCTTGAATATTTTCTTGATTACTTGAAGGCTCAGAATTACAACTCATTTTATTGTATAATTCTGCATGAAAAAAAATTATGTATTTTAAATAATATATATTAATTCAAAATTAATTTAATCTTATTTTTTTTCTCCATCAATATTTTTTAACATTTTTCATTATATTTTTATTATTTTCATAAAACATTAATTTATTTAAAATAAATTATATAACAAAAACTATTATACTTATATATTATATATTACTAAATATTACATAATACATACTAACAAAAGTATTCATATTTAAATATTCCATATTTTAATATTGTATATTTATTATTATTCTTAAAATTATGTATTTAAAATTAAATAAATTATTTGTTTATTATATTTTGTATATATATTAAACAAACAATAATAATTAAAATATAAAAAAAATATATTTAAGCCCTCTAACCCCTGCCCCCTCCCGTTACAGCTTATAACTCCCTCTAACATATATTTTAAATATAGCATTTTAAAATAATTTAAAATACAATATTTTAAATTAATTTAAAATTCTATTTTTTAAATTAATTTAAAAAAAATTTAATCCTCTAACACCCTCTCCCCTCCACCCTCCCCCATCCAGAACCTTTTTTTTTCCCTATCCCGAAAATCCCTCCCGAAACCCCCTCCACCCCCTCCAGAAAATCCCTCCCGAAACCCCCTACCCCCCTCCCCGAACCCCCCTCCCGAAACCCCCTCCCCCCACCCGATTTTCGATTTTCGATTTTCGATTTTCGAACTCTCCCCCTCCCGATACAGATTTAAATCCTTACCTTAGGTACTGTTGGCGGCTCGGCGTTGTGCTCCTCCCCTCCCTGTTTGACGCAATGACAATTGACAACTATTTCCCGCAATCGGCTTGTCGGCAACTCACTGTCGACGGTGTGCTCCTCAAATTGTTAGAGATGTAAGAGTAATTGTTAATATATATGGTATTTCCGACGCGTTAGAATCGAAAAAACGCGTTGGTTGGTAAACGACGCGTCGGTAGGTAAACGACGCCTCTGGAGGTAAATGATTGTTTCCGAAAAATGCATCGGATACGTCACCGACGCGTATCCGATACGCCACGTGGCGTATCGCATACAGATTTGTGTCCGATATGCCACGTGGTGGGTCGGACACGTATCTGACGCGTGTCCAACCCGTGTCGCCATGTCCATGTGTCCGACACGTGGACACGGCACTCCCTAGCCGTATCCGTGCAACACAGTGCTACAGTTTCGTGTCGTGCCTGTGACGGCACGGTTCCTTGGAGGGCAAGCCAAGTACAAGCCCACTACCCAAAAACTACTCGGGTTCTGGTTGGCTAGTTCGGGTCGAGTAGTTCAAATTTTTACAAAAAAAAAGGATTTCAACGCCGCGCCAGAGCACTTCAGTCACCTATCAGGCATGTCGAGCCGTCACCCATCAAGCATCGCCACGTCGTCCCCCGTCAGGCATTACTCGAAGTGTGGTGACCCGTGTCGTGCCCACGTGCCTGGCACCCATGTCATGCCTAGCATGGCACTCTTCTTAGGTGAATGAATCTTCTTCCATTACAAGCATGATGAGGGGTATGTCTCTCTATGATAGAAATATTCTTGAATCATGACACTTCACTTGGCCAGCAGGTCTCCCAGATTCAAGCAAGGAGTTAGAAGCAAAAATGAAGATAAGAGATTCAATCTGATCATGAATATATTTGGGCAGGGCAAAGCTCAAGCAGGTCTTCAGCAAACATAAGAGCAAGCACACTCGATAATCCACTATACAAAAGTCCCTTCGTTATCTTATTTTCTCTTCCCTATTATGAGTTGACTGGTTGACACTAATAGCTAAATTACTACCTAGCACATTCATACCTCTCATCAAGATGGCTCAACTAAATTTGATAGTTGTCTCAATCGACTAGAGTGGTGGAGACTTCTCTTATTATAAGTGAAGGCGCTTGTTTAAATGAGAACACATACAATCAACAATAGATAATTTTAAAAATCATGATATTAGTTCCACATCCTATTTGAGTTGAGGGCATTCATATCTTAAAACAAAGCTTGGCAATCTTTGGTGAGATAATGATCAAAAATAAGATTAATGAATAATTCATTTGTTTCTTTGAAAAAAAGATCGAAATGTTAGAATCATTATGACTAGCTTAGAGGTGTCAAACGGGCCGGCCCGGCCCTTTTTTTAGGGCACGAACGTGCTTCAGTGTCGTGCCTTGCCTGACTCGCTCGGGCTTGCCTGTCCGAGCGGTTCGAGATATGGGGGACCGCGGGTCGGGTCGAATCAGACCCGACCCGCGGTCTTTTTTTTGCGGGAGGGGCGTCGTGGGGTCTGGCTCACGGGACACTCTGCACGGGATAAACCCGTGCCGGTGTGCCGTGCCGTGCCGCGAGCCGAACCGTGCCGAGCCAGGCACGGCACGGCACTACACGACTCGTGCCAAACTCGGGCACGGAATTTTCCGTGCCGTGCCTCGTGCCGGGCCGGCCCGATTGACACCTCTAGACTAGCTACAAGATCAAGTGACTTTTTGGTAGACACATCTCAACTATGAATAGGACGTGTATGTCTCAATCTCTTAATATAACTCTATGTCCTAGGTAGTTAGGTCTCTAAATCTCCAATTCATCATAAAATGAAACTAAAGAAGAATCTTTAACTATTGTGTTGAGCAAATTTGACATAAATTTCTCTTTGTGAAAAATCTCATTCTTTAGAATTAACTTTATTTATACTTGTTAATATATATCATAACTCAATAAGAGTGTTTTTATAATATAAACTACTATATTCAAATATTATCGAGGGAATACTCTCTCTACTTAATGACAACACTCTTCGTAATCTCGTTAAAAATAATAAATCCAAATATCTCCTTTTAGCTGGAGATGACAAATATGTCCGTATCCGTGAATTTTTGACTGGATCCAATCTTGTCAAACAATAGAAAAACCCATTGATTAAATAATTGGATATGGATATAGATAAAATTCAATTTTTTTTGAATGGATATGAATAAGATATGGATTTAGGTATATCCATTCTAAAACCCATATGAATAAAATCCTTGTACTAGAAAATTGAGTTTGAATTGATCAACAAGATAGAACTCGACTTATTTAATATTTAAAGCTACTTTGACTTATAAAAATATATTTCCTAAACTTATGTTGTTTGAGTTACACTATGTGCTTGTGCCTAGTGAAACAAAATAGAAAACTACAAATGATGTTTGCGATAGGTTGGAATTATTCTATAATGTCACTGAGTTCAATAACTATCGATAATGATTATCAATTATTTATGAAAAGGATAAAGACTAATAAAACTAATAATTTCATGAATGAATTGGATGTGAACCACTACTTAGATAAAATTATTTTGCCTGATAATTCTCAATTTGATATTTTATTATGATAAAAATTGAATGGAATAAAGTATATTATCTCACAAACTATTGCAATAGTAAATATTAGCAATTTTAGTATCTACTATTACTTTAGAATCTGCATTCAGTTCTAGTGAGAGATTACTGAGCCCTCATCATAATCAACTTCATCCGAAGATAATAAAAACATTAATGTGTGCTCAAAGTTAATTATAAAGTGAAGTGAAAAAATATGATAGTAAATTTATTTCATTGATTATTTAATTTTTATTTTTATAAAATTTCATAATATTTATTAAATTTTAATATTAGTTTGATTTATATATATATATATTTTTCTAGGTGGAGATGTCTTGTTTGTTTTGGATTGTTATGCATCAATTTATGATAAATATATTCACGTGCATGATAAAAGTATTAACTTTTATTACTAATAAATTTTAATTCATATTGTAATTTAAGTACTCAAATATTAAGTTATTTTTTTTATAATTGTATATTCCAAGATTACACGTGAAGATGTATAATTTAAGTAATCAAAATTTTTATATTGTAATTTAACTAATAAAAGCATTTTCATCAACTTTTATGAAGATGGAGTCTATCATACTTTATTAAAACTTTGTTTAAGATGTTAAATATTTTAAATTTGTCACTTGATACAAAAATTTTGATTTGTGATATTTTATTAACTTTAGACTTTGATTTATATTCATAAATTTATGAATTATAAAATATAGGTTAACAGGATATGTCTCAGTATCACATGAATAAATCTGATATCCATGAAAAATATTTGAAATCCGATAGATAGGATATGAATTTAAACTTTTTTTTTCCGTATTATATGAATATGGATATGAATATATTATTTATATTTAAGATCGGATATGAATTTTGAAAAATTCAATCCAAATCTGATCTAATACCATCCATTTTAGCTAACACTCTTTCTAGGCACGTTAAAAAATAAGTCTTCAAAAACAATAATGCCAACACTTAAAAAAATTATACAAGATTCTAATAAAAAATATTTATATTTTTGAGTATTAAAATGACCTAGAAAAACATATTTCAAGGCTCTATGTCTCATATTAACCCCTCTTTTTTAAAAAATATGAACAAAACAAATATTACTAATAATTCTATGAGATAAGCTAAATAATTTCATTCTATAATATAAGATTTGAAAATACATATTAGTAAAAATGGACATAAGAAAGCATATGGTCGATGAAATAGTTTATTTTTAATATCACATCTCCAAAAAAAATTTTGAAAGACTCCAATCATAAAGAGTCACCAAGTTGACTCAACTTAATATTTATTTTTTTTTACAATACTATTCTATGAGAGTGTAACAATGCAAGATAAATAATGTATGATTACGTGATCTCTACAGTAAATATTAAAACTATATACCATATACTCTAATATATTATCACTTCTTTTTTAAAATTTTTATTAAATTAAGCTTTTATTATTCTATAAAATAACTAAAAATAAAAAAATATATATGATCTAAAACAAAATAGAAATAAACATGTAAATATTAAATAATCATCAATGAAAATAAAACAAAAATACTTAAAACACTCTAAAAACTCTTTTGTACTAGATTTCATATGTTTAAATATATCATATCAAATGAGTTCTTACTTATACCAATAAAATAAACAAATAGTAAGCTCTAAAATATTTTTCTGACTCATATGTCCTACACTCTATGATAAAAATAGCTCTAAAACTTAAGTATAATATTCTCAAATTGATAATTAATAATAACTAAGTTAAAAATTTAAATGTAGTAGATTAACCTAATTGAAATATTTAGTAGGAAATCCTACTATAGAAGAAAAAGTACACCATATATTATACTCAATCCCAAAAAAAAATATTTTCAAAGTCTTTCAAATATAAAAACAATAATTAATAAAAGACAACATAAAGTTAATATTAAATTGTCTATAAATATAACTGATAGGAAAAAAACTAATAAAATAAATAAAAATAAACAAAACATAAAAAAAATAAAAGTTTAATGTAAAATACTTCTAAACCCAATGACTTTCTAGAACTTATTATTAGCTACCATAATATTCAAAATAAAGACTCAATAAATATCTATAAAGACTCAAAAATAAATTCAATAGTCAGCACTCAACACATCCCCCTCAATAGTATGTTATGATTTTAGCATCCTCTTCAAAAATAACTCTCACTAAATATCTCTAATGGGACTCATCCCTTGAAGTATATGTACTGAATTGAGACTCTCCAATCACTGCTTCTACTACAACTGATATCCCCTCGATTTCCAATACATGCAGAATAAGATGTTTCTCCAATATCTCTCAATCAACCTCATATATTTGTGATATAACTTTGTCCTATAGGAAAACTCCCTATCATCCAATATTTGACTATAAAAATTTAATAACTCGTCTAATAGTAAGTACAAAAATATCATGTCAAAAAAATATTCTACTTATCTCACTCTCTCTAAAATATCAATCTCAATTAAAAAAACTTCCAACAACTATGTAGTCAATCGAGTAAACTATGTAAAGTAGTAACATGCTCATGTTGCCTAATTCCCATCAATTTCAATCCAATAAATTATTTAATCATATCATCATTTTGTCTTATCTAGAATGAGTATAAAAATAATATTAAATATAACAAAATCTTGCAAATCATGCAATAAAAAAAATAGAAGCTAGCTTCAACTCAATGGGCTAGCACATAGGAATCAAAAGGTAAGAGTTTATTTTTAGTCACTTCTTCATCTCATCAAAGAGTAGTTCATTTTTCATGTGGTTCATTATCCTCTAACTAAAAAATTATGTCCAGGAACCCCATCACTCACTATGAATAATTTCATTTTCTAAGCTTCGATAGAGTAATAATCAAATTTTAAATTCTTACATACACAAAATAAGCCGCAAAGCAAGTAAATACAAAATAAAACCACCCTAGTAGCCCCCTATTGTATCATCCACATGCATCAAAAAAAAGACTACATAAAAATTCTATGATTTTCACCATAACCTTAACTACACAATAACACCACACACACATCACACTTGTTCCAAAATTGGAACACATGTTGACCCCTAACTTGCACCCCAATATGATGTGAAATAACCTAAACTTCACTAATCCCCACGAGTACATGTCACTAATTTGTAATTGTAGCACATCTGACTTGGCAGAAATATGTTTCTAGTAATTAATATGTTAATTAATTTATGCAAAAAAGATATAGGAGAGCTCTAGATGACATATGACATGAATTGGCATGCTTCTTAAATAATTTATATCCAATTGAGTTTGAAGAACTTACCACCAATCTAAGACTTAACAATAAAAAGAATTTTCACGAACCATGCACGAACTAATAAAAATATAAATACATTACCATGATGAGCGTATGATCGGATAAAATCAATTCAAAATTAAAGACAATATTTAGTAAGAAGACTAAACCCTTAATGAATTATTAATTGTATGTTGCACAAGTCATGTCATGTCACTGAAACTCTAGGCTTGTGACAAGTAGTATCGAAAGTGTTTTGATGGGTCAATATGAATATGAAGATTCTTCTTACAATCCCAGTAACCAATATTTAATATATTTCAATGGCAATATAAGAGCCAATAAAGCATAAATAAAAATTATTCAAATATAATCATTATCTTATTGAACAACATTACAATAAAAAAATTATGAGTGATTATATGCTCTTTTAGATTGAGTGGTACTATTTATTATTTAATAGTGGATGAGAATGTGCTTACTAATGATGAAAGTTTTGAAAAACAACTTTTTGAATAGAATTAAAACAGCAAAAAAAATGTGGTTAAATCCCAAGATGGATGTCCCTTTAGTTCATATTACTCAACATGAACTTAGATGTATAGATAGCTCATAAGAAATAAATAATTATTCATTGGTTTATTTGTGCATATTTTACTAAATAATTACATAAAAAATATACCATGAATTTGGTTGAAGAAATTATCATAAACTCATAATTATAGTATCTAAACTATTGTATATAGTTTATATTGATAATCTATTTGTATAACCAAATATTTCTGTTTTAATATTTTCATGTAAGTGCAGTAAAAAAAATATTAAAAGACCGGGAATACAACAATAATATAATAACCGAGGTCCCACTGACCAGTCAGTGGGTCGAATAATTTTTTGGAACAAAGCCTGATCCGTTCAATGATCCAACCCGCTCCGGTTAATTGAACCGAGAAAATTTTAATATAAAATATTTTGTATTTTATTTTTTCAAGTTACTGTTTTAGCAATCTGAAACTGTTCATCTTCTCCCTCTCTCTCTGCGTGATTTATCATGACTATTTCTACACTGCACATACTATAAGACTTCTAATTTAATTTAATCTGTAACACATAAGCATTTTCTAATGGATACAGCTAGTCATAATTAGCGACTAGTGAACCATATTATTTCATGTATTTCTGATTTTGATTTTTTTTTGTTTTTATTCTCTCGTGCTTAGATTATGGATTGGATATATATAATTTATTGTTTTTATTATTCTTTCTTCTTCGGTATCTTAAAATCACAACGGTGAAAGTGCAATTGCCGAACACAAACCTCGATACAAATTTACTTTTAATAATTAATATATTGACTAGTTAAAATATAAAAGATATGATAAAACTCTAGGAATAGTGTGCGAGAAGAATTCACATTATTCTTCAAATATTTACGCAAGTCGACCCAATTGAGTTTAGAAAATTTTTTATTAGTTGTTCCCCTTATGAGCCTATGGTAGGATAAAACCAATTCAGTATAAAATCAATATTTAGCATTATGTAAAGGTTAAACAATTGATGAATTGCTAATGGGGTACCACACAAGCTATGTCATTACTTAGAATAGTGGAGGCCCATCACAAAAGATTTTATGCTAAGTAGGGCTGTAATCGAGCCGAGCTGCTCGCGAGCTGCTCGGCATTCGGCTCGTTAGAATCTCGTTCAAACTCGTTTATTAAGTTAAACGAGCCGAGCCCGAACATCATTTTGAGGCTCATAAGTTAAATGAGCCGAGCCCAAGCAACCTCAAACTCAGCTCGTTAGCTCGTAAACAGGCTCATGAGCAAGCTCGTTAACCAGGCTTGTGAACAAGCTCGTGAACCAAGCTCGTGAACATAGAGAATGCTTGATGCACAACAAATTTTTCCTACAAATAAACATGATAAATATTTTAACTCTTGAACTTCAATCAAGCTAATTAAAATTTTATTATCTTATCTTTTTAATTTAGCTGTATGTTGGCTATTTTAGATTAACATTTTCTTTAATTCCTGAATATTATTTTGAGGCTCGTAAGTTAAACGAGTCGAGCCCGAGCACCCTTAAACCCAGCTCGTTAGCTCATAAATAGGCTCGTGAACAGGCTCATGAATAGGTTTGTGAGCAAGCTCGTTAACCAGGCTCGTGAATAGGCTCATAAGTTAAACAAGCCGAGCCCGAGCACCCTCGAACTCGACTCATCAGCTCGTAAACAGGCTCGTGAACAAGCATGAGCATACTCCTTTAAAGCCGAGCCGAGCCAATCCTGCCTAATACTCGGCTCGACTCGGCTCGGTTACACCCCTAATGCTAAGACGTTTTCTCATTCATAGCATTTATCATCTTAAAATATTCATGATTTTTCTTGACAATTCTACAGAAAGAGCATGAAACAAGACGCTATCATCCATCAAAATAACTTTCACAAGAGTTAACGAAAAAAGAAAGTGAAATTCAATTGACGCTTTAAAATTAACTTGCAATTTCCATAGCACCAGAACTAAACTATAAAATTTTAAAAAGAAATTACGCAATTGAGGAAAACAAATCAATTCAGATCTATATTTTCTGCCATTGCACAAAAGAGGAATGATGAAGCTGATCATAGAAACACAAACACGAACCAGAGGGAGTGAAGTTATAAACAAGACATAGGTTAGGTTACCAACGAAAGTGTTCATGTCGAGGATCCAGTGCACAGTGTCGATTTGAGCGAAAGCGGAAATGTCCATCGGGAAACTCCTGTTAGGGAACACCACGCCAAACATTTCTCCTTCTTCGTTCTTGCTGTGGTGATCGGTGAGAGATGGCACCAAACGAAGATCCAACTGGATTCCTAATGGAGTCGAATCTTGCTGTTCTGATCGGTGGGGCCAAGCACAAACCAACGTCCTAATGGAGTCGATGTCGATGTCGAACTCCCAAGTGAAGTGAAGCCCAATGCAGTTCACTGTTCATGGCGTAGATCATAATTTCAAATAATTAGAACAATATATACACTTCCAGCAATTTTTACAAATTTTATAAAAATAAAAAAGATAAAAAAATTTAAAAAATTCAAACACAAGCTCATGTTAATGGATGTTTATCAAAAATAAATTGGAAAAATTGTGATTTTATAGTCTAATTTGAAATTATTTAAAAAAAAGGGAACCATAACATTCATATTTTTAGATAATATACACCAAAACTAAAAATATTTAATCTTTGATTTCTATGTACTAAAAAATAAAAATCCCAAAATACCATCCCCCTAGTCCACATCGACAAAAAAAAAGAGTATTTTGTTTTGTGGTTCTCTCCCAGAAATTTTTAAAAATATGAAACTTATCTTTTAATATTTGAAAAATACACGCTAAATTATAAAAAAATAAAAAATAAGAACACTCGAATATTTAAGTCCCAAACTACCCTCGCCAGCCTTCCCTGCCTCTCGTCCTCACCATCGCTCCTCTCCACGAGCTCCCTCATAGAACTTGCTGGGGCTCCATGATGGAGCTCGTGGAGAGGGGTGAGGGGAGACGGGCGAGGGGCAGGAGAGAGGGTAGCTTAGAACATAAGAATTTAAGTACTCTTATTTTTAATTTTTTTTATAGTCAGGTGTGTTTTTTTCAAATATAAAAAGATAAGTTTCATATTTTAAATAATTTCTGGGAAAGCACCCCAAATTATAATTCCACCAAAAAAAATACTAACATTTTGAAATATTTTCAAAAAAAGTGTATTGCTTTCATTATGAGTTTATAATTTACACACACACACACACTCACTCACACACACACATATATATATAGACACACACACACACACATTTATATATAAGTTGATACCATTATAAACCTATGCATACATAACATGTACTGTATATATGTTTATATGTTTATAAACATTTATATATATTGAGTTCCCTCCTTTTGTGAGGCTCCTTTAGTTTTTTATTTAATATAATGTTAATATTAGTATGAAATTTTAAAGAAATTACAAATATAGCCTCGAACCAAATGGCAAGAAACACATGCAAAGTACATAAAATATCTACGTTGAAGAATTACCATCGAAGCCATCCTCCAAAAATATTGCCTCTAAGAATTCAGAGCAAAACTCAACTTTGAAAAAGTATGAAATGATCTAAACAATAAAATTTGGTTTATATATAAAAAAAAAACACTTTGATTGTCACCATATTTGTTGTTGTGGGTTGAAAAAAAAGGTTTCTTTTCTTTACCCGCTACCTCGTAGCGGATATATAATCCATTCATATCATGCTGATATCAGTTTTTTTTTCTAATTTTTTTTCTAATTTTTTTTCTAATTTTTTTTCTAATTTTTTTTGTAATTTTGTTTCACCCTTCCCCCAATCCGTCCTGACGAACTTCAGAGTAGATATATACGACAAACTTTCATATTGGTCAATCATCTCAATAGTGATCGTGACTAACCTATTTAACTTTAGGGTTCTTATGAAAATCTAGTACATTAGTGATAGTTTAAATGCATAAAAGTCAATATTAACTTAGAACATAAGTAATATTACTAATTCAGTTGAAGTGAAGAATCAAATAGCTAAAGAATAATGAAAAATATATAAAATTTGTATATTTGATAGTATTGAACATTTCCTTCAAGAAGACGCCCTTGAAGAGTTCAGAATTAAGTTGAATTTTGAGATTGTCGAGATGAATGCAAAAAATAAAATTAGAATCTTCTAGAATTCGTTTAGATAAATTAATCACATTTGGAGCCAATATTTGTGTAACATGAAAATTAATCATCTAAATAGAACTAGAGGTGTCAAAAAAGACAAGCCGGGCTGGCCTGACCCATTTTTTTCAGATTGACCGTGCTTTCGTGCCGGGCCAGGCACGGCACGGTTATGTACCGTGCCTTACCTGCATGACACGATTTTGTGAAGTTCATCCCAGCACGGGCACGCGGCATGATCCGCCGGGTTCGGCCCGGGTGGGCCGAACCCTAAATTTAAAGAAATTTAGGGTTTCGGCGTGCGCCGTTGCACCACCGACCCTTAATTTTAAAAAATTAGGGTTACAACCGCGCCGTCGCACTGCCGCAATGCCGAAACCCTAATTTTTAAAAAATTTGGGGTTTCTCGGCTCGTGCCGAGGTTCCGTACAAACGGGTAACGATACCATGCCAGGCCAGGCACGGCACGAGGTCCGGTTGGCCTCGACATGGCATGGCCCGGGCACGGGAAATTCCCGTGTCGTGCCTTGTGCCGGGTCGGGCCAGCCCGGCCCGGTTTACACCTCTAAATAGAACTTATTCTAACCATTCATTATTGATGATTCAATGAAGAGACAATATATCTATCAATAAAATTACTTTCAAATTCGAACATAAGTGGGTCCAGAGTCAGAGCATGCAATGCCATCATCTCAGAAGTATCAGTAGGTTAGAAATTTGACTTCCAGAGGAAATGAATTTGTATCTCTAAGGTTGAATGGTCTTGCACATTTGTCAATCGAAGTATCATACTATTGATAATTCTATTTCCAAAGATGTGTGAATCGAGCCGTGTGGCTCGGGAATGGCCCACGGCACGGCCCATAGCACAGCACCGTTCAATCAATCTTGCATGGCATAGTCCATCATACTTGTTTCCTCCAATATATCCAAAACATAATTCTCCTTAGACATGATCACATTATAACTAGACCGAACTATTTCAATCCCCAAAAAGTACTTGAGTTTTCCTAAGTCTTTTGTCTGAAAGTGGTCGAAGAGATACTATTAAAGTTTATGAATATCATCATGATCGTTGCGTGTTATAAAAATATCATCTGCATAAATAATAATAATAATAATAATACGTAGTGATAAGATTGCTTCGAGTCATACCCAACTCATGTACCACAAAGCTAAAGAAACCAAACCAAGCCCTAGGGGATTGCTTTAGGCCATATAAGGAACGACGTAGCCTGCATACTAAACTAGACTCATCATGAGTAACAAATCAAGGCAGTTGCTCCATATATAACTCCTCAGCTAGGTCGCCATGGAGAAAGGTATTTTTGATGTCCAACTAATACAAGGACCAAGAGCTCATGGCGGCCATAGAGAAAAGAAGATGAATGGAAGCCAACTTGGCAAAAGGAGAAAAAGTGTCATAGTAATCAGACCCATATTTTTAAGTATACTCCTCGGCAACTATATGAGCCTTAAGACGATACACCCAACCATCTAGACCAATCTTAACCATATAAACACAATGGCAACCATGAGGGGACTTGCCAACACATAAGGGGATGAGGTCCCACATACCATTAGAACGCAAAGCAGGTCATTTTGTCAGCCATTGCCTGTTTCCAGCCCGAATGGGAGAGGACGTGATGGATAATAAGAGGAATAAAAATAAAAGACATGGTAGAAATAAAAGTAAAATATGGTGGAGATACATGATGAAAAGATAGAAAAGTATAAATAGAATAAGAATTTGAGCAGATTGAGTACCTTTCTGAATGGTGATTGGAGAATCAATGGGAGACGGCAAGATTGATGATGGGGAGAAGAGTGCCATAAAGGATGAGCCATCAAGAGGCCTACCAATAGTATGTGGATGGGTATAAACTTGTTAAGGATGAGGATGAGTAGCTAGCAAGGATTAAAATATTGGTTTCTACGGATATATCGGTACATTGATTTTACGGATATATCGGATATATCAAAGATATATCGGTGTGTATTTGTATATGAGTACCAATCAAGGATAGATATATCGATCTTAATGGATATATCGATACTTAGAATTTACGGATATATCGGAGATATATCGGTGGATATATCGGAAATTTTTATCATTGGTAGCTAGAGACTCAGAAGATAAGGACAAAAAGAAAATGATAAAAGGCATATATAAGACGTGTGGCAGACAAAAGAGAAGTATATATGTTCAAAAAATGTGACACGAGAAGACAGAAAGAATCAATGTGTATCAGGATAATAGTAGCGGTACCCACATTGAAAGTGGGAATAACTAAGAAAGATGCATTTCGTTGCTTTAGTAGAAAGTCTATATTGGCCAGGAGTAAGAAAGTGGACAAAACATATGCAACATAAAATACACGAAGTAAGAAAAAATAAGGATTAATTGGGAAAAAGAAGAGAATGAAAAACTTGATCACCTATGACAGAAGAGGGCATGCAATTGATCAAATAACAGGTGGTTAAGAAATCATCCCCCCTAAAATGTTGAGGAACTTTATGATGAAGGAGAAGAGTGCGAGTTGTCTCAATTTTATGATGATTCTTGTGCTCAACCACCTCAGTTTGTTATGGAATGTAAGCACAATAAGATTGATGAAGAATTTTATGAGAGAATAAAAAATCAGAAAAATTGGCAGGAAGATATTTAAAGGCATTATTACTCTGTAAGATGCAAATAGAAGGATGAAATTAATTGTGAATCTCAAAAAAAAAAATTGGAATATTGAAAATAACTATGTTTAACTTTTTATCAAGAATAATTAGGTACAACAAAAAAAAATCATTAATAAAAATAACAAAATAGTAAAAACCTAAAGCTGACACTGTTCTGGAGAGACCCCAAACAATAGTGTGGACGAGCTCAAAAAGAGATTTGATCCAAAACTCTAAGTACTTGGGGAATATAACACGAGTATGTTTCCCAAGCTGACACAACTCACACTCTAGTAAAGATTCTCAAGAAAAGCGACAGACCATCTTTCGAATCTTATAAATGTTGGGATAACAAAGAAGATGATGGACGAGAAGAGGGTCATTTGTTGGCGTGCAGACGACGGAAGATTGAGTCGAATTGAGATGATAAAGTCTCGGAGACTCATGTCGTATGCGAATCATCCTCCACGTGCTCCAATCCTGCAAAGTGAAAAAAGAGTGAGAAAAATTAATTGAACAATGAAAATAAAAACTAATTTACTAACATATATAAATATATAATGTTAAATAAAGAATGATAAACATAAAGAATAAAATAGGTGTCAAATGGGCCGGGCCAGGTCGGCCCGCCCATTTTTTTTGAGCACGAGCATGCCTTCGTGCCTGGCCCGGCACGGTTTAAAATAGCCGACCTGGCACGGACAGCAGGCACGGCAGGCCGTGCCGAGCCTTTCCTGGCCTGCTCGGGCTAGCCTATCCGTACGGTTCGGGATTCGGGGGACCACGGGTCGGGTCGAATCAGACCCGACCAGCGGTCTTTTTTGCGGGAGGGACCATCGCGGGGTCGGGCTCAAGAGACACCCGACACGGGACGAACCCGTGCCGGTGTGTCGTGCCACGGGATGAACCATGCCAGATCAGGCACGGCACAGGCCCAGGCATGGAATTTTCCCGTGCCGTGGCTCGTGTTGGGACAGCTCGGCCCGGTTGACACCTCTAGAACAAAAGTGAGATATAAAAATGACAATGAACAATTATACAAGATAGAAAGAGAAGAAAAAAGATTCTTATTACTAAAAAAATGATGAGATACATCAAAATCATAAGCTAAAAGATTATACAAGATAGATAGAGAAATTACCAGTCTAGACATTTGGCAATATGATCGAGGCAAAGAAACTCCTCATATTCCCCAGGTGTAAAAGTTACACCCTGAGATGAAGAAAGAGATTATGCCTCCAATGGGCAGAGGAGAATTGTCAAAGTTCTTTCCTCCAATGGGTAGATCGGCAGCTAACAAGTCAAATGGTGGTGATATCTCACCAATGAGTTATCATAATTGAAAGTACAACAAACCCCAGATCTGAATCTTTCATCTCTCTGATACTATGTTAAGAAAGAAAAAAAAAATAATTTTCTTATTGTTTTTTTTATTGATTAAAAAAAAACAATAAAAATAAAAATATATATATATACAATAAACATAGAGAATAAATCAAAGAATATTCAATAATATCTTATGATTCTCAAACACACGCGCGCACACACACACACACGCACGCACGCAAGCATACACACACGCACGTGCATACACACACACACACACACACACACACACACACGAAGACACACAAACACATGTAAGCACTAAATAAACACTCACATATTAGCCTAATTGAGAAGGTTTCTCTCAAGATACAAATCTCCAAAATTTCAATCACAAGGACTTTCTAGTTATTGATTGATACCCATGACTGATCAAAGTGGATGCATGCAGGCTCGCATATGCACACACACACACACTTACACCCACATGGACCCATATAAGCCCACATAAGCACTAAATAAACACTCCCACGGGCTAGTCTATATGACAATGGTTGCATAAATATTCAATTTTTCTAATTTCAAATTGCATCTGCTTCATGCTTGGTCTCATCTGGACTAGCCACTCACCCATGGCAGATCAATTGATGCACACACAATCATGCTTTGACACACGTGGTTATATACACGTGTGGGCGTGCGTGCATGTGTGTGAGCGTGCAGTCAAACTAACACAAATTAAGTTATCCAGACGACTGATCAATCAAGCTGACTTGAACTCAATGCTGATCAATATCTATACACAAACACGCATGCACGCACGCACGCACACACACACAATATAAGCACTAGATAAAATCATTACATTCCAGAGCTGAAAAAGAGCGACGAATCTGGAAGAGAACTATAAAAGAAGCTAAAATAGTCGAATAATTTGACTCAGAAGAAGACTATTTCCAGGAAGAACCGCCAAGTCGAATGACCTCCGAGCCACAATTATCCCTTGGCAGAGCCCTTGCCATGGCGGCATCGTCATTCTGAATGCTCCCATCGCCATAAAGATCCTTGAGTTTTGCCAGGTTGCTAGACGCAGACGACGGCGGATGGGTTCCGTTCTCGTGAGGACTAGAACGCCGATTGGAAGAAGGAGGAACGCCAGCATGCACAGTTTGACTTCTGCTCCGACTCCTGCTCCGACTTCTGCGCGACCTTTCATCTCTCTCATCGTCGCGCCGGTACCCTCGGCTCCAGTCTCTGTGCCAGTCCCGGTCCCGATCTCTGACATACCTCCGCTCCCGCTCGCGTTCTCGATCACGAGTGCGGTGATCGAGACTCGGCCTGTCGAGAGAGGAGGGGGGGAGAGTGCGACGGATAGGGGAGGAGTCGCGGGTGGATGCGCGATGGGGAGCACGCTGACCGAAGGAGACAGAGAGAGCCGCTTTGACGGACGGCGGCCGGCGTGCAGTTTCCTCGGATCCATGACGCGTGGCATCTCCGGTGGTGCCGGAATGTTTGATCGGTAGCTTCATCTTCTCAAGATTGGAATTGAGCTGCCGCATCACGGTGACTGGAATGCGTGGGAAAAGAGTGTCGAAGTAATACTGCATCGGCGGCAGCCATTAGCGATTACAGAAGAAACCAGACTCGTCATCAGTGAGGAGAGAAGAGGAAGGTGTATGGTTTACCGGTGATTACCTGGCCCAGGACTAAATCCCGCAAATAAACGCCCATTGTGGTCTCTCTTCCATCGGAGCCCGGAGAGAATTCCTGAAATGAAAAGCTTAAAATCATGCACAGAGTTGGTTCATCAATGGATGCCATTCTGTTAAATAACTGCAAATCCATCAATGGTTACCTCTTCATCTTTCATATAAGGCTCAAACCAGTTCCATAGAGTCTTGGGATCAGCCGCATATCTCAAGTACAAGAACCCAACCTGCATCACACCAGCCAAAGAATCCATCTGCTGATTATGCTAATTGGCTAGGTAAAATCAAAGGCATATTTAATAAATTTTGGTACACTGATAAAAACAGTGTACATATATAAATATATATATGTATGTACATATATATGTGTACATATGTATGTGTATGTGTGTATGTATGTATGTGTGTATGTATGTATGTATGAAAATATATATATGTGTGTATGTATGTATGTATGAAAATATATATATGTATGTATGTATGAATATATATATATATATATATATGTATGTATATATGTATGTATAAATATATATATATATGTATGTATGTATGTATGAATATGTATGTGTGCGCGTGCGCGAGCACGTGTGTGTGTGTGTGTAAGGAGAACTCATTTAAATATATAAGAAAAAATTATCTGATTATTCAAATTATAAAAAAATATATAGCAAAATTAAAAAATATTTAAAATTTGGTACACTGATAAAAAAATCCAAAAATAAATACTGTTAGAATTAAAAAAAACCGAAAAAAGGTAATTTAAAGACAATTTATAGTATAAACTATATGCATATACATTATATACTTAAAATACGTAACAATGTATACATTCATACAATGAACAGTATATACAATATTGGTGAATAAATTTTATGAAAAATATATATGCATTTTTTAGAATATATATGCTATACATAGTATAAAGTGCATAGCTTTTAATAAAAAAAAAATACTATGCACATGTTTAACATATAAATATATACATTGTGTTTAAAAAGTAATACTTTTTCTTGTATTTTTTTTACATGTGGATATTTTTAAAATTTCCATTTTTGAAGATCCAAGACATTAATATTTTTAGTTTATATAAAGAAAAATTGGCTGCAAACTATAGCCGATGAGAATAATTCTGAAAATAAACTCTTTCTTTCTTTAAATATTTCTTCTTTTTTACAATCAATACAATGATTTATTTATATGCAGCAGTTTGCCGTAATAAAACCGAAAATTAAAAAATCATTATCACCCATAAGAGTAACTATTGACTCTTGACATTTCATCTTCCCTATTAAAAATAGACATTTAATGTTTAAAAAACTCCCCATTAAAAACGGATATTTAATATTTTTTTAATAAAACTCCTTCATAAACTTAAATGCTTCTGTCATCTTTCATGCCGAGTAATCTTTTGCAGTTGTCGAGTTGTATCTTAGGTAACGGTTTGGTGAAGATATATGCGACTTAGTCCCGACTTGCCACGTATACTAATTTAATATTTCCTTCATTCACTTGATCTCGGATGAAGTGAAAATGAATGTCAATATGTTTGCTTCTCTCGTGATTCATCGGGTTCTTGCTCAACTCAATTACTGATTTGTTGTCAACTCGTATCTCAGTTGCACCGCGTTGTTGTTGTTCCATCTTGCCCAACAAATTTCTGAGCCAAATCACATGACGTACACACAAAGATGCTGCCATATATTCAGCTTCACATGTCGAGAGTGTCACGATTGGTTGCTTTTTTGAAAGCCAAGTAAACGTCGTGTCACCCATAAAAAAATACATAACCCAATGTGCTTTTCCGATCGTCCAAGTCTCTGCATCAATCACTGTCGAAGTACCCGACCAACTTGTAATCTGCCATATTTGTATAAAATAATCCGATTGATATTGTTTCTTTGATGTATCGAATGATTCACTTTAATTCCTTCCAATGTGAATAGACTAGCTCCCCCATGAACTGACTTACAATGCCGACACTTAATGCAAGGTCCGGCCTTATGTATGTGAGATAGCGAATGCTTCCCACTAAACTCCGGTATTTGCTTGTATCGACTCGTTCTCCTCCATCAAACTTAGAGAGTTTTACACCTGGTTCCATTGGTGTTGAAACCGGATTGCAAGACTCCATCTTGTACTTCTTCAAAATCTCCTTTATATATGCCTCCTGGGATACAAAGATACCCATCTTTTCTTGTTTTACCTCTCCACTCTTCTTCATATAAAGGGCATGTTCATAGGGACATTGCTAGAACCCGTTCTCTTTGAAGTATGCATCAATACGAGTATTCCACGCCCGCAATGTTTGCTTCAACTCATAAAGTGCATTCTTCAATTTTAATACATTCTTTTTTTCTCCAATTTTCAAGTACCCGGGTGGTTGTTTAATATAAACTTATTCTTCTAGTATATCATTCAAGAATGCCGATTTGACATCCATTTGTAATATCGGACAATTGAATTGAACCGCATGTGAAAAGAGCAATCTAATTGTCTCTATTTTTGCAACGGGAGCAAACACTAGATATGGCTCTTCCAGGTTCATGCACGAGAAAATATAGGTCAGGGTATTATCTACCCCTTCCAGCTTAACCCTAGGGTCCATGCATGCAACGAGGCAATAAAGAGATGGAACGGTGGACTAGTACTTCAAGTAGTTGGTTTCCATCTCTCCAACCATATGGCTAAGTGTCGGGTCAGCTCGATACTTCCTAAACATGCTACTAATGTTGCATATGCACCGGAGTGCAATGCAAGTAGTGAGCGTATAAACTGACGAACACATGTTCGTCGTGTCATAAAAAATCTTCAGGAATTTCATAAATAAAATTCTGAAGCTCAGTCAGTATCGTCAATAATAAGTTCGTCACTCTTACTATTGACATAGTCGGATATCACGTGTTCGTATCCAACACATGATTCTAACATAAGGTACGTGTAATTCCAACAATGTCTTACATCCGATTGGAATTTCTTTTTTCTTAAGATTCACAAACAAATAGAGACTACTAAACTAATGTTGTCTGCGATGAGTACGAATATATTTTAGTGCATTTATTAATATCCAACGCGGGGGAATACACCTTCATACCCGCTTGAACAATCAGGTTAATAACGTGACACATGCATCTGACATGAAAGATCTCTCTTAATGGTGCGTCTCTAATATTCCTAACAAACATGTTGATCGCTACTCCATTATTAGATACGTTATCGAATGTGACACTAAATTTTATTTTGAATTTTATATTCCCTACGGATTTTCAACAAACATTCAAAAAAGACCGGGCCATCATGAGGATGAAGAATTTCAGAGAATCTTTAAATTTTTTTATTGATTATTCAATTTGAATCTACATAGTGACTGGTGAGACATGCATAAAATGATTCATCGTGACTTGTCCAAATATCGGACGTCACTGACACCACTCCACTATATGCCATAAATTCATTAATTTTTTTTTGTTTTTCTAACTTATATATATTTAGTATGTCATTCCTAGATGTGGACCTAGGAATATTACGATAAGCAGGCTGAAAATATGTCAGAATAATACGCACTATACTTAGATCTTCCGAAAATCTGATCAGAAGACCCATCAATGTGATAAGTCTGGCCATGCCGTCCATACCCAACTCGCTAGAGTATATGAAGGGAGTAAACTTTGAGACTGAACTCGATTCAGTCTAAAAAAATGCAGTGTCAAGTTGGGTTTGCCTATGATCTAATGGACCATATTTTTTGGTGCATAATTCGACATGTCTCTTAAGGTGCCCAGTTCCAAACGAATTCTTACATGTTAAAAGTCTCATACAATACTTGCACTGTGTCATTTCTTATTCTTCACCCCTAATATTTTTTTATTTTATTATATTAAAATGAGTCCAAATACAGAAGTCCTAGTTTTTATTTTTTAGGAATATGAGTTGAGACGACTGAAGAAACCAAAGTTTCAGCAGCCTCAGACCTCTATGTAATATTTTCATTTTCTAAATTTAAATATGTTTCAGTTGTATTTGTCATTTTTAGGATTTTTGTTATTCAGAATAATTTTTTAGAGACTAGAAGAGTGATTTTAATTTTTTCTATTTTTTGGTCTAGAGGGATGAACTAGAGAGAGAGAGAGAAAGTTGAAAAAAAACTTAAAATAAATTACCCGATAAAAGCAATGAGGTCGATCATGTGCACGGTGCACCACAGTCAAGCTCTAAGTTTAAAACTCAAGTTGAGATTCCCGAAAATAAGCCAAATGCCGAAATCCCAAGATAGAGAAGAAAGATTTTTGAGAAAGATTTTGAACGATTTGAGACAATTTATGTTTATGAAAAACATAAATTTTAAAGAGATGAGGGTGTAATTTATAGATTAAAGATAATAATTTTTTAAAAAAAAATAATTTTTTTGAATTTTTTAGGGAGTAGAATCATGAGGGCCGTTGGATTTTGCCCCCTAGCCGTTGGAGGCGAGATCCAACGGCTGAAAAATAAATATTTTATACACGGCACGGCTCGTGCTTGACCCGGGCACGACGCGGACGTTGGGCTGGGCAAGGGCGCTGGCCCGGGGGCTGGCACGGGCACTGGCCCGGGGGCTGGCACG
Source organism: Sapria himalayana (assembly GCA_029783825.1). Taxonomy (NCBI): domain Eukaryota; kingdom Viridiplantae; phylum Streptophyta; class Magnoliopsida; order Malpighiales; family Rafflesiaceae; genus Sapria; species Sapria himalayana. Next base: position 3,295,189 of record JAREIK010003076.1, on the reverse strand, counting down.
GGCACTGGCACTGGATCGGCACGGGCACGGCACGAGCGCTGGCACGGGCACTGGCCCGGGCACGGCCCTGGCCCGGGCACTGGCCCGGGCACGGCACGGGCACGGCACGGGCACTGGCCCGGGCACGGCACGGGCACTGGCCCGGGCACGGCACGGGCACTGGCCCGGGCACGGCACGGGCACTGGCCCGGGCACGGCACGGGCACTGGCCCGGGCACGGCACGGGCACTGGCCCGGGCACGGCACGGGCACTGGCCCGGGCACGGCACGGGCACTGGCCCGGGCACGGCACGGGCACTGGCCCGGGCACGGCACGGGCACTGGCACGGGCACTGGCCCGGGCACTGGCCCGGGCACTGGCCCGGGCACTGGCCCGGCCACTGGCCCGGGCACTGGCCCGGGCACGGCACGGGCACTGGCCCGGGCACGGCACGGGCACGGCACGGGCACGGCACGGGCACTGGCCCGGGCACTGGCACGGGCACGGCACGGGCACTGGCCCGGGCACGGCACGGGCACTGGCCCGGGCACGGCACGGGCACTGGCCCGGGCACGGCACGGGCACTGGCCCGGGCACGGCACGGGCACTGGCCCGGGCACGGCACGGGCACTGGCCCGGGCACGGCCCGGGCACGGGCACTGGCCCGGGCACGGCACGGGCACTGGCCCGGGCACGGCCCGGGCACTGGCCCGGGCACGGCCCGGGCACTGGCCCGGGCACGGCACGGGCACTGGCCCGGGCACGGCCCGGGCACTGGCCCGGGCACGGCACGGGCACTGGCCCGGGCACGGCACGGGCACTGGCCCGGGCACACGGCACGGGCACTGGCCCGGGCACGGCACGGGCACTGGCCCGGGCACGGCACGGGCACTGGCCCGGGCACGGCACGGGCACTGGCCCGGGCACGGCACGGGCACTGGCCCGGGCACGGCACGGGCACTGGCCCGGGCACGGCACGGGCACTGGCCCGGGCACGGCACGGGCACTGGCCCGGGCACGGCACGGGCACTGGCCCGGGCACGGCACGGGCACTGGCCCGGGCACGGCACGGGCACTGGCCCGGGCACTGGCCCGGGCACGGCACGGGCACTGGCCCGGGCACGGCACGGGCACTGGCCCGGGCACGGCACGGGCACTGGCCCGGGCACGGCACGGGCACTGGCACGAGCACTGGCCCGGGCACGGCACGGGCACGACACGGGCACGACACGGGCACGACACGGGCACGACACGGGCACTAGCCCGGGCACAGCATTTTCCTTGGCTAGGGCCGGCCCAGGCACGTCCGAACCATGCCGTGCCTCGTGCAGGGTCGGGCCGGCCCGGGCCAGTTGACACCTCTAGCAAACACCTCGTCATAGTCGATTCCCACCTTTTCCTAGTATCCCTTTGCTACAAGTCTTGCCTTATACCATTCTATCTCCCCTTGAGCATTCATCTTTCTCTTAAATATCCACTCGACATCAATGGGCTGAGTTCCTTTCGGTAATTCTGCTAACTCCCATGTGTTGTTGTGATCTATTGCTTTAATCTCCTCGTCTATGCACCACCTGTTCAAATCTTAAATTTTCAGAATCTACCAAAAAACATACAAGATGTACCTCATTTGTCGAATCATACAAATCTTGTAAGCTTCGCATTTTGGATTGTTGTGGTTCATCTTTTTCATCAAGGGTTTTATGAATTTTTTAGTATAGTTGTTGGCATATCAATTGATGAATCTCCAACATCAATCATATCCTATGTTGCTTTATTCCAATCCCATTCAATTGCTTCATAAACTCGTATATCACGGCTCACTAGAATCTTTTTGTTTATCGGATCGAATAGCTTGTATCCTTTTGTTTTCTCATCATGCCTAATAAATATATATCTTTTGATTTTGTCTTCGAGTTCGTTCTTCGCTGATCCGATACGTATGCGTAGGTCAAACTGCCGAATATTTTGAAATAAGAGACTGTCAATTTTTGTCCACTCCATGTCACTTGTAATGTTTGATCATACAACTTTGCATGTGGACACCGATTTTGAACATAGACGACACATTTCACGACTTCCGCCGAAAATTCCTTCGGCATTTTCTTTCTTTTGAGCATTTACCGAACCATGCCAAGAATGGTTCGATTCTTCCTCTCGGATACACCATTTTGATTTGGAGAGTATGGTGCAGTTAAAAATCACTTTATGCCTTGCTCCTCGCAATACTCCATGAAAATCAGAGAAGTGTATTCGCCGCCTCTATCAGATCGTATAGATTTAATATATCTACCGATTGCCTTTTCCACCAGCACTTTGAATTTTTTGAACACATCAAATACCTCGGATTTTTCTTTCAGAAAATAAATTCAAGTTTTTCATGAGAAATCATCTATAAAGGAAATGAAATACATTTTGCCACTAAAAGATTCAGGGATGATTGATCCACATATGTCAAAATGAATCAACTCGAAAGGTTACTTAGCCCAATATTCTGCCTTCTTTTGAAATTACATTCTTGCATGCTTTCCGAGCACACATTCTTCACAAAATTTTTCCTCGTATTCCATGTCCGGTAGTCCGTACACCATGTTCTTCTTTGCCAACTTGTTTAAGCATTCATGATGTAGATGACCAAAACGGAGATGTCACAGTGACGCCTTGTCTTCCACATTGACTTGCAAACATTTTTCTCGTACAGTTCTCAAATTCAGCTTGTACATCCAATTTATTCCCATTTCAACTTGTGCAACTGAACGCTCTTGCTTGTCTTTCAATAGTAATATCCAGTCTTTCATAAAAACCGAATTTCCTTTCTCCATGAGTTGCCTCATACTTAAAATGTTACTCTTGAGATCTGGTTCGTAATACACATCTTGGATTGACTCAATGAAACCATCCTTTGTAAATAATAAATCAAACCTTGGCCTTTTACCTTAACCTTTGAGTCATCTCCAAACGATACAGATACAGCTTCAACCTTTCACATTTCTTTGAAACAATGCTCGGGCCTACACATATAGTTGCTTGCAGTTGTGTCAAGGTACCACACCATGTCGTTGTTAGTGTTAACTTTGTTATATGCCATTAAGACATAACTTTCTTCCGCATAGTCATCCATGGCTAGGTTAGTTGTATCTTTTATCTTTTTTTCGACTCGACATTCTTTTGCAAAATGACCCACCTTTCCATAATTGTAACATTTATCAGAATTACAATCTTTTGCATAGTGATCATATTTGTCACACTTGTAGCACTCGAAGTTTGAATAATTTGACCGACCAGCTCTTCCACGACCACGTCTTCTTCCATGTTAATTTTGTTGGTTTGATTGCCCCTTCTCCTCATGATACTCTTCTTGCCTGCGACTTTTCCCACCGCGAATATTTCCTCGACCACCAAGGCCTCGCCATTTACGTCGAAAGTTTTGAGAATAGAATACCTTTTTGTCATTGAACGATGATTTGGTTTGAAGTGTCTGCTCAAGTATCTCCTTCTTTTTCTTCTTCTTATGATATTCATGTGTCATTAGGGAACATGGAAGCTCGTCGACTGTGAACGTTTCTAGATCATTTGACTCTTCTATAGCACATATCACATTCTCGAAACTGTCGGTTAATCACCTCAAAATCTTTTCCACGATCAGCGCATCGGACAATTTTTCTCCGTCTCGATTGAGTTGATTCACCACGGTTTGAATACACGTGATGTAATCGGACACACCTTCTGACTCCTTCATTTTCATGCTTTCAAACTAGTTGCGAAGAGTTTGAAGAAAAACTTGTTTACCTCGATCGGCTCCTTTGGACGTAGTCTCCAAAATGCCCCACGCTTCTTTTGAAGTTTTTGCACTCGCAATCTTCTCAAAGCCCGATTCATCAACAGCTCGGAACATGATGTACAATATCGTCTTATATTTTGATCGCGTCTCTTTCAACGCCTTATTTTGAGCCGTCGTATATCCTTCGGTAGATTCTGGTTCTTCGAAACCTTCTTGAATCACCTCCCAACAATCCACAAAACCGAGAAGAGTTTTCATTTAGATGTTTTAATTCTCGTAATTCACCTTCATTAATCGAGACAGTGGAACATTATTGATTATACTCATCATCACTCTGATACCAAATTATAAAAAAAATTGGATGCAAATTATAACCAATGAGAAAATATTTTTGAAAATAGACTCTTTCTTTCTTTAAATCTTTCATCTTTTTTACAATCAATACTATGATTTATTTATATGCAGTAGTTTGCCCTAATAAAACTGGAAATTAAAAAATCATTATCACCCACAAAAGTAACTATTGACTCTTGACATTTTATATTCCCTATAAAAAAACATTTAATATTTAAAAAAACTACTCATTAAAAATAGATATTTAATGTTTATTTAACAGTTTCGATGTTTTTTTTAATTTTTGAATAATTAAGAGACTCTTTATTAAATATTTCCATAGTTTTCTTATGGTAACATGTAATAATAGGCTAAGTTTTTTAATTTCTTTTTTTTTTCAAAACTTAACATTTTTAGTATTTTCATAATTTTCTCAAAAAATAATAATAATAATAATAATCCAACAGCCTCTAAAATCATATTTTGAATTACAAATCATGAGTATTAAAAAAATAATTTTTTTTAATAATGACATCATAATTCTTTAACATGTCATACTATATATATATATATATATAATTAAAAGTAATTGCAGAACTGGGCACCTAAAGAGACATGCTGATCAATACACCAAAAAAATATAATACATTAAATCCAAGTAGAGGTGTCAAGTAGACCGGATGGCGTGTGGCCAGGACACAGCAAAAAGCATGGCCTCACTGAGTTGTGCCTGGGCCAACACAGCACAGTCCAGAACCATGCCTAGTTATGGGGTCGTGCTGGCCCAAGGCACGACTCATGCCATGATGGGCCTGAGATTGTAGTGGCTCATGTTAGGCTAGGCATGACCCGCATGCATGGCTCGTTATCATAGATTGGAACGGGTCATGAGTCACAAAAAACTAGGTAACCAAATGTATCAGCGACCAATTTTTTTAATGAAACTCATACCACCACATTGACATAACAGATTTTTTAACCAAATATCTGAGATTGTAAAGATATTGTGGTAGCCTACCAAGCATATATAATGGTCAAATTATACCAACACATTGAAAAGATGAACAATTATCATTGCGAATAAAAAATTCAAAATTTTCAACATGAAGAATTACTTCCATAAACTTAATGTTTTCATGATTCCTTTTTAAGGTTCAATTTTATTTTATTTTTATTATTTTATGAGACCACCATGTAAGTTGTACCAACTTGAGTATATATGTGTTGCATTATATTCTTTTTATTCAATGAAAATAAATAAAATTTACCCTATCACTCTCTCTCCTATTTTCTCTCTCATCTCTCTCCTTCCTATCATCTCTCTCATCTCTCTCCTTCCTATCATCTCTCTCATCTCTCTCCTTCCTATCATATCTCTCATCTCTCTCCTTCCTATCATCTCTCTCATCTCTCTCTTTCCTATCATCTCTCTCATCTCTCTCCTTCATATCATCTCTCTCATCTCTCTCCTTCCTATCATCTCTCTCATCTCCCCCCCCCTCTCTCTACCTAGTTCAACCCAAGCCCTAACAACTAGAGGTGTCAAACGGGCCGGCCCAGCACGACACGGCCCGTTTTTCACGTGCCCAGCCGTGCTGCCGTGCCGTGCCGGGCACGGCACGGTTTTTTAAATTCGGGCACGGCACGGCCCGCGGGCACGGCAAGGCCGTGCCGTGCCGTGCCGGCCCGCTCGGGCACGGGCGCACGGCAAGGCAGGGCAGGCGGGGCGGGGCGGGTCTGTTTGGACCCGACCCGCGGTCTTTTTACCGGGGGCGGGGCCCGGTTGGGTCACGAGTCACGACTCAGGCACGCGGGCCGACGTGCCGTGCCAAGGCACGAGCCGTGCCGGGCACGGCCCGGCACGTGGTTTGTTCGGCCGGGCCCGGCACGGGCCCGGGCACATTTTTTTATCGTGCCGGGCCGGCCCAGGCACGGCCGAACCGTGCCGTGCCTCGTGCCGGGCCGGGCCGGCCCGGCCCGTTTGACACCAATACTAACAACTATCAACCTTACTAATCAAAGATGCAAACAAAATCAATCTCGTGTGCCTAAGTTTCCAAACTACTAGGGTAGCCCCTACTAATCTTAACAGTAGCTCAAGATATCAAGTTCACATCAAAATGAACTTGAATTTACAAATAACTTGATAGTCTGATTGGTAAAGAAGATAATGCTAATTTCTCAAGGTCATGAGTTCAATCCCCTAGGACGACAAATAGCCTCCCTAGGTCATCTATCAGTAAGATCTATCAAACTGTTAGGATGAAAGCCTTACCTACTCTAACCAACAACAACAACTCATAAATGGGCCAAAGTATAATATGAGTTGGGTTTGAGGAATAGAATGAGAGGAGGTATAAAAAAATAAAATTCAATTTATCAAGTTTTTAGCAGTTAAAAAATATGCAACATCTTAGGTTGAATAGGATCTAAACATTCAATCTAGGAACTTAGCTTAATATCAACCATGATAGTAGATATTCTACAAATATGAGAAATATAAGCAGTAGTTTAATATAAGCAGTAGAACAACTTATAAACAAAGCTAAATCGATGCCCTTGAGTTTTAAGCACAAGTAAAGCAATCAGGGCAAAGATGAACATCTAAACTTCATTTCTAAACCACAAGGACAACTTATTTGATCTTTTGACGAAAATTAAAAAAAAATGAAATTTATGAATTAAATTATATTTTATAAAATATTAATTATAATATCATAACAAATTTTATCACTTACATTATGAATATTTATAAATATCAAACTAGAATTTTGTATGCAACTCATTATTTAGCTAGTTCATATATATTTAAAATAAAATTTAATTAAATTTTATTATAAAAAATAAAATCATATCACATAATTATTAAATATTTTAATTATTAACATGAACATCTAATCTTCATGATCGAACATTTATACAACTCGACTACCAACTCTATGTCATATGTTTTTTTTATTCATTCATTATTTTTTTTTATTTTAAAATTTAAGCTTTCAACTACATGCAAAGACTACCTTTGAAAGTAGAATCTCTCTATTTGAATTGATACTTCTAGCCATTTTCTTAGTTTTATTAATGTATTATTATATATAACTCATGAATACTTATTTAACCAAGTAAAACAAATAAATAAAAAATTATCATACTCAGGATCTTTGATAGACCAAAAAACTCACTTTACCCAAATAAATATCTCATCATATATATATATATAAAATCATTAAGTATAAAAGATATTTTTAATATTTTTTTATTTTTAGGAATATTTTGAATATCAAGTATCATCAAATTCAAATTATGAAATAAAACATAATTACTTCAATTCCAATTTTCGACAAATACCCTGTGTAAAATTATTCATATTAATTATTACTTTAAAAAATATTTTAAATTTTAGAATAAAAAATTAATAATTATGAAAATTAAAAAAATAAAATTATGCAAATATCATCACATAATTTAAAGAATTATCCATGGTAAGATGAATTATTGAAGGTACTATAAATATTATTCTCTTGAAATAATTTATCAAAAAAAAATCATTTTTCTCTCCAATAGTTTAAGCCTCAAACATAATAGATTATCATTTTTTTACACTAAGCTCGATAATATTACATCAAATATTCAATTATGGTAGATTTATTTTTTAGATTTCTATTTCTATTCTTTACAAACTATAACCCATCATCACAATCTTAATAATAAGATGAATTCTAGCATAATTAACCTTTTTCAATATATATATATATATATATATATATATATATATATATATATATAAAATCTCATACATCTACTCACTAATTAGTGTGCATGTTATATCTCTAGTTATTTAAATGTATTAAATATCACATTCACATGGTTACTCTCTCCTCAAGGCATTCACCTATGACCTTTGTTGTGATATCTAAATAGATGATCAACTATTTTTTTCATGTTAATTTTTATTTTTTCATTTTTTTGAATTTATGTATATAATTTTCTTTTCCTAACATGTGAAAAGTATTTTAATAATTCTTATACTCCTAAATCATCCAACTAGATATTATGTGACTACATATGCCTTGCTTTATTTTTTTTTTAACTCTATATATATATATATATATTAAATTGGAGTAATTTGTATTATTTTCACCAATAATCTCTTCTTTCACACACCCCACTTCACAATTAATATCCTTCATCAAAATGAAACTTAACAAAAAAAAACTTACATTTTATGATTCAAAAAAACAAAATAAAAAAAAGATATATTTTTCTACATATGATAAATAAAAATGAGAGAATATAGAAGCAAATATATTATATATTATATGTGTGTGTGTACATTTAATTGATTTATTTGTTTTTCTATTAAGAAAAAGAAACTAAACTTAAATTAAAAATAACATATCTATCTAGGATAGACTTAATAATTAGCTACTTAAGCATTATATTTAAATTGAAGATTTATAGAATAATTGATGTCTGATAATTATCAAAAAATTTATTATATAAATATAAGTATTGTTATTGATATTTTGAATTTGCACTTTTTATTATTTACAATATCATGTTTTGTTTTAATAATCTTAGATTTAAATATGTATTTAATTTACAATCATGATACTTAGTTTTATGATTCATGTTTTTTATTTTTATATTTTTTGTTAATTAGATAAACATTTTAATTAATATTTGATGATATTTTATAAAATATATATATATATATATATATATATACAAGATGAATATATTAAAATTGGTGTGTAAAAATAAACATGCGGAAAACTTTTTAAGATAAATTTAAAACAAACAAATTATAAAATATTTAGATATCACATAGAAAATTGGTAAAATTATAAAATATATTATATAGTTGGTATATACAAATAAAACAACATATATGACTCTGATTAGAAGATCAATCATTAAAAATATAAATCAATGACAATGAAAAAACACAAAAATTAAATTAGATTTATGTGAAAAATTATAATAAAATCATATTAATTTAAAATTTTAATCGATAATGTTTAAAATATGTTTTCATAACAATATAAATATGATAATGTCATATGAAATAATCAACCAGAATAACCAATAATTAGCATTACCAACATAATAAGTAATTTTTTTTAACTAGTATGACTAGTATAAATTATATAACTAGCATAATCAATATAAATAACATACTAGAAGAACTTATATTATTGTAATACTTCAAGGAAGTGGATAGATGATCCAACAACTTCGCAAGTTTGATTATAAGTAAAGATCTCATGAAAAAAATACAAGAATAAATCAATTAAGATAAGGTTAAAAACATCATAAATTATACTTTAGAAACTTATTAGAGCAATTATTAAGCAAAATGAAACTATAAGAACTCACAGTAGAACATGTGAATATTAAAATTCCTCAAGGGTATTTTAGTAATAGACTAGTATCCCCTAGTAGCTAGAGCACAAGTCCAACTTTGAAAAATTTGTGTCTAGTGTAGCTCATCAAGTTCATGAAACACTAATATAGAAAATTTATCCTTGATGATATCCTTGTTTAAAGTTATACAATGAAGAGATATACCGAGTATTAGCCTTTTTCTGAGCTAATAGTATTGAAAATGACCAAAAGACTCACATCATTCATATAATACTAGCCAAGAAAATCTTAACAACCTTTTCTATTTCATTTTTTTAGAAATGAGAATATGGATCATGAGATTGTCATTAGGGTAAACATGGAATTTTATAAATACAACCTCACCTTAAGGAGGATATCCAAAAGATAAAAATTTTTTCAAAAATTTTCCTCGTTCATGTTGCCCCAATAAATTTGATTTTTCCACAAATAACCCCCTATAGAGCATGCATCAATTCTTGAATTTTCATCCCATTTTGAAATTACAAAAATGTCACACAATACAACTAAATGTAACAAGTCATTTGGCCCCTACAAACATATCATGACCTACAAGAGACATGATGAGTGAAAATCAATAAAAAGGCATCATGCATAACTCATTCCAATTATGAACCATGTCCCTGCTTGAAAACCTATAACCAATTGTAACAATTATCTATGAGGATATAGTTTAAATAATTGAGTAAATTATCCACTTAATGATGTTTTCATCTAAAAACTTGGTAAACCCTTTTTAGAATCAATTGATAACCCAATAAATTTGATAACATATAATAATGATGGCCCAATCTCATCACTAAAGTTGTATCTCTAATCTAAGCAATTTCATTGATGGGTTGCAACTAGAAATCCATAGACCATAATGGGTTCACCATGGTCAAACCCACAACCCTTTGGAAAGCTTTAGGCTAGCATAGTATCCCCACGACATCCTCATATGCACCAAGACCAAAATGTTGGATAGCAACCATGGAAAAGATTTAAATTAGTGGCTTCATAACTTTAATTCTAATTATGATTCATATCTTTGTTAGATCATAAACTTGATGTGAAACCCATATCAAAATTCAAGTCTATTTCTAGAATATTCTATGTGATTTTAATATCATTAATTATCACATTAATTATCATATTAATATTATATATAAATACTTACAAATTGAATGGTTGAGATTTGTCGAGAACTTGTATAGATACCCCTCTCCCCTATTTATTTTAATATTAAAAATAAAAGAAAGAACAATAATTTTCTAATTGAATGATATTGTAATCTTTGACTTTCAATTTTGATTTTTCTTGATTGTTGTCTCTTTTATTTCTATCAATCTTATCAACCAATGGATCTTGCAAGCACCTTGTCATCACCTCTGAACACTCATCCTTGAGGTCGGGTCTCAGCAAATTTGGAAAGTTACATGCACCTAAAAGTTAAAGATTAGGGATTAAGGGTATGAATTAGCATTTTGTTGCATTGAGGCATCTGCTATCAGCTTTATTTCTTAAATACAACATATCATTTGTTCATCTCTACTAACAGACATGCATGCATTTACAACAATTTAGTCAAACAGATATGGATAATTATTCACCGTTTTATATCCTCGTTACGGCTGATGATTGAGACGAAGTGATGTAACCACGAATCTACTCTTTGTTAGATATTTGATTGAGTAAGCTAGTTCAGATGAAGGAGAAAAAAAAAACCCAAATATGCATACGTACATATGAAGATGAGAATGAAGGAATTACCGCTCGAATGTAAGGAGAATCCTTGTGCTTTAGCAGGCCGTGCATCTGCTTGACGGTGAGCCTCATGGTGAAGAACTTGTAAAGGAGACAGAAGGCAGTCGAGGGACCTCGACAATTTCCAGTCATCCATGGCTCGACGTGGTCAACCTGGTTGTAGATTTCGTCTATTACTTCGTGGTATGTCTTCAATCGGTATAGTTCTTTGAAATAATCAGATGACAGAATGTTCATGCAGAGGACCTTCTCTAACAACGTGTCGATTGGTTTTCCACTTGTTTGTACCTCCATATCAGATTTTCAGATTCTTACTAATACGTGCCGATGCATCAGAGTACGCGACAATCCAAGAAACCCTAGATTTCCAGGTTGCTGACCATGGAGCTATGGAAATCCTCAGGCGTCAAGTCAAACCGTCCGATAATAGATATGTTGATTTCTTTCCCATTAACTACCATGAACTTACGAACCGCTTGCACGGAGGTCGTATTTCACGGTGCAGATAGGGCAGTTCGACTTCGCGTCGACCGTCGGCGGAAGCAAAGAAGATTGATTGATAAATATCTTCTTTAAAAATCATGTTAAATTTAACAAAAATGGATAATTAGGTTTGGGAAGGCCAAATCCTAGATATTACTTTAAATACCTAATAACTTATAAAAAATATTATACAAAAAAAAAAAAAACTAATTAAGCTTTGATTAACTATTAAAAAACTTATATATGTACATAAAATCACATATGCGCGCGCGCACGTGTGTGTGTGTGTATACTTGTGTGTGTGTGTGTGTATTTATTTATTTATATATTTTATATATTTATTTATTTCTATTTATTTATAAATATATATATGAATACCTATATCTACATATATAATTGTGTATTTATATATAACTATTATTATGTATACATAACTATATCTACATATGTAATGTCGATGTCAAAGGTTAGTAGGTAAAATTTAACTTTGAGTGGATAAAAAATTTATTTATGTTATATGATTTTTCTTTTATAAATGAAGATTTTTTTTTCTCTTTTATAAATCATACCAATTTTAATTTTCTTTTATCTTGTTCCTGATTTATTATCGTGTCTAATTTATTATTTTTGGGTTGGATTTTCTATTTTAAAAATATTATTATGGATTTTATTTTTATAATAATTAAATAATGATAAAGGCCTCTCATATTCTATAATTTTTAGAATGATATTGCACCCCATCTACTTACCTGAGATGAATGGTAATGTGATTGGACGCTGGAAAGTGAAATAGATTATAGTAAATTTTAGTAAATTTTGAAATATAGATTCAAAAGTGAAACAAATTGCAATAGTTACTATTAATCTAATATATTAATAGTTAATATAAATTTCATATGTTATTCATTGTAAAGGTGGAATAAATTATAGTCAATTTTTATTATGATGGAATCTACTATGGTAATAGATTATATCAATACCTTGAATATTCTATTTTCTCAACTTAATCCATTAGGTCATAAAATAGAAGAAGTTGAACATATTGAGATTTTACATCAAAATCTACTTTATTCACATGATCAACTCATTATCAATCTGATGAACGGTGTTCTTGCAAACCATCTAATCTTCAATCATATTGTAGCTATCATCTTAAAAGAATAAAGTAGATATAAAATTAAGGAAGATATACATACAAGTGTATAATAAATCAAAGCCTTGACGAAGATACAAGGGAGATCAACAGATCAAAATTAAAAAGTAAGAAAAATATTAAGTGCTATAGTTTTACAATATATGATACTTTAAAAGAGATTGTTGGTATACAAAAAGAGTGACGATGATAAGTCATCAAATACTCAAGGGAATGTGACAAATATCTATGATAATGATAATATCCTATATAGCAAGACGACGACAATAATTAAAAGTAAAAAATAATTTGGAGATATTTGGATACTAGATTTCACAGCACCATGGCACATGCCATCTCGACGAGGATAGATCCACAATTATGAATCAATATCAGAAGGTTTGTGTACACATGGATAATGATCATGCATTGAAGATTGTTAGTATCAGTACTGTCAAAATAAAAATATTTGATTACATGATTCATTCTGTTCAAAAGATGCGCCATGTGAAGGATTTAAAGAAAAATCTATCTCCTTTGTGACAAATAAATAATCTCATATACAAAACCCAAGTTGAGGATGAGGTGATAAAGATTGTGTAAAGCATGCTTGTGATTATGAAGATAGAAAAGATAACAGCAAATATAATAATGCTTAAAGAACAAAAGTAAAGAATTAATGATAATATGATATCTCAAATTAGGCCACATGTCATAATAAAGTTTAAAGATTCTCTGTAATTGAAAATTATTTTCATGTCTCAAATTTGTAGGTCTACCTTTTCTGAGCATTATATTATAAGTAAACATCATAGATAAGTATGTAGAAGATTAGTTGCTAAGAGTATGAATATCTTAGACTTGATTTATACTGATATATAAGAATCACCGGAAATGTCTCAGGGATAAGCAAAGTATTTTGTATATTTTATTGAGTATTACTCCATGAAATATTGGGTGTATCCAATTAATAAGGAGTCATATGCATTTATAGTTTTTAAAGACTCTAAAGCACAGATGGAACATGAATCCGAGAAAAAGATTAAGTGTCTGGTGACATTTAATGGAAAATAGTATACAGGCGATGAGTTTCTTACTCATTGTAAGTGGGAATCTATCAAATAGTAGTTCACAATGACATACATGTCACAACAAAACTAGAATTATTGAAAAGATGAATATAATTATCATGGAATATATGAGAGTAAATGAGTGATGTTGATGACTACAAATCTACCCCACTCTTTTTGGGTAGAAGTAGCCAATACTGTATTTTGCGTGATAAATCAATCATTAATTATTGTAATAGATTTAGAGATGTTGATGAAGATGTAGACTAATAAGTCAGTTGATTACTCTATTTTATACTTTTTTTCTGATGTCTTGCTTATGTAATGCATAACACCTAAGAAAAAAATAAAGTTGGATTTAAAATCCAGAAACTGTATATTTTTTAACGCATGCCAAAGGAGCAAAGGAGTATCACCTATGGGATCCAACTCTCCACAAGATAATTATTTATAGAGATGTAATCTTTATAGAAAATCAACCATAAAAAATGGATGCAAATAATAACAACATATTGAAAGAAATTTTAGAGACTATAATTGAACAAGTGAAAAATATTCTAACACAAAAAACTTTAATATTTATGGATATAGCACATCCATTAAGGTATCCTATAGTTGTCCAATCACTTGATATGAAAAAAGATCCATTGCCAGATAGTTTTTAATAATAAAATAATTTGATATTCTGCTACATACATAAAATTATACCTCAAATTCATCCCAATAATATTTTTTTATATTTTATGCCACTTTACTCCACTTTATACCATCCACAACTAGTCTTTCCTTTTAAATCTTTTCAATTGTATAAAAGCAAAAGGAAAAAACTTATAAGTAATTTAACATTTGCACGTACAAATACATATAAACAAAAAATATATGTGCTCCTATTACTAAGTTCATATTCTCTTCATTTATATTATTTATCCAAAATTAAGTATTGCAGTCATATTTAAATTATCAATGATAATGTTGGATCAGTAATAAAATCATAATTAGTTATTAACAAAAAGTTATAGATTAAAAAAAAATATATTTTATAATTTTATGTACATATCTAAAATATATTAATTACAAATGAAAAGAAGAAATCTAATAATACATTTTGTAAATTTATGTAAGCTATATACTACTTATTGTCAAAAGTGAGCTGAATGAAGATTAATCATAACTTTGTATACAAGCCATTGATTATAATATTTAGTTGTTATCGATATTGTAGTAGCAAGACATGTACCACCTAAGATATGTTGGTTGGAGCTAATAATAAGCTGGTGCAAAATGATACAAAGAAATATTGTTAGTGGTAGACAATACAAAATAAATGTATGTAAAAATGAGGTGATCCCAACGTATCCTTTGTATATGTAGGTGAATATGGAGAAGCATTTGTAGAGCTAATGATACTGAATAAATATTGAATTTCTCCTTCACGAACTATTTATTGATTTCCTCTACCCATAATTAGGGATTGAGATCATCGACCACTTAAATGATAACATTTCATACTTAATTCAATTTTGTGATGGATTTATAATTCTGTCACTATTTATTCGCCGATTTGTGACCAATTTATGACATATAGATACTAAAAAAATAGTTTTTACATTTGAAATTTATTATATTATTTACTTTTAAAATATTCATAAATCAAAAAATATTCATAAAAACTATAAAGGAGCCCAATATCAATTCAATAACATATTAGAACATCTCAGGTTCAACATGATAATAATTAAGTCAATCTTAAATATATAGTGTTACCCATTCCTTCAATTGGCTATGCATAAATTCTACCTAAAATATAAATTTAGGAGATAAATATCATAAATTTTTATAATTTCAAATTTTGTAACTATACATCATGATATATATTATTTATTTTTATATTTAGTATATTTTATGACTATGTAGCATAATGTATGATAAAATTTATTATATTGACATATCAAAAATTTTAAAATTTAAAAAGTATGTATAATACAATATAATATATATTAATAATAAAAAATAAAAATTTTCAATAATATTTTTTAATATATAAATAATTTGAAATAGCTTGCAATACAATAATATTATATATATATATATATATATATACACACACACAATATATTTTGAAATAATGTATTATATAATTTAAAATATAATAAGAAATTATTTATATGCGATACCTATCACAAATATGTCACAATTTAATCACAAAATATTGATAGAAATCCAATCTGGCACAAAATAGTGATGAAATGTAAAATTTGTCACTAAATTTTATGATAGAATATAATTTCTATAACTATTGTGCAATGGAATCTAATTTCCATCACAAAATTGTGACAAAATTCCATTTCTATCACAATTTTGTGATGGAATCCAAATTCCTTCACTAGATTATGATGGAAATTGGATTCCTCACTAGTTTCTGATGGAAATTTGATTCCATAATAATTTTGTCACAAATTTGTGATAGAACTCAATTTTCATCATTATTTTGTAATGGAAATATTATTCTTTATAAATTATTGTTATTGAAGTCATTCACTTTATATTTTATTTAGTGATAGATCTGTGATGAATTATTTCCCATCACAAAAATTCATCACAAAGTAGTCTCAATTCCATTACTAAAATATTTGCGCTACCTTCTCGTCAAAATACAATAATGAATTATTATTTTGTCATGAATCCATCATAATTTTCTGTCACAAATCTATCACAGATAAATTTCGGTCACATAAACTAATTTGAGTCATTATTCCATCACAAATATGTCACAATTTAGTGAAGGAAATTTCGATCACAACTTAATGTCACTGAAATTTATCTTTTTGTAGTGATATTTGTGAATTTTTTTTGATTAAACTCCCAAATTATAACAGTTACAAAATGATTAATATAATTCTACAATAAATTCAAAAAATATCTACTCATAATTGGAAATATCAAATACATTATCTCCATCCAAATATTTAATCTCATCTGATTATGTAAATAATTTTTTCTCATTATCTTCTTCAACATATATTCTAAATAATTTTCATTTTTGCCAATCAATACTTTAGGCCCATCATATGCCATGAGATTTATTGAATGAATTTTAATGATATTCTCTTGAAATGATTGTAAGTGCGATGGTATCACTATAACATCCATTTCAAAAACTTCCACGACTAATCTAGGTTTTATTTTATAAATAGCTCACAAACCACCAGTATTTCTTCTTGTAATTTGATAAGTGCTGTAACATACTTATTCTACTTATACCGCAAGAATGAATAAAAGTGCTAATAATACAATTTATTATAGTGCACATCCACAATATTATATTGATGATGAATTATAATATCTAAATTTGAAATGGAATCAAACAATTTGCACTCAAACAGAATTATCTTTTTAATTGGTAAAACATGATACTTCAAGTATAAAATTTCTATCAATCAATTATCAAAGTCAATATTAGATATAATAGAGTTAGACCTTTTAATTTATACACTACTATTTATTAAAGCTCTTTTTGAACCATATTTCAAAGTGTGAAATTTATACCCATTATATAATGTATGAGATACGTCTGTAAACTTCATAGTGACCATTTTACAAGATCTTTTATTTATATATTACATATATTTGATGATGAAAAATATACTTGGGGGGGGGGGGGGGGGGGGTAAAGAATAACATCAAACTTATATTTTGTGGCACATTATTTATTAGAAGAAAATATGATAAGTTATATACAGACAAAATTTTCAACCCAATATGTAAAATCATTGTCAAGCTTGGCATCAATTGTAGTATCATCAATATGTGGTTCTATTTGCCTTAATTATTTAGCATAAATTCTAAAAACAAAGATTGAAGTTATATAGAATATTAACATAGGTATATAATAATAATGTAAAATAATTATAAATTTGACTCAATATAATGTGATACACCTTTTACAACTATACGTCATTTCCTGAATGTTTTTATATTTCTCCAAAATGGATGTTTCATATGTAAGAACTTATGATGAGTATCAACCCAAGTACTCCTTCCACATTTGCTCAGAAAAAATTCACCAGAGTTCTCCATGAAGTAAGAACAATCTAATTTTCACGTAGTCCACATAAGTGCTGCTTATATTTGAAATTTCTACTTTCTAGATATATCATATATTTTCACACTATGTTCTCACAAATTTTTTTGCTCCGCTATATGAGGTTGCACAAAAATATCAAATTTGACTCTTGGGTTTTTTGGACCAGACATGATGCCATGCAAAAACATATAGTTATCTTTCATGCACGTCATTGGTGGTAATTTATATGGTGTAGTGTAATAATTGCCAACAATGAACACCTGAGAGATTAAATTGTTTATTTATTTGTCTAAATGGTTGAAATCCATATGCATAGCCATAATATAACATTTTAACTTTCATCTGTAAAAGATGGATGAATATGATAAAACTCCCCCCAGGATGGAGAATTTGAACAATATTACATCATGCCTTCTTTAGTAATATGCTCTATGTGCCAGCCCGTGCCATTAGCAATGATTTCAGATGCAAATAATCTTTGTAAATGAGAAGTAAATGAAAAGTAATACATCAACTTATGATGAACATTTGCCTTTTGCCTTATACATGCATTATGTCTTTTATACTAATGATAGTTATAGAAATTACAAGCAATTGCATACTATCTTTACCAGAACATATCATGCAGCCATTAATGTAGCAATGAATTTTTTCTATATGCAAACCCAAATCTCACATTAACTTATTTGTATTGTAAAAGTTATTTATCATTATATTATTATTTGGTAACAATTCAGATAATAACTCATACATTTCATCAAAATACATTTTTTGAAAAATAATATTTTACCTTTAAATTCAACAGTCTAGCCACCGCATATAATTTTGAGTGGCTATGTGGATCACCTAGCCAAACATCTTCTTCTAATACTATTAGCATATAATTAAATTCTTTTAGCATTTCATTAACTTTGAGTGGCTATGATGACCAATATCATGCTTTAACTTGGCTTCACATGCATTGTTGGGATTAACATATTTCATTGTAACATTTGAATTAACACTCCAATGTACATTATACTTTGTTGTTTATGGAATAACTATTTCTCTATGTTTATATTCAAACATAATTGACTCTATTAAATCTATTTTTTTAAGATAGAATCGCATAATATCCACATATTGGAAACACAAATTCTGACATTTATGGTCATTACATGAATATCTTATTTTCATTCCTTCTATTAATCGAGTGTGCTTTTCAGCAAAACCAACAAATTCCGCAATCCCAACTACAAACTAATCATTCAAAAACTCATCTCTTAATCTGACATTTATTTATTAATGATCAGTTCGTATATTGGTTTCCATTTATGTAATAATTATTATTATTATAATTAGATAATAATTTATCTGTACTAAAGTTATAGTCACTTATTTATGACATTATATAAATGTCATAAATAAGTTGTAGTTATGTCATTTTGTTTTGTATGATAATTTTTTTTTATTTCTAATAAATGTTGAATGAGGGCGCTCCCCCATGAAAGAGGCGTCAGGTGTTCCTCTTGTTAAAAATAAAAGATTCTCAATTTTCTATTTTTTTTTTAATTTTAGGATGTGATAAATTTATCCTACATTCATGGTCTACTATGCTCAAAACAAAAAAAAAAATTAAAAATAGCAATAACTACAAAATAAAATATATAACCTTAGAATAATAATTATATATTAGTAATTTAAGATTAAAATAACCAAACATGAATATAACTAAATAAAACTTAGTCTGCCCAGCTCGAGCAGACCCTACAATAATTATTTTATGCTTGATGTCTGTTATATCTGAGAAATAAATGAATATATGCATAACAAAAATTAATGATATCAAAGGATGAACTTAAGGTAATGTTGCAATTCAATGAGTTGACGAGGACTGCATCAAACTGTTAGATATTAAGCAATATCTTGAAGTTGTATTTTTCACATATAAAAAAAAATCAAATATCATAGATTTATCTATTCAGAAAAAAAATCATAAAAAATAAGCTATAAATAACATAAAATCAAAAATTAATAAAACCTGCTTAAGGTGTAACTCAAATTTAATTTTGGCAATAAACCAAAACATAAATATATCATAAAAGTACTGCTCTCATAACTTTCTATTTATATGAAATTGAGGAGAATGTTCAATTTTCTAAAATTTAGTCGGGTGATACTTACATACTTATCTTGTCAAGAAACATGTTAAACTTTATCTAATTACATTAATTAAAAAACTATATATATAGAATAATATTCACATATGCAATACTACTAGATGTGTCAAATGGGCCGGGCTGGCCCGATCTTTTTTTTCGGGCCCACTGAGTTGGCGTGTCGTGCCAGGCACGGTTCCTTGCAGGGCAGGCCCGACATGTCCCACGGCCTAAAATACACATAGTTCGGGCCGGCTTGAGTCGGGTTGGGCATGTTTTTTAAAAAATAGAGTTTCGAGCATCATGCCGCCATACCCAGATTGCCTGTCGGGCGTGCCCACGTGCCAGGCACCCGTGTCGTGCCTGACACCACATGGGGGTCAAATACCCTCGGTATGGCAGGACACGATTCAAGCTGAGGGTCTGCTCGGTACGAGCCCGGGCACGAGCCCGGGCACGGTACTGTAGCATGCCGTGCTAAGCCAGGCATGCCTGAACTGTGTCGACCTCCCGACCTGTCTGACACTTGTAAATACTAGATGAAAAGTATATATATATATGCATACTTATTCGTATATATATATATTTGCAATATGCATGCACACATATCTATGCTATATATATATTGGTATTAAAAATCAATTATTTTTGCAACAAGATAACACAATACACTTGGTGAAAGATATAAAAACTAGGAGGGGACACATGAAACGGACGCACGCTCCCAGTCCTGCAGTGCTGTCACAAGATGGAGACAGCGTCCGAACCAGAGGATAGCGATGGTTTTAGAGAAGACCAAGGGGAAGTGGGGGCTCTATTTTCCGTCATCCGTCGTATTATTGAGATGGCGCTGGCCCCTGATTCCGAGCATGAGGTCGCATCGAGTCCACCTTGGCAGCGATTCAAGGTCTCTCTCCTCGAGAACTGGCCTCTCTTTCGTCATGCCGTTGCAAATAGCGGAAACGAAGTTTTGAGATGGACTCATCGAGGTGGCCCCGTGCGCAAACTCCTCGTTATATTCGTGAGCATTTACATTTATATGTTTTCTTTTACTAGAAACACCAGAGTTAAGAATCCACGGCGTGTTAGAGAAACTCCAGCGGGAGTTGCTATCAGGGGTGCTATCCCAGCACCTGCTAAAATGGCATCTGAGGTGGCAAAATGGCATCCATGGTCTTATGGTGTCATATTTGGAAATTTTAAAGAGATAAATGAGAGAATACAAAATAGAGGTATTGTGCATCTCAACAACTCTCTCAACAAGATTGAAAAGAAAACTTTCAATAAAAAAATATTTAATTTTTAAAATGACACCCTATTTTGGCTCCTAACATTAGAGCAAAATTAATGTTTAAGAGTGTTAAAATACTATTCAAGATTGCAAAATGATATTTGACACATTATTTTTGGTAACTTCCATTGGAGTTGCTCTTAGGCTGAATTATGATACCCTAGATACTGAGTGTCAGACAAGTGTGTGGTTCACCAGGTTCTTAGTTCTAATGGATTTTTTTTTTGTGATTGCACTTCTAGAAATTTTCTATTTTATCACGTGATGGTCTTGTTGAAAAGAATGCTGGATGATCTATAATATTTGTATTTGATGTAGCTTGCATGTAATTGCAACTCTATCAAGATATGTTGGTGCAATGATATATCATTTTGCAGCCACAAAGCATTAGTGAG
Source organism: Sapria himalayana (assembly GCA_029783825.1). NCBI lineage: Eukaryota > Viridiplantae > Streptophyta > Magnoliopsida > Malpighiales > Rafflesiaceae > Sapria > Sapria himalayana. The sequence goes on along the minus strand of JAREIK010003076.1, from coordinate 3,273,356 downwards.
AGGATAATATTTAATTTTCAACAAAATTTATTATAGGATGATTAATGCTAGTAGAATCTTTAATGAGAGGATAATATTGAAAAGTTGAAATGATCAATTAGATTATTATAGTAATTTTTTTATATGGTGATAATGAGAGAGTCAAGAAAAGTATTTCATGAGGAAACAAGCCAATAATGTGTTATTTTTGTGGGATACTGAGACACACTCAAAAGAGATATTGGATATTTTGGGGTTTAGATATGCACAATAAACTATTCGATCTGCTCAATTTGAAATTTCCACGTGCATACTTATTATATTAGTCTCATTACACTTAAAAAAGGTATTCTAAATTTGTATCTTAGGGACTACTAGTTCAAGCAGAGATGTGCGTTACATTAATAAATTTTTTTCTCATCATATTTCTCTAAATTTTTGGGTTATAAATACATAAATTAATATTCATACCATAAAGGATTTTTTCTTTTTACTTTTATATAAAATTGATATTTTTTGATATTGTCGTGGACAATGACATAACTATATATGTCAGGAAATATTTTAATGTTAATGTCAGTTCTTTTTTTACTATATGTTTATCTGTATTTGAGTTTTATTATAATTTATTTTTGATTTGTTATTTTGCTAAGTAACTAGACTGTACCATTATTTTTTTTCTTTATCTTTCATGTTAATGATTGACTGACCAAATGAATGATTTTTATAGAAATTGAGTGAGATGAATTTCTTATTTTTTTTTTCATTCCTAGGAGTTTCTTTAGGTACTTGGTTATCATTAATTCATTTATTATTGGATATGTTAAGTATTGTGATGTTGAGTATCAACAGTAATTTTTATTAATTTTGATTTATGTCAGTTAGGAATCTATCTATATTATAATTTCTTATCTGAAATGTTAGGAGAATATTAATAGATATCAATTATCTTTAATTTATTTAGATATTTAGGAATCTTATAAGATGATCACATATGATGATTTAAAGTATTTATTATATTTTATAATTGTAGTATGAGATGTGTGTGTGTGTGTATATATATAAGATTGTCTATTTTTAAATAAAATTATTAAATTCATTTTTTTTAAATTATATATATATATATATATTGTATTAATTTTCTCATTTCTTTAGGAACTATGAGATTATTCATCAAACATTATGTGTTGATATTCATACGTTGGATGAAATAGCTTAACAAAACAAACAATATTTGGTTGACATAGTTAAAACACTTTGATTATATAGAAAATTTCCTAGATATTCTAAGAAGAAATGATATTAATCATTAATTTTTTAATAAATTAAATTTTATTATTTGTCTAATTATGTATCTCTTATATCAAATTTTATATTTAAGAGAGAGATTTTTTTTATTTTTCACTTAATATTGTTAAGTATATTTATTATGTTCATAATTTATCATCGAATAAAGAGAAGATGATTGCTATTGTCATTAAATACATATTTTTTGGATATTTTAATACTTAAAAGGAGTACATGTACAACTTATTAGAAGTGAGAAAGATTATTATGAGTGTCGATGTTATATTTTTTGAGGTTATATATTTTTTTAAAAATAATATCCCAATATGAACACCATAATGATACAATTGAAACTCTTGGTGGTATGAGTTAGGATGAGGACATTAGCATAGGACACAAGGTATGAGTCTCACTAGGAGGGGGATAAATATATTACTAATGAGAACTCTTATAAGTAAAACTGATAAGTAAAATGTCATCCACTATCACCATAAAATGTCATCGGTCTCTAAGCTGATAAGTAAAACTCTTATAAAAAGTGATTCATCCACTAGAGCTCATAAGTTTTTGATGCCCTAGTCGTATGTTCTGCCTTTGTATTGAATATCAAAATAATCATATTCTTTTATTTTTCTAGGAGATGAGGTTATTTGTAAAAAAATATAAAAATTCATGGTTAATTTTTTTTATGTATTTTTAGTAGCTCAAATAAAATTTAAATATTCCTTTATCTTATTATGTCCATGTCTTCTAAAGGTAATTTCATATAATTTCTTGTATGTATTTGTAGGGGTTTATTTACATTCATATGAATTTGTCTAGGATAATCTAGAAAATGCTTAATTATATTGAAAATGTAATTAATATCTAGTTTAATTTTTGTTAAATAATTTAGTTTTTCTGCCATCAACCTATATTTAGTAAAGTCAACTTATAAACTTACATTCATATATAAGTTTGTATATGGATCAAGTGATGAGTTAATTAAGTGCATATATTGACATATGGAGGTTATATAAAATATTTAAAACTTATTTAATCTAAAAAAATTATCGTATTTCTTAAAATCTTACCTCAATATCAAGAATATATTTTATATTTAATCTAAAAAATGTCACAAATTTTTTGTATGAAATTTAATCTATAGAAATAATTTTAGTTGTGATATATGTAAGTGATATCTTATATTATTAAAATATGATGAATGTATAGAATAGATATTATATATTTACTTCATGATCCATCTAAAATGAATAAGAATAATTTGTTACATATTTTTTAAAATCAAATAAAATAAATATTGAGAAAATTTACAAATTATATCTAAGAGATTATTTTAGGTAATAAAGGATATTTTGTAATTTCTACGTAATACTTATGTTCATTAAAATAATGAATCATGATGTCTTATGTATAAACATTCATTTTTTTAGATTATGATTAATAAATATATTTTTTATATCTAGTTGATACACAACTTACTCGTGTGATATAATAATATAAAAAAAAATTTAATAGTATTCATTTTGACCACACTAGAGAAGTGTCTCAATATGTGTCAAAAAGGGCCGAGTGGCCCACAACATGACTTTACATGACCCATGGAAACCAGCAAATGGCATGACCTTACAGTTGCACAATTGAAATCATGCTTGAAATAAGTGAGGGCTAACCTGTGGTATGGCTAAGCGTCTAACCGAGCCGAACCGAGCTGAACCAAGCTGAATTATCAAAGGCTAGGGTTTGGCTTGAAAATTTTTGAAAGGGCTTGGATTTGGCTCGGGTTCTTTTATTTTTAAAAATTCAGGCTAGAGCTCAAGTTTAGCTTGAGCTAATCAAGATCAAGCTCGGATCAAGCATGTTCATTTAAAGCTCGTTTGATTATAGTCTAAAGTTTGTTCATTTGTGAGCTCGATTATAAGTTTGTTTGTAAGTTCGGTAAGGAGTTCGTTTGTGAGCTCTAATAAAGAGCTTTTTTTTTACGAACATGTTCACGAGTTGGTGAAAGAGCATGTTCGCAAATTTTTATAAGCTAAACTTAAGGAAGATTGGGTTCGACTCGTTTAACTTACGAGCCTAAAAATAAAGCTTGGACTCTACTCGTTTAACTTAACAAACGAATTCAAATGAGTTTTTACCGAGCCAAGCTCCAAATGAATCACGAATCGTTTGGTTCGGTTACACTCCTATGCATGACACGGGCTGGTTTTTGCTTGGATAGCTAATCTGGGCTAGCCTGGACATGACATGGGCTAATTCGGGTATGACTCAAACTAGCTTAGAATGAACCCACGCTAGCCTAGATTTCACTTGAGCTAACCTAAATTTGTCGGTTCGAGCCATGACTAGTGCATGGTTATGGTGGGTTTTGCTTGGCTTGACTTATCCTTACATGATTCAACAATATTTGAGTAGTTGGAGTCTAATGGGTCATGTTGTGCTTTTGTTTTTTGGAGTCGTACCGATCTCATGGCATTGTTGGACCTCAAAAAAAAAGGGCAATCTAGCATGATATGATTAATTTGACATAGTGATGTCAAATTGGTTATATCATGCCAGCACGACATCATGGGAGATTGGCCAAGTATGACATGATGACCATCCTTCTTTTGCTAGGTGTGCTGGGTCGGATTTGATCATGCTAGTAGTGGAATGGTACTACTAATGGTCAATGGATGATTCCTAGTGTAGACTACACATGATAGTGGTAGCATGCATTGTGGAGTGTGCTAATGTGGTGTTAGTGTGATATTGACTTTTATCATTATTTTAAAGTAATTATGAATTTTTAAAAATAAAAATATTAAAAATACATTATATTGAATTGTAAATTAAAATAAATAAAAGGCAAAACTTAGTAAAAAAAATACATCATTTTATTTTTTTAGTCTTAGTTTAATGATAATATCACAAATAACAATAAATTAAAAAATTTTAAATGTAAAGCACAATTTGATATTGATAATGAACAATAATCAGCAATAACAATAGTAATATGTATGATATTCTTTTAATATTTATAATTAATTTGATTTATTATGTCTAATTTTGAAGCTAATAATAGATTCAATATTCACAATGTCATGAGTCATTATCCATGAGTAGCTAGATACAATGATATATGATTGCTATTTGGATCTTTTATTTAAAATAATATTCATAGCTACTAATAAAATAAAATTTGATGTTATGTTAGATATTAGAAGGATCAATAGATAATTTAGCATTTTAGATAATATGAGATAAATAGATTCGTATGATTTTTATTAATTTGATAAATATAAATTTTGATTAGCATCATATGATATGATGAAGTAATAATTAGTATCTAAGTATCAAAAAAACATACTCATATTTGATAGAGAATATCATCATTTTCTTCTAGTTAACTAAATAAAAAAATTATTATTTCTGAATATAATTTTCATATCTATATTAGGAGACTAATTAAAATTATCATACATAGTGTCATTATATTTAAACATATGATTTAATTATCTGTGAATCATATTATCTGGTTTTTCCACTTAATTTATGAAAATGAATATGTATTTTAATATCTTTTTTTATTTTTTTTATTTTAATCCTAAGATTTATATAGATAGCTAAATAATAAAGAGATGAAATGAATGATTAATATTTTAAATATTTAATTTGCATATCAATAATCATGATACTAAAATTAGGGTATCTTTTATATATACTAAATATTTTTTAATATTGCATATACACTTGAAACGAAAATATGTTTGTTATATCATATAAAAATTCAAAAATTTCAAAAAAAAAAGAAATTTTATCTCATAATCCGAATTATCAATAATAAATTTATTATTTTTACTATTGACATAGTCAGATATTACATATTGGTAGACAATACATGAATCTAATATCTTATATAGTTCTAATTGTGTCTGACATTTATTTGGAATTTGTTTTAGATTTGTTGGCAAAAAGAGTATAAAATTTTGTTTATCTATTAGATATTTTAGGGTATTTTAGTAAAATTTTTATATTTTCTAATGATGATTTTTTTTTATTTTTTTTCACTATTAGGTTAATTATATGATACTTATACTTAACATAAAAATATTAATTAAATATTTGTATTTAATTAATCTGAGAAACATGTTAATGACAATACCATTATTTGAAATATTATCAAATATAATTTTAAATATTTTATTTTGAATTTCATATTTGTTAAATATATTCGTGATAGACTCATATATTACAGGGAAATATGAGGATGGAGGATCTTGAGTTATTATAAAATTTTTTTATTTCATTTTTCCATGGAATTTACATGGTAGTTGATGAGACACGTAAATTATTTATTATTATGACCTAAGAAGCACGAACACGGACACGAATACGGGAATACGATACGGTAGGATAAGGGAACATGACAAATTTTAAAAAACTAGGATATGGCTAGGATACGACATGATAAAAAAATAAAAATAAAAAATAAAAATTATTCTTTATAAATATTATATATTTTATAAAACAAAATAATATATTTTATTTTATTAAATAAATAAATATTTTTTATTTTATAAAATTAAAATATTATATTATATTTTATTTTATAAGATAATATTTATAATTATCTTATTTTATAAAATAATATTTAATATTAATCTTATATTATATAAAAATATAATTTTATTATTTTATAAAATAAAAATATTTTATTTTATAAAAATCAGCGCCCCCCCAAAATCATGCCTTGCCTCTCCATAGAATCGTGCCAGGCCCCTGCCTCCCATAAATCGCGCCCTCCTCTTCATAAATCGCGCCCTCCTTTTCACAAATCATGCCCGCCCCCTGCCCCCTCCATAAAATCGCCCTCACCCCTACTGCCCCACAGAATTGTGCTCATTTGTGCCGCCTCACAGAATTAGTCATTTGCTATTATGGGTGATGTCGTTGGGCATTGTAGGCATGGATACAGTAGCCGATACATTTGTATGATATGTCACGTGGCGTATTGGATACGGATTGATTAACGATACGCCACATGGCGTATCAGACACGTATCCATGTTGTGTCCGTACCATGTCCAGGTGTCCGACACATGGACACGTCTATAGGAAGTCGTATCCGTGCTTCCTTGATTGTGCATACTTCAAATATTAGAGGTTATAAAGACTACTCAATTGTATTTACTTAATTTATTAATTAATAATTATTTTTTTTTAAAACTTTTATTATGTAATTTCTATTGTTTGAAATAAAATTTTATAATAATTAAGCTGAAAGTACATTGTATAATATGAATTATTCTAGAATTTTTTGAAAATATAATTGAAAGACTTATGATAATAATTAATTTTTTCATATATTTCTATTCAAACTCATTGTGATAGTTAAAAAGGGTTAACGAACATTAAATTAATCAAACTTTAAAGATTTTGCCGTTAAGATGAATTTGTATGGAATTCAATGCATCATATTTTTTATGTATTGATCGATATATCTCTTAAGTTAGTCAGTGTTATCAGTACTTTTATATATATAAGTTTTTTAATTATATATATATATATATATATATATATATATATATATTATGTCAAATCTTCTTTGACACTTTTAATATTTTTAATTTTAATCATATAAAATTATTAATGTGTATCTACATCATTGAAATTTATTTTTTTAGGTTTTTTTTGGAATATAAGTGGAGATAATGAGAGAAAATCTAGCTTCATCAAGTAGTTATTATTTATGTTTAAGTCTAATTTATTTTTATATTTTTTATTCTTTGTTATTTTTTTAATATATGAGATTGGGTTAGAAGTAAGAGAATGGAAATAATATTTTTAAATTTTTATTTATTTTTTTTAATTTATTTATTTTACTAAAAATTGTTAAATAAAATAAATAATTTTAATATAATGTGTGTATTAACTTTATGTGTGCAGTAAACACTTCAGAGGTTACACCTTGTATTCTTGTGCTTGTGAATCATAATTCGTCACCAAACAAATATTCAAACTCCGTTAAATTAAATTTACAAATTCAAATGAATTAAATTGGGTACAAATAGGACACTATGTCAACATCATAGTTAGGAGAAGTGAAGAGATTAAAATTCTAGATTAACTATAAAAAATATATCAACATGTTATTTATAATTTTTTTTATTAAATAAATATAATTTTACTTTTAAAATTTTTTATGGTAGAATTTTGATTTTTGTCGAATCTTTGCAATGAAGCCGTGAAATTCAATTTAATGACTTAAAAAAAACTAAAATATTTAAAAAAAAAATTAAATGTATGAAGATATCCAATTAGAATATGTAATATTAAAGTGAGAATGATAAAAATATTTGAGATAAAGGATGTTGAATTGAATATATCCTTAGTTCTTTTCGTAATGTAATCAAAAAGTCCAAGTCATTACTTCGAGTTAGATCAATTCTTCTAATTATCATTTCCTTCTCTTGGAGAGACTTAGGCATTTGTGTCAAGTGGGACACATACACTAGGCTCATCTCTTAGATGCACCGCCCAATGAGAATTATTAATTATTATTACTCATAAAAACTAATTGTACTTGTTGTATAAGGTGTATTAATATTATATTAGCAATGTCAATTGTTACTCTTTCATGAGGAATAACAATTATCAAAGAAAAAGAGCTAACTACTATGATTTTTAAAAGTATGTTATCTTGGATTGATTCTTCAAAGGACATGTTCTTGAAGAACATGATATTAATAATCATAATAACTCTTTCAATCTCTGGTGAAAAATATATATATTTTTTCTGAGTACTAGAGAAATAATGAGAGATAAGTTGGAATGTCATAGTTGTTTCAATTAGATGTCAACAATTCTTCTCAGATATCATATTCTCTACATGAGTATTAGTACATGATGTATAATGAATTATTTTATATTTCTCTAACAAACAATAAATTATCGAGAATATGAATTGTCACTAGCTAATATCTTTGATGAGAATAACAATTGAACAAAAAAAAAGTATATTACTATCTTGCCTGAATGTAAGTTTTCTTGGATTAAGGCCTTAAAGGATATTTTCTCAAAGAATATGATAGAGGTGTCAAATTGGATGTGCTGTGCTGGTACGACTCATTTGAGTGTGGCATGGCTGTGCCACCGTGTTTTGTCAGACACTTTATGGTATGATTCCTGTGTTGTGCCTGGGATGACGTTGAAACTAGTTGGCCAGCCAGGCATGGCTCAGTTGACCTGCAGTGCAGGGTCATGCTAGACCATACCAAATTGTTCTTGTCAAAAGCCTGTTGCGTGAAAATGTAATGGGTGACCGACTTACGTGGTTGGCCAATTGCAATTGACCATTTAAATAAGATCCAGTTTATCTGATCAGATTTTTTTTTTTAAAATATCATCTGCTCCGTCAGGTCGTCATGTTACCGGACTTGACCCATGGCCTATAGTTAGTTTTGGGTCCCTTGACTGGTGAACCATGCCAATGGGACAGGATTGTGGGTCATGCCTGGCCCCGACACAAGGCATGTCTTGCGCTAGCCCAACATGACACTAGTAGTGCCGCAGGGAGGCATGGTATGAGACCAAACATGGTTCCAGACAAGTCGTGCTCAGCCAGGCATGAATGAACCATGCCTTGCAGTGGGTCATGCTCGTGTCGTTCAGCTTAGTTGGCACTTCTAGAATGTGATACTATTACTTGTTGTAACCCTCCCAATCTCTGGTGAATAATATATATGTTCATTTTGTGTACCAAATTACCCAATGAGGGTATACTTGATGGCATGTACACCATCTTGTTTGGAGAGATATAATGAACAAATTAAGTACAATCATAAATCTTGAGTAAAAGATGAAATAATTTTTTCTGTTGGATGTACGAGTTGGTATGATATATAATTTGTGAGAAAGGAAGATAATATTAATTGATTGGGAAGTTAATAGTTGAATTGCCCTAGCTGTTTCAATTAGATATAAATTATTCTTTTCAGGTATTTCATTATTTGTAGGAGTACCAATATATGGTATTCGATGAATTATTTTGCGCTCTTTGAACAAGCATGAAAACTATTAAGAAGTATATTTTAATATATTATCACTGTTCAACATCTTAATATTATTTCCAAATTAAACTTTTTTTTTCATATAATTTTATTAAAATAAATAAAATTCATGATCATTTCATAAATATTGATTATCATATAATCGAGTTTAATTATAAATAAAAGTAACAAAATATCATAATAATTAATAGGTGAATCAAATGGAATGAATTTCTTTTAGTATCTCCCATGATATGTCAAATAGGAAGTTCTAGTATATTTTTTTAGTTGACATACCTCATAATTAATAGATGTTATTTTATTATTGCTTGGCTATAGAATTTTTAGTTTGTTTAGTAATAGATATCATAGTCAAGAGTGAATGATTAGCAAATCAATAATAGATAAAAATCTATAAGAGTTTATGTGAGTCAATAATAACATATAGTTCATCTTGCCTAATTTATAAGGATGTTATTTTTTTGGTATAATGATCTTACATAAAAATATCACAACATTAGAAAACATTGTCATACTCTAATTATTTAATAAAATAGCTGATAGAAAATAAATTATAACGAAACTATTTGTGTTGCACGGATACGCCTAAGTGCTGCCGCGTCCACGTGTCCGACACGTGGATACGGTGACACGGGTCGGACACGTGTCCGATAGGCCACGTGGGGGGGGGGGGGTTTGGAATCTGTATCGGGAGGGGGAGAGTTCGAAAATCAAAATTCGCAATTCGAAAATCGGGTGGGGGGTTGGGTTCGGGAGGGGGGGGGGGTTTCGGGAGGGGGTAGGTGGTTTCGGGAGGTGGTTTCGGGAGGGGGGGGGGTCGGGAGGGGGTGGGGTTTCGGGAGGGGGGTTTTGGAGGGGGGGAAAAGGTTCGGGAGGGGGAGGGTGTTAGAGGGTTTAAATTTTTTTTACATTATTTTAAAATATAGAATTTTAAATTATTTTAAAATACAGTATTTTAAATTATTTTAAAATACAGTATTTTTAATTATTTTAAAATACCTAATATTTATAATTAATAATTTTTATTTTTAATTTTATTTTTTTTATCATGACGTATCCTAGTCGTATCCGTATCCTAGTTTTTTAGAATTTGCCATGTCCCTGTATCTTGCCGTGTCGTATCCCCGTGTCCGTATCCGTGTCCGTGCAACATAGGAAACTATAACATATATAAAATATATGTCAAATAGGAAGGGTTAATGTTGATTTTTACATGGTATTTTTCTTGTATAAGGATGTCATTAGTCACAATAAATTCATGCCTTTTAGATTTAACAAAAGAAATAAAAGGTAGTGATTGTCAGTGGCATGAGTTTTGTTTTTTTTTTCTGTTATTTTAATTTCTTTTTTATTACTTGGGAGCATGCAACTTGTGGGTTATTCCAAGTTACACACACACACACACACACACGGTTTATTTATATTATATTAAAACTAAATTTTTTTTAAAATAAAATTTACTTTTTTATTTTTACTTATTTATCTCATCTTTCTCTCTCCTCCCTTATTTTTAACAAAATCTAATGTGTAAGTTTCTACATGGTATCATAGGTAGTTCTTTAGCAAAGGTACGATGATGCTAGGGTGCATGCGTGATGGCACATCCTCTGGAATTAATGATGATAGTAATCATGGGAAGATGCTAGGGTGCATGCATGAGTAGGTTTGTAGTGTTTTTTTTTATTCATTCATTAGGAAAAGATGCTCGAGGAAATAAGATAGAGGTTTGTGGATATAGATTCTCAAGGAAAAGATATTTCTATTTCTTTTAGAGGTTTATGTGAGAGTGATGTATGTAGCTATAGTTATGCATAAATTGAGCATAGTTAATATGATTTGTTGCGATATTATGATATCTTTGTCACATAATAGTGATGGATGAGTTGAGAGACTTGGTAGAAGTACATTGAAATGAAATAAGATAATAGTGACATGTTATTTCTGTGTGAGCTGAGGACGAGCTTGGGAAAAGTAATAACACTGTATCCTAAGTTATGATGAATTATTTAAAGTTCATAGGCTATATAGTAGACCACCAGACTTTTTAAGTATGGGGGAGTACTCATGACTTTATTCTCTGGTGCCACTAGATTAAATTTGTTTGTATTCATTGTATTTTTTTTTTCTCATCTCATTTCAGACTATTGGGTAGTAGATTTAGTAGATAATATCCCTGCTACAGCCTATAGGTAAATGTACTATTTTTACTTATTTTATTTAGTCTAGAGGGTGATATTTTCATGACCAATGATATCATTGTAAGGGTCAGAGGATATGACAATCATAATATTGATCATTTTTTTAATATATATTTTATATGTATCAAAGTTTTTTAATAATTTTGTTTTCTATATGCTATTTTGCGAAATAACAAGGTTATGATACCATTAGTCTTCTCTTTTATTGATAGTTTTATGTAAGATTATCTGACCAGATAAATAATGTATTTGAGGATTAAATGAGATGAATTGTATCCATTCTTCTGGATTCATATGGGCCCTTCTAGATACCTATTTACTATTGATCTTTAAGTGGAGATCCTTTCTTGAAATAGTTGAAGATGCTAGAGTTGAGTATCAGAAGCATGACATTAATTGATTGTGAGATATGTTTGTTAGAAATGCATACTAAGAAAAATTTCTATTCAGCATCTTAGTATGATATTAGGAGAGATTTATTTTATCAGATTCACTTAAACATATATTTAATTTACATGATTCTTAGTCTTTTGAAAAAAAATATAATAATTTTATTGTTATTTTTATGAAATTTTATGAAAAAAAAATTTAGTTTGGATGTAATATTAAATATGCTATAAAATGATAATTTATTACAATATATTTCTCACAAGTTTTTTTATTTTTTCTAGGAGCACGAGGTAATTCATTATATATTATGTTTTTAGATTCCAGCTCAAAATATAATAGCTGATAGTAGAGGTGTCAAACGGGCAGGGCTGGCCCGGCCTGAATTTTTAGGGCACGAGCGTGCCGCCGTGCCGGGCCTGGCACGGCGGGCCGTGCCTTGCCAGGCCCGCTCGGGCTTGCCTGTTCGAGCGGTTCGGGATACGGGGGACCGCGGGTCGGATCTGATTAGATCCGACCCGCGGTCCCCCGTATCCCGAACCGCTCGAACAGGCAAGCCCGAGCGGGCCTGGCAAGGCACGGCCCGCCGTGCCAGGCCCGGCACGGCGGCACGCTCGTGCCCTAAAAATTCAGGCCGGGCCAGCCCTGCCCGTTTGACACCTCTTGCTGATAGGAAGAATGAATATCTAGTTGAGATGACTATGACATTCTTATTTCAAAAGAATATGCCTAGATATGTTTAGGGACAAGCAGTGTTATCCTAAAACTTTCTAATCAATTAAATTTCCTTTTCTATTTTTTCATGCCGTATCTCATTCAATCTCGTATACTCAAGTGAGATATTTTTTCTTCTTTTATCTAAGATTCATGAAGTGCATATTTTATTCATGATGTCTCCATTTGAGTAGAAAATAGCAAAAGATGTCATCAAGTGTGCATTCAATGTAATAACATCAAAGGGATATGAGTTTTGTTCATTAGAGACAGAGCAACTCCAATGGGAGTTGCCAAAAATGAGGTGCCAAATATTATTTTGCAGATTCGAACAGTGTTTTGCTATCCTTGAACATTTTTTTACTTCAATGGTAGGTGCTAAAATGAGGTGTTATTTTAATAATTAAATATTTTTTTTAATTTAAAGTTATCTTTTCAACCATGTTGAGAGAGCCGTTGCGATGCATAGTAGCCATCAACTGCTATTTTGCATCCTCTCATTTCTCTCTTCAAAATTGCCAAATATGACATCCCAAGACCTTGGATGACATTTTGTCACCTCCGATGCCAATCCCATTGGAGCGATATTTTTTTGATTTGGATGTTATTTTGGTAATTATGAAGATGACACTCCTGGTGGCAACTCTAGTTGGAGTTGCTCTAATAGGATTATAATTAGTGCTGATGTCATATTCGTGGAGGACAAGGCAATATTTTAAATACTCCATTCTAGAGGTGTCAAACGGGCCGGGTCAGGCAGGCCCGGCCCGAATTTTTTGAGCACGAGCGTGCCGCCTTGCCGGGCCAGACACTGCACGGTTATTGTACCATGTCGTGCATGGCCCTGCACGGTTTAAAATAGCCAAGCCCGGCACGGCCCGCAGGCACGGGTGGCCGTGCCTGCCTTGCCTGGCCTGCTCGGGCTTGCATGTCCGTACGGGTCGGGATTCGGGGGGACCCCGGGTCGGGTCGAATCAGACCCGACCCGTGATCTTTTTTGCGGGAGGGGCCATCGTGGGGTCGGGCTCACGGGACACCCGGCACGGGACAAACCCGTGCCGGTGTGCCGTGCCGCGGGCCGAACCGTGCCGGGTCAAGCATGGCACGGCACGACACGGCTCGTGCCTAACCCGGGCACGGAATTTTTCCGTGCCTGGGCCGGCCCAGCACGATAAAAAAACGTGCCCGGGCCCGTGCCTTGGCACGGCACGACTCGTGCCTTGGCACGGCACGTCGGCCCGCGTGCATGAGTCGTGACTCGTGACCCAACCGGGCCCCGCCCCCGGTAAAAAGACCGCGGGTCGGGTCCAAACAGACCCGCCCCGCCCCGCCTGCCCTGCCTTGCCGTGCGCCCGTGCCCGAGCGGGCCGGCACGGCCTTGCCGTGCCCACGGGCCGTGCCGTGCCCGAATTTTAAAAACCGTGCCGTGCCCGGCACGGCACGGCAGCACGGCTGGGCACGTGAAAAACGGGCCGTGCCGTGCTGGGCCGGCCCGTTTGACACCTCTATTGACACCTCTACTCCATTCATGAGAGCATATTTTAGACATTGTAGTAGTTGTAGTAGTAGTTCATTTCTCCGTCCAATTTTCACCGTCAGGGAGGAGTAATAGTTGATCCTGCTCATATGTCTACACATGATATAACTAGGATGATTGATTATTCAGGCATGAGGTGTGAGTCATTGCAGGAGAGGAATACGCAGGTTGGGAGATAATAATCTCAATACAAGGGTATATATTAGACATATATGCTTACAATTTGTTTCAGAAGAGATTTTTGTCATAACAAATGATCTAGCTTAAAGTAATGACTTGAACTTTTATACTGCATCACATAGATGAGTGTATATGATGAATCTATACTCTATCCATCATATACACTTAGAATTTTATATTTTATAATTTTAAAATAAATCAAACCATCGAAGTTTGTCTAGTTTTAGGTTTTATAGATAGATATGTCGAGTTTATTGGATAAAATCTAGTTTTTTAGACAAATATGATAACCTAATTCATTATCATTAAAATTATTATTTATCATATTTAATAATGGTTTTTGAAAAAATAAAAATTACTTTTTGAATTGGGAATCATTTTCTAAAAAAAAAATAAAATAAAAACTAGTTTTTGATTTTTTCCAAATCAAAAACTTAATGTTTATATAAATAAATAAATAAATATATGTTATGTATGTGTGTGTGTGTGTGTATATATTTGTGTATGTGTGTGTGTATATATATATATATATGTTTTTTTGTTTATTTATTTCTCTATATGGCTTATGCAGATTGGAAGTATAACTCTGGTGGCATTGATGGCGCTGCTTGTGTTTATACTCTTCTTTCTGGTGGCTAGTTTCATGGCCATCACCATCTCTTTTCTGATGTCTCTTGCTGCTGTTGGCGGATTCATGGCTCTTTTCTTTTCCTGCGTGGCTGCTGTATATGTAGGAGCCTTATCAGTTGCTGCCTTTGCCATTTCGGCAACATTCATTTCCACCTCCCTGGCTGTTATTTTTGCTGCAGGTAGCACCTGATCTTCTTACTTTTGTTGCACTTGCTGCCACTACGACTGCCACCTTCTCAACAATGTAACCAGATAGAGTAATTTGGGTCTTGTGGATCAGGTTGGATTGGGTTCTTTTGGATCAGTTGGATGCTAGCCAAGAGGGGAGTAATCATGGCTAAGTTCTCGTTGAGAGCCATGGAATCCGCAATTTTGGCCTGCTCTCGTCCTCCCGTTCTTGCTGTCGATGAACATCAAACTTCTTATTTAATTAGTTGAAATTTGTGTTTTAAGGTTCTTATTTTTGAATTAGGGTTAGGGTTCTGAAGCCATTTTGGCGACATGAATTTGGTTGTGTGCTTGTCTTCAAGCTCAATGCCATTTTGGCTACATTTAGGGTTCTTATTCGAACCCTTGCCTGGTCACGATCATAAAACTTCTTGATTTAGGGGTTAAATTTTATGTTTTAGGGTTCTTTTTGAATTAGGGTTTAGGATTTGAATCCATTTTAGTAACGTGGAGTGCTGGATCGAAGGGCTGTACACTTGGTGATGATCATAAAGCTTCTTAAATTAAGGTTCAAAATGCGTGTTTTAGGGTTCTAATTTTTGAATTAGGGCTTATGGTTTGAAGTCATCCTAGGAACATGTTTCTGATCATGTGCACCGAGCCCTTGGATTTACTGCTATATTGAATGGTTGAACCCTTATGTCATGAACATAAAACATCTTAATTTAGGGGATACAATGCGTGTTTTAGGGTTCTAATTTTTGAATTAGGGTTTATGGTTTGAAGTCATCCTAGGAACATGTTTCTGATCATGTGCACTGAACCCTTGGATTTACTGCTATATTGAAGGGTTGAACCCTTATGTCATGAACATAAAACTTCTTAATTTAGGGGATACAATGCGTGTTTTAGGGTTCTAATTTTTGAATTAGGGTTTATGGTTTGAAGTCATCCTAGGAACATGTTTCTGATCATGTGCACTGAGCCCTTGGATTTACTGCTATATTGAAGGGTTGAACCCTTATTCATGAACATAAAACTTCTTAATTTAGGGGATACAATGCGTGTTTTAGGGTTCTAATTTTTGAATTAGGGTTTATGGTTTGAAGTCATCCTAGGAACATGTTTCTGAGCATGTGCACTGAGCCCTTGGATTTACTGCTATATTGAAGGGTTGAACCCTTATTCATGAACATAAAACTTCTTAATTTAGGGGATACAATGCGTGTTTTAGGGTTCTAATTTTTGAATTAGGGTTTATGGTTTGAAGTCATCCTAGGAACATGTTTCTGATCATGTGCACTGAGCCCTTGGATTTACTGCTATATTGAAGGGTTGAACCCTCAAGTCATGAACATAAAATTTCTTAATTTAGGGGATAAATTGTTTGTTTTAGGGTTCTAATTTTTGAATTAGGTTTTATGATTTGAAGCCATTTTAGTAACAAGAATATGGTTGTGTGCCTAACTTTCAAGCTCAATGCTATATTGATGGGTTGAATCCATGGTTTGTGGTGATCATAAAGCTTCTTAACTCAAGTTTTAAAATGTGTTTTAGGGTTCCAATTTTTTGCATTAGGGTTTTAGTTTTGGAATTTATATTAAAGTTAAGTTTAATTTTTGTATGTTTTTTAATAACAAATAAGGAAAATAATGATTATATATCCCAAAATGTAAATTTTTATGTTATGGTATGTTTTTTTATTTTTTTAAAAAAATTTATTTTAAAATATAAAATATTAATCTCTTGGGTCCCAACAAATTGTATTCCTGGTTTTGCCCCTCGTCATTTAAACCAAAAAACAAAAAAAAAAAAAATTGGGCTGTTTTTATATAATAAAAATAGTTGTTGAATTCACAAAATTTTCACAATATTAAACAACTTTTTAATTTTAAAAAGTTGCCATATTTTTTTTAATTAAATGATATATTTAAATAAATAATGCACACAAACACACACAAACATTTATAAATATAAATGTATATTTAAATTTATATATAAATTAAAAGTTTAAAATTTGCCTTTAAATAAAAATTTACATATATTTTTTTAAATGTCTCTAATTTTTCAATTGTGGCAAAATAGGGTATCTGAATTTTGGGCCCAAACATATGTATATTTTATATTTTAGAGTATGTTTTTAATAAAAATACCAAAAAATATATATTTTTTATTTGCGGTCCTAAATCATAATTTTCCAAAAATATATGAGCATGGTGTTGCTATAATTAATGTGTTAGTTTTAAAAGTAACAATTAAATAATAACAAAATTAGTTTTTCAATTATTTTACTGTTTTATATGTAGTGATTCTTTTTTTTTTTTTTGCTTAAAACACCTTTAATTTGATAAAATTTATAAAAATTGATTCATTAAAAAATTAAATTAATTGATATTAAAAAATCTAAAACTGAAATACATTATAGAAAATGCCTAAATGTTTGTTTCAGATATAATTATTTTTTGTTCTTAAAAAAACTTTTATTTTATAAAATTTACGAAAAATGAGATGATACTAATTTAATAAAATTATTCAGATAATTTGAAAATAATTTAAAATTCGTGTAAATTATAGAATGTGTCAAATCATATATTTTATAATGTTTGCATTAAAATTATTGAATTTTTAAAAATTATAGAAATAAAAAAAATTCTATAGAAGTTTTCTATTTTTTTTAAAGAGTTATTGCTGAATTATCAATTTAAATGTTTTAAATAGAATTTTATTTTTTTTTGCAAAACAACTTTTATTTCAAAACAAAATGAAGTAAATTGAGATTTTAATAATTAAATAAAATAATTCAAACAATAAGAAAAATAAATTAAAATTTATATAAATTATAAGTATTATATAGAAACAAACTGAAATTTTATAAATTAAATAAATGGGAAAAATTATTGAAATACTAGAAATGAAAAGACCAACACGCATGATCTATTGAAAACTTTGGTTATTGTTCTAAGAGAGTTATTGTCAAATTCCAAAATAATATATAACACCTTTAGCTAATATATATGGGTCTAATAAATAGCAATCGATAACATATATTTTCACTAGAGGATCAATTCAATAGTTATAGAGTAGAGGTGTCAAATGAGTCATTCTCTTGATTTTTTAGGCTTGGGCACGACATGGTTTGCAATTTGAGGCATGCCATGCTGGCACGGTTCCAAAAAAAGATAGCATGGGACAGCCCATTGTCTTGTTGGTAGACTGAGTCATGCCAAGCCCACCACGGCCACCCACCAGCCATAACTTGAACCCAAGCTAGCCTTTGTAGCATGGGTTTGTTATAAGCTAAGTGATGTCATGTTCCGGCAAGCCTAGCTTCTTCTAGGCTAGTCTTGTTCAGTCGATGTTGGTCTGATTTATTCTAAGCTAGCATGGGTCAGACTCAGGTCTCAACTAGTATGCGTAGGCTAGTGGGGCTGGTGTGCCATGTTGTGCTCAGTTGCATATTTTGTGGCACAAGGGCTAGAAACTCGAGCCTGACATACCCCTAGCTGTCCCATGAGCTGGCTCACCACTATTTAAGGAATGATTCGATTCATGCAATGCT
The DNA here is from genome assembly GCA_029783825.1 of Sapria himalayana. NCBI lineage: Eukaryota > Viridiplantae > Streptophyta > Magnoliopsida > Malpighiales > Rafflesiaceae > Sapria > Sapria himalayana. The sequence continues at coordinate 3,254,667 of JAREIK010003076.1, read as the reverse complement.
ATGCCACATGGCACTTTTTGCAAGCTGTTTCATCATAGGGCCATTGGCCTAGTTGGACACCTATATTCTATAGGTGTGATAAATGGCCCTCATAAAAAGGGTAGTTGCAAAACTTCCCAAATTATTAGTATAGAAATGTACTCTTTACCTTATTTATGTATGTTATGTATTTTCCTTTTAAAAACTTTATATGTATTTTAAGAAATAATAAGAAGAATAAGATGTAGAAAAATACATAAATACAGGACATGATTTGAGAGGTGTTTCTTTGATTTATGTGATTTTATTTCTATTTGCATGATATTTTTGATGTCTAGTCTATACAATGGGGGTTTTATAATTATACTATACTAGACATGTTCATAGAATTGATGTTATATTAATGATCTTTTGGACTAGAAAAGAGTCAATAGTGTCGTGGTCCATTGGTACTAGCTTCTTCATCCCAATACCAAAAAAAGGAGTAAGATCAACTTTGATCTTATAACTAAAAAAATGATAAGATTTGTTTGGTGGTGGGGTCTGGGGAAGGTTAGGCTCCATGTGGGTATAATCGACATGTCACATTGAATGATTTATCATGTTGCTGAATCTCAATTAAAAAATATTTTATTTTTATGCATATTTTTGAAAAAAATAGGTTGGAAATAAAGAACCAAATGTTCATGTTGAAAAATCTTTCTAAGAAACAATTCGATTCATGCTTGATGTCCATAAAATTATACAAGTAATTTTATTATTTAACATAAATAATTTACCAACAGAAAGGTCATTTAGTCAGCAAACATGATGAATGCTCTTATCACGAGGTGTTTAATATGATCCCCAGGAATAATGGATATGCTCCACATGATGTATAGCAACTTTTAAATTAGAATATTAATGTTCCTTATACTAGCTATGTGCATATACACAACTTTTAAATATGAATTTCAGTGTTCCTTACACTGTGTCTATACAAACTTTTTTTTTGATTTATCTCTTATATGCCTTCACTAACAATTGAGACACAATAAGAGCTTATCTTTAGGTAGCAATAAATAACACTGAACGATTCTAATTTAATTGCAACTACTATAACACAATAGGCAAGTCAAGATGATATCATAGAACAACATGACATTGATTATAATAGTAAGGAAATCAATTACAATCCAATACATTAATATTTGTGGTCATAATTAGTATTGAGAAGGCATTATCATCATTGTAGAAAGGTTTTTTTTTGATCCATGTACTATTATAACCAAGACATGATCTCTTACAAACCCTAACTCATACTATCTCTCAGCCCATATATTAGCCTCGGGGCCACCTAGACTACTATGATGTTAGTTGTATATAACTATTATATGTTATTTTGAAAAAAAAAATGTATATAACTATTTGTATTATATGATATTTTGAAAAAAAAAATTTATATAACTAATATATGATATTTTAAAAAATTGCAAAACTTTTTAATATTGCATTCAAATCTAATATTTTACTAGTCATGCAAACATTGTAATAATATCAGTGAGAATATATATGTTCATCAGATTAATATATTAAATAGATATTAGATAATTGTTCTGAAAATTATATAACTCAAACTATTTTTTTTTTGTTAAGAAAATATTTATACATTCCTAAGCACTATAAAATGGTGAATAAATTCATGAAAAAAAAAACATCACATTGTAGAGTGAATGTAAAATTTCATATTTCCTTTCCTTGCCAATCTGGTCTACCAAGTGTGAATTCCAAGCAAGGGTTCTTGTAATCACCATTAGAACTTGCATTGCTTTTTTGTTGAACTGGTTTCTGCATTTGTATATAAATGTATAGAAAATTAATATATATTCATATAACATATATATTAGTACATATAGAAAATTAATATATATTGTTACACACCAACACCAGAAACACTCACACATATGCATATAAATGTATATGTATCTAATTATGTGTATATATAACTTATGAAAGAGTGAAACTAGATACATATATATGCGCATTGTTGTGTCCAAAATATTCACAAAATAAGGATTTAGAGAGAATAAAAAAATAAAGGACCTAGCTTTTGGCTAAAAGTTGTGAATTTAGGGTTGGAAATACCTCAATTTGGCTACCAAAATTATCATGTAAAATGGGTTTGGTTTGTTTGAGACATTCCAGTTGACTAGAGTTTGTTTGGTGCCACATCTCCATTATACTGAAATAAACATGCAATGTTCTGTTAGCTTATGCAATGTTATACAAAAATCAAAGATAAATCAACTTTCTCTGTCACTTGGTCTATATATATGTTTGTGTGTATGTATGTATGTGTATGTAAATAAATAATTATATATATATATATAAGAAAAACCCATATGGAATCCATGATATTGTAGAAATGGACTAATTTTTGGAAGAACCCAAAAGATCAGAACAAGAATAACGGCTACCTTGAAGAATTAGACCACATAGTTGTGTTGGGATGATCACCCAATTTTGATCGAATCACCTTATTTGATGCTCCTTTGGAATTTGAAAATTGTAGTAGGCCATGATCACCTGAACTACCAATTGGAGATGTGTCCTCTTCTCCTGATCCATCTGAATGGCCTACAAAATAACCAATCAAATTAGATTATCACATATTTCTAATAATACATAATAATTTGTGGGTTATATATGTATGAATACATATGTGTAATGTGATTATATATATGCCATAAAACTATTTGTGATAAATATAGAAGTATATCATATAATGTCGATGATATATAATACACACACACACACATGTACACATACAAGCTTATATTTTCTTTTGACCAAACACGTGCATAAGGATGATTTACTAATAATATGGTACCCGATTGGAAAATGGACAAGTCATCTAACCATGGGGATACAAGTTCAATCCCCAAGTCTACATGATCTAAGTGTTGGGGCCAAAGTATGAGCATATGGACTAATCCCACTCGAAATTAAACTCACCGCTAGCCCTACCTCAAAGAGAGTTTAAGTAGGGAATATTATCCATAATTCAGAAGTGATGTTTCAAACTAAAAACTTATTAATATACTATATATCTAAAGCTCACCTCTATCATCAGAACCAATCCACGAGGACATGATATTGTTATTTCATATACCAAATATCTAGGCATCAATTAACTAATTTTGGTGAATGCTCTCTCCTTAGTTTCCACCTTTAAGTAAGTTCACCATGAATGATCCTCATGATCTAGGGCTTAGTAGTCATCTAACATAAAGCAAGAGACCCGAAAAAGAAAGAACTATGAGGTTATCAATTTTATTTCAAAGGATAAGAAATTGGATAGGTATTATAAAGTTTTAGTTGTTGAGAATATCAACAAAGAAACCACTTATATAAAATAATTAAATGAACCTTACTATATGAAATAATAATTTCTCATTAGGAATAATTTATCCACTAGCAATAATCTCTCCCCTACAAATAACTTCTGGCATTCGACACCTTGAAACAGTCACCCATCCTTTGAAGAAAAGAGTCCAAGCATACTTCAAAGCTTCATGAAGATAGAAAACATGAGAAAGTTAGTAAATTTATTTGTTATTTTATATTTTCTTTTACAAAACACCAAATCAATAACATTATCTATGAATAAATTACACCATAATTGGTTCCTTATGTCAATGTGCTTGAATCTCCCATGAAAGATTGAATTTTTCGAAAATTTTATTACAAATTGGTTATTATTGTAAATCATAGTTAGAACTTTATATAAGTTGCACAAAACTTCAAGTAATTATTTTAGCTACCAACATCTTGATAGTCTAGTTGGCAAATAAGTTGAATGTTTTTATCCTAATGTCATGAGTTTGAATCCCAAGGATGTTAAATACACTCTCCAGGGTATGTATCTGTTGGATCTATCAGACTACTAAGATAGAGCCTTACATGCTCAAACTTTGGGCCCGAGGCCCATATATGGGCCTAGGGATAGTATGAGTTTAGAGTTTGGGGGATCATGAACTTGATGACGTATCAACAAACTCAATTTCACTTATTTACAATATCACTATTTGTTACATCTTGGAAAAACATGTGACATCTCCATAATTGAACATGAATACAACTTTGGAAGTGCTCTTTATATTATCAGTAACTCTATCAATTTTATTTTCTTAGATCACAATCAAGCTTGTATTTTCATATTTTGTGTACATATTTTTAAAATGTATAGTACCCTTCAAATAGGAAAAAGTTCTCTTACACATAAAAGATGAAAGTTAATTGTATTCTCCATATATTTGTTGATTGATCTACCAACATACAAGATATCTATTTGTCACTATTAAATATATAATACTTTTATCAATTTGCTTTTAAGTATAAAATCTATCATTTTTCTATGCTCCATTATTTGTTAGTATCAAACTAAGTTCAGCTTGAATTGAAACATAATTGCAATTTTTTAAATTAAATTTTTTAAAATTGTTATCGCATATTTCTTTTGAGAAATGAAAATGCTATCATATTATTACACAATCTTAATGAAAAGAAAATAATGCACAAATTCCAAACATGTGATTCAAATTCTTTTATCATAGTTTTCTTAGAATAAAAAATCATGGTCATATCATTACTAGTATAAATGAGATCATTAACATATAAGCCCACAATTACACACTTCTCATTTATGCTAAATTTATAGTTATGCGTGTCTTCATATGAATATTTTATAAAATTCAATTTTAAAAATAAGTATCAATGTGACAATATGAAAGGTCTTAATGCTTATTTGAGTTCATATAGTGTTTTGTTTAAAATGTATACATAGTTCTTATAACCTTGTTTTACATATCCATGAGGTTGATCAACATAGATATTTTCTTCTAACTCTCTATGCAAAAAATATCTACTTTACATCTAAAAGATGAATAGAACATTATTTGCAGACAACAATAGATAATGCAAAATAAATATTGTAAAGTTTGGAAACTAGTGGAGAACCTCTTTGTAATTAATACCATTTTCTTTCTTGTACCCTTTTTCAATGAGGTGAACAATATTCTTGGAAGCTCCTCCATCTTTTTTAGTTTTGTTTTAAAGCAATAGACTTCTATTCGTCTAGAAGTTCAATCATCTCCTAAATATTAGTTTTGACAATAATGTCAATATCTTTAATAATGGCTATTTTCCATTTGAATATTATCAACCTCATAATCTTCAATTCATGTTAGTCTTTTTTTGATTCATTGAGATATAGAAGTTTCTTTTGATGTTTGATTTTTGTTAGAGTAGTGTGATTGTTGTAGTTGTTGGTCTGATTCTAGTGATGTAGTGCTAATTGATAGGGTTGATGGCATTGACATTTTTTCTTCTTTTTATTAAAAATATTATCACACCTTATGGCGATCTCTTGAGGTAAGATTCATCAATAAATACATATTTTCCACCATCATCTAGCTTCTCACTCTGAATCCAATTGAATTCTAAGTATTCTAATAAAGATATATTTTCCACTTCCATCATCTAGCTTCTCACTTTTCTCGTGTGAAATGTATGTATATATAATTTATCCAAAATACTTGAACTTAAAGTGACCAACAATTCGCTTTCATCCACTTTAAAATTGTTAAACAATCATGTTCTGGCAATAACATATTGGATATCAATTCAACACATGAATACTCAAATTTATTGCTTGTTGCCAAAATTTCATATGAACCTTTTCTATTGCTATTATGTTTCTCACCATAATTAAGATTTTTTCACTCTTCTGTTCTAATATTTTATTTTCTTAGGAAGTTTATGATGTTATCAATTGTAATTCAATATCATGTTCATCACAAAAAAAAAAAAATAAATGTCATTGATCAAATTCTTTACATCTACGTGTGATTCTACACATTTAATTTTAAAAATGTACCTTGAAGCTTTTAAATTTACTAAAAGCTTTTTATTTTTATTTCAAGATATAAACCTAAGTTTTTCATCTAAAATTATCAATGATGATGATTAAGGTTCTTTTGACTTCATAAAATAATGGGTTTATAGACATCACACTTTTCACATATTTAATTAGGTGGATCAATTTGAGGAAGCCCACTCACTAGAATATTTTCAAAATGAGCCTTCAATCCACTGAAATTCAAATAATCATAACGAAAGTTCAAAAACAAAGATGGGTCCATTTTCATGGCTACGAAACAAATCTGGAGGGCTATATTTTGTAGCATAAACTATTTGTTCTATGTAATTTTATAATTAGCAATTAAAATACTTTGAGAGACATATATCCACTAATACCATTCTAGATCATAGCCATGCATCCCTTCTATTTCAATTTTCCTAGACTAAATAAGCTACCCTTCAGGTAAAAAATATAAAAGATATTTAACATTGCTTCGATATTACCATATTTAGTATTTATCCGAACATCACCCTTTCCCATAACATAAACTTTGAAATTGTCACCAAAACTCATTATAATATGAAAATGTTATTTCAAATTAGAAAAGATTGATCTACTTCAACACACATTATTGCTGCAACTCCTATGTAATCTTTTGTACCTTCATTTTTTCTTGGATCAATATCGTTAAACATTCAAATATATAGTGAACAAACTTTTAACACCCAAAGCATTTTAGTTTAGATTTATATTGTTGTTGAACATGTCCTCTACCTTTCTTTCATAACTCAAATATAGAGTTTTGATATTTTTTATCTCCATGTTTGTTGTCAATATCTTTTTTTTTTGATTCTACCTTATCTTCAATCTACTAATCTATACAACATCAAATTTGAAGTCTTTAGAGTTTGTTATCCATCATCCTAAAAGATTATCTACTCATGAACCAACCAAATCCATGCAAATCAAAATTGTAAAGTTCATCGAGATCTTTTGACTATGCAATTGAATTACAACGTAACTAGAGTTTAATGAAATTGACAATGAATTTTCAAAAAAAAAAGCCATATGCTATATTTTATCTTCATAAACTTGCACATTGTTGATGATTGCCATAGTTCTAGAGAATAAATTAGAAACTTATTTACTTAACTTCATTCGAAGTGTTTCAAAGTTAGATCATAGTGTTTGATATTATTTCTCTTTGTTCTTTTTGATCCCTCATGCTTTTTCTTCAAAGAATATCATATTTTAATGAGTAACTTTATCGAGAATTATTTTCAAGACTATCAACAAGCTTATAATAGAATTTTTTTTAGTTTCAATTCATTTGACTTCAATCCTATTAGCTTTGTTTTTTATTTCTCAATTAATATCACATAGGTTGTTGTTCTTCTATACTTATAATGACCACTTTCCAATAATTTTTGGATCTTATAATTTTTTATAACTATTAAATTATGCTTATAAAAATATATGAGCATACTCTAATGGTCATAAAAAGCATCAAATTGAGAGACCAAAGGTTGCACAAATTTATTAGATTTTATTTGTAGTTAAAAAAAGTAAATAAAATATAGATGATACTAAAACTCGTCATCTCACTTATTCTCTCTTTTAAATTCAATTTAACTTTTTTTAATTGTCTCATGAAATAACCATTATTCGCCTTTTGACATGAAATAAGATATCCAAAAAATAAATACAACAAAATAGATTTGTGAAGTTTTCAATTGTATTTCAAATGATAAAAATTGTACTATTAGATAGGCTTTCCAAAAATGTTGTAAAAAACTATCAAAAATAAAATCATTCCCATAAAATAACTAAGTGGATATTATTATATGAAAAAAAAAATGTTACTAGTCATATTTTTCCACTAGTAATAATGTTTTTACTAAGAATAACTTCTCTACTAAATATAATTTTGACACACAACAGGTATATAATTCAAATTGAGACCTTGTAATCTGAATAATTTTTTCAATGTTTTTCCATGTCAACTAGCCTATTCTATGAGGTCTACATAACTCCATGCTTAAATATTATGTGTGTCTGTGTGTGTGTGTCACATTCTTTGTATTTGGCCTCCATGAGTAAATCTAGTCGAAGTTGATCTCCTCTCTCATTCTACATTGAGATAAGTCCACAGTGAGTGATGCCTCGAATTTAGGGTCAAGATTCAAATTCAACCTCAAAATGTGTATATCATTTTTGCAAATTTGTTACAATGCCAAAATTTATCATTTGTAACATTATCCAAAAACTAAATGAGTGATTGATTTTATTCGACAGAAATCAATAAGTATATGAATTATACAAGTAGTAAAGATGAACATAAGTCTAAATATAATTTTCATAGAAACTATATGAGTTGTTTGACCAAGAAATAATGAACTAACTGCTACTCAAGTTGAGTAGATAGACTTGAGTTTCAAAATGTTACTTAAACTCTAGGTAGGTTTGACTTACTTTCTTATATATTATCAGATATGTTTAATATTGAGACATTATTATGCTCAATTGTCGGATAAAAGGTACATTGATGTGAAATTATTCGCATCACCTCTTAGCATATAAAGTGGTTATAATTTTTAGACTATCACTACTAAGGATAATCTCTTCAATATTTAATAACTAAAACCACACTTATTTTATTCGCGAGTCATCTACATATCTACTATATTTAGGTAATATGTCAACTGCTTTGAGTATATATTTATATTCTTTAACCTTTAATATCATAAAATATATTAAATAATATGGTAATAATTATGTCCTTGTTTTTGGTTTTGTGAGTAACATACTTATGTCCATTAACACGTCTTTTTATTAATGTTATTATATAGAAATCATACAATAGGAAATACTTATCTGTCATTACGATTTGCTTAGTAAGAGATGTCACCACCTTATGAAACACCTCAAATTACGTGTATCACATAATTTACCAATCTTTATCTATCACAACTAAAACTTGACTCTTATACTATAGTAAAACTCATGGGTTATATATTTTAGATTACTCTCATATTATTTGAATGTCAATTGTTTTAGAATATGTATAATAGAAAGATAATAAATTTGTTTGTACTTTTAGTTTCATGATTATCATACTCACAACAATTAAAATTATATAAATTTATAATTTTCACGTATATATCCATCTCATAAGATAAAATTAGAAAGGTTATCATTTTTTTTGGATCAAATATCATGAATATATCTAATGACTAACTTGTTATCATCTTTAATGAACAACAACATAAATTTATGTTAGAGTCGAATCCTAAATCTATTTATTAAATAACATTTATACTTTACTACAAATAAATATTATACATCTATTATTATAATATATAAATATAATAAACCAATCCTAGATTCTAGTTTAGCTTAATATAGGAGAAGAATTCATGTGAGATATTTCATGATTCATATCGCTCAACAGAGAGTTCCTAATGACAACCAACATGAGGATCTAAGTCTTTCAAATCCCATTCCCAATTAATCCTTTCTTGTGTTCTCCTTGAATTCGACCTTAATTAGGGGTTGGAATTTGCATTGCCTAGAGTTTGTATGCTATTTATGCGGCTCTTCAAGTTGGATATAATGATTTTAAGTTGAGATCAAATCATTGTTTTTACTTTGAATCTCACATGGATTGAATAAGTAGTGGCAACAAAGAAATGTCTTGAATGTTGAACTTCTTCTTTGTAACAAAAAGTAATAAACAAAATAATGTCATGACTAACGTAATTCTTTTGTGGTGTATGAAGTCACGGTAATATGAATTCCATATTTGAGACATTTTCTTTCTAGAACATAGTCACAGTGGCAAGAACGACCATTGATTATTTACTATCTAGAACACAAAGTTGTGGTAGTAAAAATATCATGATTGAGATAATTGTTCTCTAGGACATAAAGTTACTGTAACCAAGTTTTTCGTAATCAACAACTAAAAATAACTTGATATTTTACTACAACTAAAAATCATGCTAGTACAGGAAGGCATTACTTCTTGTACCAGCATGGTACTTGGTTGAGATAACTAAAAATCATGCTAGTACAACTAAAAATCATGCTAGTACAAGAAGGCATTACTTTTCGTAACCAAGTTTTTAGTAAAAATATCATGGCTAAAATTATATTCTAGAACTAATATGATCATGACTCAAAATATAATATTATACACACAAAGAACTTGTTACAAAATAAAAAGATTATGATAATTAGATGATATATAGTCATGATGTGCAAAGATTGTCATGAATTATTTGCAGAGTCTCATCCAAGAAAGGCATCAACAAGTATTCAATGTACTTATTTTAGTGTAAACAAGTCGTGACATTAGAAATAGCATGACTTTCCATTATTTTTTTTCCCTCTAATTTATTTTTCCATCAAGTTCACTAATTCAACTCAAAATATATTTGATTTTACTATTTTTTATCTAATTCCATACAAATCAAATAAAGTAAAATTCTTTAATTTTACTCTCAAATTTAGTACTAACACATTTTGAAAGAAATATGAAATAACATAAAAAGTCAGTATGTTAAGTATTGAACAAACTTATATCCTAAAAATATTACTCATCCTCAATCAAAGAGTCTCTCTCAAAATTTTTTAGGATAACAAGAAGAAAAAAAAAAGAACAACACAAAAAGAAAATAATTACACACTGCATCAATGGGGAGAAGATGGTAGATGGTGTTATCAACCCTTGGAATCAAAATTCTTTAATGGGAATAGTACTCTAGAGGGCTCAAAATTTAGCATGAATGTGGAAGATCTCAATAAATCTTTTTTGTTGATCATTATCCAATCTATCATCTTTGAGATTTTTACTTCATAATGTATCTTGATTTCTTTTGATTTTCATTGTACTTCTTCTAGTTTTCTATCCATTATTTCTCTTTATATAACAAATTACTTTCTATCTCACCATCTCTACCTTTTATTTTTTTATCATTCATTTGTGATGGACTCATAGAACTTATGAAATACTTCAAAACTTCTCATCAATCTAGTCTCAATACCTTTTATTTCATATTTCATGATCTTTTTGTAATCATATTCTTGAACTTGTCTTGGGATGACACAAATAAGTACTACTTATTGAGATGCATCTTTTACAATGTACAGTATTGCTCTACTTCCAATTTATCTTTCTATTTCTTTCTCTTCACATATTCTTCCCATTTATTAAATTATTTGTTTCAATTCTATCATTAAGAAATTATGCATCAACTTTTGATATGCATTCACTTGAATCTTCCTATCATTGAACTCTAATTTAATATTCTTCAATAGGGTCATGACAATTCTTTATTGAATTTCTTGCTAAATTTTATATATTTTATGTTGACTTTGAGGATGACTGGTACTTGCTCCATAATGATTGATTCTTTTACTTTTAGAACTAACTTCCTCTTCACAACTCTTTCAAGCCCTCTCTTCACACCCACTAATGTAATGAGAACTAGATTCCTCTTCACATCTCTTTCAAGTCCTCTCTTCAAAAGTCGGGACTACTTCGGCTTGACATAATATCATAATTAAGGAGTTGATTATGTTATTTGAGAATTTTTCTTTTGGGAAGTTGAGTATTAAACTTCTCTGATATGTTCCCCACATGGAACTTCTAACCTCTCATCAAGACATAAAGCAAGGTCACTCTATTTTACATGATATTAGAGAGTTGGAGAGTCGGCTATAAAATATAATACAGAAAGTACAATCAAACATTGCTCTCTTCTATTAATTCTTTTCTCACTAAGTGTCTATAGGAATTCTTTGATGAAAGTCTCCAACTATCCTTACCATCCATTATTATTTTAATAAATTCTTTCTAGTTTAATTGTGAATTTAGGGGTTTCATGGTTGTACGTCCACAACTTTCTAGATTCTAAATATCTTATTTATATAAAGTCCCTATCGAAAAATTTTCAAATTTCATGTACGTAACACCTATTTACATGCATGTTTTCAATATAATGTAAAATTCTTTTATTACTATCATGTTCCTCCTCTCCATGTGGGTACAAACTCTATCCTAATTCTTCCTCACTATTATTGGCTAGAAAGGGTGGGTAAATTTTCTAAATTTCAACTAACCCATAAAATTTTTTTTATCTAGAGTAGATATTATCCATCTCTTCTCCATTCTATCAGAAATGTGGACTCGAGCACCATGACTTGGGAGGAAGTCTTAGTAGTAGTTTTTTTTTTGTTATTTCCTTTAGCCTCGTGACTTATTTTAGTTTAATCTCTCCACATCATAAACTTTGAAATGAGTGTTTATTCTTTTATTATAGCTTTTATCTTTGAGAATATATATCATGGTGAGTTTTGTTGGAAGTGGAGAATAAAAAGTATTTTTGCAAAAAAAAAAAAATAAAGGCTAGTGCATTTTATAGGGTTAAGATTTTAGTCATGGCCGATAAAAAACTATAACTTTGCATATGGTGAGACTTTTTTTTTAAATTAATGTCATGTTTGGGTTGAGTGCCACAACTTTGTTTCTCATGAAGTTATGACAATGTTTAGGTGTTACATCTTTTTTTGATATATGTACAAATATTTGAGTACGATATATATGTAAAGAAATAAAATAAATTACAAAACTCGGCTCAAAAATAAATATTTGGTTGTCTCACAAGTAGTGCTATGGTTAACATTTTTAACTTGACTAATATTTTTAATCTTTATTTTAATTAGTAATTTTAACAATCTAGGCAATCTTTCTAGTATAATCTTTCTTCTTAGCATCTCTTCTAAAATTGTTCATCAGCATGAGATCATATATCAGGTATCTTCCTTCGAGATTTTTTTCAACAGATGATATGACTATATGAAAAGTCACTCCATTATTGAGTGTGCTGATCTTCATTAAGGCAATGACTTTTTGTGAAATCCTGTCATTGACATTTTCTTTTTGGAATAGTAAAGTCACAAAATCATGGTTTCTTTATTAAGCTTTGTTTCATTAGAGTCACGACTTCTTCTATTATGATTTATTTCATCAATCCCAATTATAAAGTCACCACTTTTGTTGTGTCTATTTCTTTCTGCACTTAAATTTTTCCTTTTATTCATTTTGATGTTCAATAATAATTATCTATACTTCATCTTTTTCCCTACACATGTCAACATTAAGTATTTGACTTTCCTCCTCTTATTCTTTTTCTACCATCCTAAAATTTTATCTATCAATTTATAGTATTCTTCGATTAGAAATTTTATCATTTTAATCTAATCTTTCACATCTTGCATATATCTCCAATTTAATTTTGTTGCTCATGATATATTTCATTAACTTCATATAATGGGGGTATTAGCAATAAGGTTTCAGTGAGAGGAAGGTTAACTTCACAATTACTGAATATATTGAGAAATCTTTTAAATTGCTCGTCCAACTTTTCCTATCTAAATCATTGCAAAAAAGGAAGATCAGATTGAAGAATTTGTTTACCATATGCAAAGTTCTTCCCTTAATATATCATCTTTATATTCACTACTTCAATTAATCTATATTTTCTCTGATTTTACTTATTCACATGTCACAACTAGTAGCATGAATTAGACATTAATTTTTGTTTGGTATTATCATAACTTTGAAAAATATCATGGCATTGAATGGTGTAGCATCAGGCATCACAACTTTGGGAAAAGTCATGATATTGTCAATCATAACTTTATTATCTGCTTTAGTATCCCCATTTGAGTTCTCTTCTATATTTTGTCCTTCTAATTTTTTGCTACTTTTGTGTATTATACATATATATCTATTTGGATTTGCCATGGTATTACTTGATAATACATTAAAATTTTTTTCCATCATCGATAGTGCTAATTAGCTAAGTTGATTCTCAATTATATTGATCTCTAAGTTCATGTGTTTTAACTTTATTTTAATCAGTTCCATATAATTTTGGTACATATCATTCCTCTTTCTCTTCATAAGTAGTACAAAAATATTATCTTTAACTGATAACTTTTCTACTCCATTTGGGTAGTTAAAATTGGAACTCGAAGGTCCTAGTATTTTGATATTTTATTTAGTTGCTCTTAAAATTCTTCTAAATATATCTTATATTTCACAACATATTCATATGACTTTCATATCATAGACTTTCATGATATATCATATTTGGATATTAGCAAGTAAGAGCATTATTATTTGTTTGAACATGCACTATTTATTCTATAGAATATTAGCTTCCTCAACTTGATACACAAGGCTGAAATTGGTCATCTTTTGTTGTTGCAAAATAGTCATTTACTTCATACAAAGTATTTTATTATTTTTGGCTCTACAATTGCTAAAAACATGTCTAGATTTACCTCTATTATCATTACTCGATCCAACACTAATACTTCATCTTGAATACTCTTTTATTTATAGTTTGGTAATTATTCATGGCATGCTCTTGAAATTGAAAATGAACCTCTGCAGATGACTTGTTCATGATAGAACTACCCAACCCTACATCAAGTGTGCACCTCATCATGTATTTCAAATTATTATAGAAAGTTTAAGCTTAGAACTATATTTTAAATAAATGTTGTGGGCATCTCTTCCGTAGATGTTTGAATTGGTCTCAAGTATCATGTGATATCTCATGCTCCTCACTTCTGAATTGACTTATCTCTCCTCTTAGTTGAGAGATAACTTGAGGTGGGAAGAACTTGTTTAGAAAAATTTCTACAAATTTATCTCAACTCTCAATCAATCTTTTAGATAAACACAAAAACTAGCTATTAGCCTTATCTCTCAAAGAAATTGGAAAAGTCTCAACTTTTTGATATTAATATTAACTTTATTCATTATCATGGTATCATAATTCTAAGAATATTATGATATAACTATTTAGATCTTTTAAAATTATACACCATACTGATATTACACCATGCCTATGAGGCTAGACTTCAACTCAAAATAGTTTTTATATATCAGTTGCATCCACATCCATGAGTAGTTATCCATTAATGTTGACTACCAACAGTACCCAAGATATAATAAGGAATGAGCAGTTGGATAGCTTGTTCAGCATTCCCTTGGTTAATTTAATTAATGTCTTATCCTCCATATTTTCTTTCTCAACACTCTAACTCAAAATATTTTTTTTATTTTTCGCTCAATTTCTAGGTCTAAAAATATTGGTTAAGTCCCAAATCTTTGGTTCATACAAGTGTGATAGCCACAAAACAAATAAATAGAAAAAAAAGTAAAAAAATGCAAAAAACAAATACAAAATAAATACCAAGCAAAAATTATTATCCAATCATAAATAGTATTTTTCAAAGATAGTAGTTATGTCAACATAAGTCGACCAAGCAAACTAAAATAATCTCTAATAATGATACCAAAAACTTATTGTGACTTTGTTATATTATCAAAACTTATCATTTATCATGCAGTCTCAAAAGCTTATTTGAGTAATTGATTTTATCTTAAGGAGATTTACATGCATATAGGTAGTACAAATAGTAAAGATAGACATAAGTTTAAATATTAATCCCACATGAATTGTGTGAACAGTTTTACCAACTAATAGTGAACAAACTACTATTTGAGTTGAGTAGATAAACTTGGATTTCAGAAAGTTACTTAAACTCTAGGGTTGACTTACTTACTTATATATGCTGATATCTCTTTAGTATTGAGACAAAGTTATGCTTGAATATCTAATGAATGGTAGATTGATGTGGAATTGCCAAATTATTCTTTTTAACATATATTGTAGTTATCATCCTTAAACTATCACTACTAATGATAGTTCCCTCATAATTATGTATTTGGTATCTAACCACTATAATTTCACTTATTTCATTCATGAGTTATCTAAATACCTAATCTTTTTAAGTAATACATTAATTTCTCTTGATGATTATTGAGTACATATTTTTATTCTTTGATCTCTAATATTATAAAAGATATATTATAATATGGTATTAATTATGTTTGTACTTTTGAATTTATGAGTATCATACTCATATCAATTAATATATATCTTCGTATGAATTTCACATATTAAAATCATAAAAGAGAAAATGATTCACATGGCTATCACCATCATATGAAATACCTCAACTTGCATGTTTCCCATGACTTTTATATTACCATCCATCATGACTCCCACACTATGGTAAAATCCATAGGTTATATATTCTATATAACTTTTACATCATTTGAAGATAGTTCTTCTAGAATATACATATTAAATTGGTTATAAATTTATTTATGCTTTTGGCTTCAAGATCAGCATACTCACATCAATTAAACTTATATAAATTTAAGATTTTCACTTACAAGTTCATCCCTTTTGACAAGATTAGAAGGGTTGTGACTTTTTTCGGATCAAATCTTGTAAGTTTATCCCATTAGTTACTATCACTATCTATCATATCTAACATATAAAAATCTATATTAGAGTGAAACCCTAAATTTTTGTTCTAAATAACATATTTATCTATCAATGTTCAAACTATACTATAACAAATAAATATTATTCAATCATAATCATCATATGCAAATATAATAAACTTACTCAAAATTTCTATTTAGCCTAACATTAGGAAAGAATTCGCGTGAGATATCTCATGATCCATCTTTTCGAATTGAAGGTTCCCAATGATTGCCAACATGATAATCTAAGTCTTAAATCTTATTTTCAATTAATCATTTCTTGCATTCACCTTGAATTTGATACTAATTAGGGGTAGGAATTAATGTCACCTAGGGTTTTACCTACTCTTGGCCCCAAAATCCAAATCTTCCCTCTTTTATTTGGCAAAATTTCTAGGCCCCCCTTTCATACCATCGAAGTTCCTTCAAGTAGCAATGTGGATATTTAAGTTGGATGTCATGATTTTAGGTTGAGATCACAACTTTGTTATTTCTACGAATCTTATTAGGAGTGAACAAGTCATGAAAGAAAAGGAATACCATGACTGATAAACTTCTATGAAACACAAAGTCATTGTGGCAAGAATATTATGACTTTAATCATTATTCTCTAGAACACAAATTCATGATAGGAAGAATGCTATGATTGAGATATTTCCTCTCTTGAACATAGCTAAGGTAGTAAGAATAAGCATAATTGATGAACATCTTTTCTATAACACAAAGTAGCTGTGACAAGAATGATCATAACTAGGATATTTATTCTCGGAAATACAAAGTCACTGTGGTAATAATGTCATGACTAAGATAATTATTATCTGGAATAAAGCCATAGGGGCTATGTTTTTAACGGCTAAAAATTACTTGGTATTATATGACTTTAAACTCTGTCATATATATGTCACAATACTAGAAAACATTATAACTTTTTGTACTAGTATGGTACTTGATTTCATTGACATTAAAATAACATATAAGTCATAATTATATTTTAGAATTACATTCAATTTTGCAGAGTCACGACTAACAAGGACAATCATAACTACTCGACTGGATTATGCTGGTACAACTAAGTCATGATATTGGAAATATCTAGATTTCTCATTATTTTTTTACCCTCTAATTTAGTTTTTTATTCCAAGTTCATCCATTCAACTTATATTATATTTATTTTTATTACTATTTATCTAATTTTATAAAAATCATAATAAAATGAGATCTTCTCATTTTACTCCCAAATTCAATAGATATATGCATCATGAAAGAAAAATAAAATAATTTATAATAGCATATGCTTATATATTATGTGTGTATATGTGTAGTTTACTATTTATTTTTTTATATAATCAATGTTTTAGTATTTGCCCAAATAATATATGTAGAAATGAAACTTCTTCCAATTTCATATACAAATAAATCTTAACCAATAGTATGGTAGTTTGATGGGCAACAGAAGATGGATGTTCTAATTCCGAGGAAACGAATTCGATCTCCAAATATGTCAGATCACATATCATATAGTTGGAATGGTGGATTTATGTGGCCCATAGCCTCATATATAAACTAAGAAGTAGTATAAGTTGGATTAGATGTGATGGTGGCGAGACAAAAAAAAAATACAAGTAAATCTTAGGCGAGTGAAGGCCTACGTACAAGGATAGGATTGGAATTTGAATTAAAGAACTCAAAACGTGAACTTTCTTCCTAAAACAACTTTTTTTCAATTGAATGGCATAAAAACATAAAAGAATAGATGCTTTGGAATATGAATCACTTTGGTAATTATTCTTACAGTATGTATCAATGTAGCTAAAATATATTCCACAAATCAAACCATAGATTTTACATCCAAAGAATAATTCATAAAATAATGTATTAGATTAGCAAAAAAAAAAAAACATAAAATTAACTAATTAAAAATAAAAGATTGAAACAAGATGGTAATTACCTGAATAAGCTGCAGTCTTATCTGTGGTTTTTACTGTTCTATACATCTGTGACAAAAAAAAAATTATTAGCTAGGTATTATCATGATAATGAAAAAAAAAATGGTCCGGATTATCGGATTCCCATGATTATGAAAAAATAAAAAAAAATAAAATTAAAGAATTATTAATTTTGTTTTTTTAATGTCAATAAAAATTAAAATCCCAATTTGTTAAACTTTCCTATACCCAACCCAAGACATTCTTCTTCTTCCACCTTCGTTGACTGCGAGCCACATTGCGTTGGAATCATCACAAATCACGAGGTTGATGTTCGATAAGTAACAGTTGATAGATAGATATGTGTGCATTATTGTGAAATGATGACTACTTTTCAATGCATCTTTTCTTTTTCTTCCATTCTTTAAAGAAAAGCTTCTGTAGTCCTTGCGCCTCCTGATCAATGGCCTGAATATTTCAGACTCGTTGCTATCTCCTTTATTGAGTCCGTCTCTAGCTCAACAACATTGCATATGCATAGACAATAGTTACCCCCACACCATAGAACTGAACATCCGAGTCCTTGACGCCGTTAATTAATTTAGTGGTAGATACATGTTTATCTATATTCAATCAAATACGTTTCATATTGGGCATGCATGGAGGAATTAGGCGCAGAGGAAGATGACAAAGAAGAAAGAGGGTTGTTTTGGGGGTTTGCCTGTAAATGACTCTTTACGTGAGCTAAAGTGAGATCTTTGACATCCATTAGTTCAAGAACAGATTTTGGAGTAGCCCCTGAAATAATTAACAGTAATCAAGGCCTGAAAATCAATACGTGATAAAAAATAATGAATCTCTAATTAAGCCAAACATAATGCACAGATCGTTAGCTTAAGTACGTGAGAGAAGTAAATCTGAAACAGCAAATCTCGTGGGAAGAAGTGCTCTTAGTGTTAAATTTGATTGGGATCATATCTGCATGCTAGATGATATCGATTGGAGTAAAAGAGAGATGGAAAGGAGGGCTGGTGAATTACTTTCATGGCCGCCGAGAAGCTCCACGGCATGAACAAAGCGAGCATGAAGCGAACTTGTCCATCTCATTCTGGGTGCTCTCATGCTTCTTTTCGAGGGTAATTTGGGCAAGAATTTTGATCTAATCAAGCTTCCATTAGACGGTTCTCCGGATCCCATTCCGAGCTGAATGTGATGGTGGTGGTGCAGGTGGTGCGGTTTCAAAGTGTCCATGGAAACTGCATTAAACCTCGATGGCTGAGACAGGCGAGCATAAGGAGAAGACTGGTTGACCCCTGAGCTAAATATGGACATGGAATCTAAACCCTCTCCTATCTGATAAGGTGAATGATGTAAAGAGGTTGAAGATGGATAGGGTAACTGGTAGACACACATGGCCTTTGGATCTTGACTGATATCTGCTGGGTGATCTAAAGTCGGCAAAAATGGAAATGAACGGTTGTGGTAGACCGGAATCCCTTTGATGGGTCGCAAACCATCCGCCGAATCAATCGAACAAACTCCATGATTGGATCTATTCGAATGCGAATTAGTACTGTTGTGAACAAAAGGATTACGGCGATGATGGTGGTGGTGGTGGTGGTGGTGGCCGGCGCTTTGCTGAAACAGATGACCACTGTTATCTTCTTCACTACTTACGAAACATGTAAAATTTCTTCTGTTTCGTGATTCTTCATCCATGGAGTTTGTGGGATGCAGCAAAGAGAGCTCTGTCTGCGCTTCTTGCGTTGGATCTTTCCTGCTTGAGCTATTTTCACTGTTGGAATTGTGTTTGCCTCCTCTTGTTCTGCTAAAAAGATGGAAGCTCGTAATTTCTTCGTTTTTCGTTGCAGAAGCATGTCTGTTAGGCGGGCTAATGTGCAAAGAAAGATCAGGAGCTTGTTCAGCTGGCTTTTCTTTAAGCACCCCTTCCACACCTACAGGCATCTTTCCATGCGTTGTTTCCGCCTCTAATATTATCTCCTTTTTATCCCTGCTCTTGTTCTTTCTTATTCTTTATTTTGCCTTCTTCCTTCTTCTTTATTTTTCTCCTTATTCTCCCAACTTTTGTTCTTCATCTGATGCTTATTATTCTTGTTTTCTATTTCTACTTTAGGTTAGTGTCAAATCAAGATTAAAGGGCATAAATAAAAATGGGAAAATTTGGAGGAAAGTAAAGCATGGGTATGTGATCGGGTATGTGACACAGTGAAGAATATGGAAAGAAGAATTTGATTTGATGCCCGAATATATCAAAAGAAGCAAAGGATTAAATGGGATGTGCAGACAAACAAAGACTAATTCATCTTCATCAACAAACAAACACGCTCATAAAAAGAGAGGGAAAAGGCACAGACAGAAAAAGAAGCTGCAAGAGAGAGACAACTGCACGTGTTTATTAAAGAAGAGAAACATGTTATAGGGTTCTTCAAAATTTAATGTAAATTACGCAACTTACAATTATCCTATTTTACCGTGATAACATAAATCTCACCATCATTTGCATGTGTATTGCATCATGGTGGGTGTGTGTGTGTGCGAGTGCGTGCGTGTGTGCACATGCGTGCTTTCATGCATGCGTGCATATATATTTATATATATATATATATATAAAACATATCATTGTAATTTAGTGGCAAAGATGGTGTTGATGCATATACTTATACACTATCAGGGGCATTGTTAGTTGGATCTATATATATGACATTCTATTGAGATGAGGATCTTACATGCTTTAACCACAAGATTCACAGTGTGTATATACTAGGGGTGTGATAATATATATATTATTGGGGTTTACCGAGATGGAGCCATAATTTTAAAAATGATCTCTAAACCATTTTTTGGCCCAACAATTAGGTTAATTCCATTTATTGCTTTTTAATGTTTTGCTAAAATATCTGTGTGTGTGTGTGTGTGTGTGTGAATTTAACAAATTATAACAACAATATATATGTGTATTTAACAAATTATAACAACAATATATATATGTGTGTGTGTGTGTGTGTGTGTTTTATTGCTAAAACCAAGCTACACACACACACACACCCATAATTTATAATATGCCCAAAGACACATTATCAATTCAGACAATTACTATGTGTGTGTGTGTGTGTGTGTGTTGCCCAAATTAATAAAATATGTGTGCACTCAAACACGAATAATAGTCACAGTCAATTTAATAGTCAAAATTTACAATAAATTGCAAGCACATGCTTAACAAATAAATCAGAATAAAGATACATGAGTATCCTGTTTGTGTTTCTAGTATAATATTGAGCACATGAGCAGTGCATGAATACTCACATATCTTTTGTATGAATGCAACACACCTTCTCCATATGAGTATCGTATGAACACCACATGTCCTTCGTATGAACACTGCATGTCCTCTGCGTGAATACCACACATCCTTCACATGAACATTGAATGAGCATCGGACAAAGACCACACGAACGCCGTACCATCCTCAGCATATCCTCGTATACAAAAAATATTAGAAGAAAGAGGATTGAAATCACAAATATGGACGACCCCTTCCCAAAACTGAGCTGCTACCCCTTTTCCAAACCAAACCTTACAGAAGGATTTTAAGACAAAACTTATTAAACAAAATGGGAAGAAACTCATTCCTTTTCCATGAAAATGCTTGGACAACCCTATTCTTTTTAGAATAATGAGAGTTGTCCCCTTTATGCATAAACTATTCCATGCACAAAGCAAATGGGCTTAGCCCATTTCACATTTTAAAGAGGGGCACATTCCTCTCAATCAGATGCATCGTTATTCCTCATGGACCCAAAAAAAACACTTTTATTTTATTTTTAAAAGCACATACACCTTAATGAGAGTACCATATGATTCTCATTAATTTAAATAATAATAAAACACATTAGATATAAATCAAAGAAAAAGCTACACTAGTCTGCTCAAACTTATGCATACCCAACAAACACACACACACACACACACAATATATATATATATATATATTATATGTGTGGGTACGTGTGTGTGTGTGTGTTTGTGTGTATATATCTTAACACAAACTGCCACCTAACTCATGTTCTAAGAGAGGAATTTATCTCAACAATCCTTATCAACTAAAAATAAGAGAGTTATAATGGTGTTTGATAGTCTTTAACCTAATAAATACAACCTTTTGATAAAAATAGTTATTATGATGTCAAGACAAGATTTCTTTTAATTACGATCTAATAAAAATGGGGCAGATCCTAATACAACTATCATATGTTTTATTGGATCATTTATGTGAGTGTGTTTGTGTGTGTACACACACACGCACGCACGCACACATACAAATACATAGATATATAGATAAACTAATACAACACACATTAAAACACACGTCTCCCTCTCTCTCCTACTTTGTGTGTGTGTGTGTATCATATATGTATCTAATGGACAAGCTTGATCCTAACATGTGTTCTAGAAGAAGAATATATCTCATCAATCCGTATTATCTATGAATATGAGAAAATGTGTCTAACTATATTGAAACTAATAGCTACGACCCTTTTGATGAAGGTACTGATTTTCACATCAAAATAGTATCTTTTAATTTTGATTTAATCAAAATGTTGTATGTCAATGTCAATTGACTACTATCAAAAGTTATATTAGATAATCTATACGTATGTGTAGAAATATATTAAGATAAACAAAAGACACACTCATAATTGTCTGTGTACAAATATATATATATATATATATATATATATATATATATATATATATAAACAAAGACACACTCATACATGTGTGTTTGTGTTAATCATAAGAATCATTACTTTATGAACTTATTTTTTTTAAGGAAGATTTGTGTTTTGGCGTACTAAACATAAAATATTTATATTTTGGTATACCAAATTTTTCATAATTAAAAAAAATACATCCGATTTTGAAATTATTAAGTATTTATGCACTAAAATTCATTAACCTGATTTTGTCCTCTGAAATCTAAAAATAAAATAAAATTAGTTTTAATTATTTGGTAAATTATTATTGAAAACCGAGTAACTATTTAATGTTGTAGCAAGGCAAAATTAGAATAGAACACTTGACCTCCATTTAACAAAACTACAACAAACAACTAGGTCACATGGTTATTACCAAGTGAAAAATAAATTGAAATATTTATATATAGAAACAAATATAAATGAAAATACACATACAAGTGTACATAATATATTTAGATATAGATAGATATATATATATATAAACATATATATAAATTAACAAATATATATATATATATATATACACACACGCACGCACACACGCACGCACACACACACACACATGTGTGTGTTTATACATATATATATATATGTGTGTGTGTGTGTGTGTGTGTGTGTGTGTTTATGTCAAATATACACACACTCATATAACAATCATAAACAAAAATACAAACGTCACACACACACACATATAATAAGCATAAACAAAAACACAAACGTCACACACACACACACACACATGTGTGTGTGTTGTGTGTGTGCATATGTTTATATATATATATATATAAACATATGAACATATATTTAAACACACATACACATGACACCCACACACATATGTGTGTGTGTGAGAATTTATATATA
This sequence comes from Sapria himalayana, assembly GCA_029783825.1. Classification (NCBI taxonomy): domain Eukaryota; kingdom Viridiplantae; phylum Streptophyta; class Magnoliopsida; order Malpighiales; family Rafflesiaceae; genus Sapria; species Sapria himalayana. Next base: position 3,230,802 of record JAREIK010003076.1, on the reverse strand, counting down.
ATTATATATAAATATATTTATATGATTATTTATTATTATATATATGTGTATGTTTGTTAATATATATATTTATTAACATACATTTATGTGTGTGTGTGTGTATATATATTATTTATTTATTTATTTTTTATTTATATAAAATTATTCAGATTTGTTTCTCATAGATAATAGTCATGTGACTGAGTGATTTGTTATGATTTTGACAAGTAGAGGAGAACCAAAACTTAATTATTTTAGAACATGATAATATTTTTTAATTATTAATAGTTTTACACACCAAATCACAAATATTTTGTATTTGGTGCACCAAAACACAAATATCAATTTTTTAAACAAAATGCATCACTCCTCATGATAGTATTGATGATATTATAAATAAAAAAGTTATTAATTTTTTTATAAATTATTAAGTATGGAATGGATCGAAGAGTTAAATATAATTTGAATATAAACTCATAATATTTTTCAAATAAAAATAAAATAAATCAGGGAAGATTGAGAAATAGCGAGAGTGAGATGGCACTGGCCATTGGGATCCTCGAGAGTAGCAATTTGAAAATGACACTAAGTGAAAAAAGAACACAATGACTTTCTCTCTGGTCAAAACTCATAAAACGTACCAAAAAGATATATTGTCACTTTGGTTTTACTTTCCCCGTATAAAACGGGATAAAATATGTGTTAGAGAGAGATAGAGACATGTAGAGAGATGTAGACACGTAGAGAGAGAGACTTCTCTATCATTTCTCACTCATGATTCACTCTCTTTCCATGTGTTGTTACTTTTCCCCCACTCTTCTCTCGAGAATGAATGAATGGGTCTCTGTCCAACATAACTTACTGTTTGCCAACATTTCCAACCTAGAATAAATATTTTTTTATTCCATTATCCTCTCTATGGAGAAGCATAAACAAAACATAAAAACCCTAGGGGAATTTGTGCGTTTTCAATTTTAGACTTTTTTCACTTAATATTACTTTTTCATAGATAAAAACAAAAACGTGCACACACACACACACACACACACACGTGTGTGTAGGCCTATGTATAGTATTAGGTATATGCGTGTGTGTGTATATATATATATATATATATATATATATGTATGTGTGTATATATATATATAGGTTTTTTTATATACACATACTATCCTTAAGGCCATATATGGGATTTGGTGTCTCAAAGTCAAATCAGGTAAGACTCATGTATCAACAAAGATAATATGATAGAACAAAATATAGATTTTGTCTAAAACTCATGCGCGCGCGCACGCACACACATTAGTTGGTTTATGTATAGATTTATGTGTGTGTGTGTGTAGGTTCTTTATCCCCCATTCCTTAACCTCAACCCATTCTACCCCTGGTCATATATATGAGATTTGAGGTCTCAAAGTCGGAACAGGTAAGACTCATATCCCAACAATATAATATAATATAATAGAACAAACTATAATTTTTGCCTAAAACTCACACACACACACACACACACAATATAAAATTTTGGTATCCAATATTCTTGGAACTCATGTCCCTAGAATAAGAACATCCATCTTTTTTGTTAACCATATGACTATGATGTTGGTGGATTATATATATATTTACACACACACGCACGCACATGCACACACACACACACATCTAAAGTGTTTGAATTTTTTGTCTACAATTATAACATTTTTAAAATCTAAGTATTATTTTTTTTATGTCGACGTGAACATGCATTGAGGAATATTTGGGGTTCATATTTAGAAAGTGCTAAAATGTAAATATTTTATGTTTTGTTATACTTTATACTAAATATTAAAAAGTAGGTTCATTTTTTTTATAAATATTTTTCAAATTGTATAGGTGAACTTAAATTTTCCAAATAATAACTCACTTCTGATATTGATGTACTATAACTTTTATATTATTTATATGTTTATAATCAAAGTAAAGCTTATTTTTACAATAAAATATAAGGGCAATTTATCAAAATCAATTATTTTTTAGGGTTCATATTTAAAATCAATTTGAGGGGTCATTTTTTCCTTTTTAATTAATTTTCCCAAAATTATTTCATAAATACATTTTTTTTGTTTACTTTCAAAATTTACTAGTAATAATTAATATAACACATTTTCCAAATATTATTCATTAATATGATACATATGTGTTGTATATAATTTATTTTGATTATCTGTTTTGTATAACTAAAATATTTTTGTTTTAATATTTTTATGTAAATGTAGTAAATAAAATATTAAAAGACTGGGAATACAACAATAACACAATAATGAAGGTCCCGCTATTTAATCAGTATGCTGAAGAATTTTTGGAGTAAAGCTTGACCCATCCGAGCGATCCGACTCACTCTAATTAATTAAACTAAGAAATTATATTAATATAAATTATTTTTATTTTATATTTTTGGGCTACTGTTCTTCGGTGTGTTGAATTGTTTATCTCTGCTGTTTTCTTCTTTCTATGTGATTTTCATCGTGACTTTTTTCTGCACATAAACTATACGACATTCTGGACTTTTATTCTAGTTATAAACTGTAAACGCACAAGTATTTTTCTGGTGTATGTAACTAGTCATGTTGAACGACTAGTAAACCAAGTTATTTCATGTGATTCTATTGTGGTTTTTGTTTTGTTTTTGATTATGTCGTGCTTGGATTGTGGTTGTGGATATATCATTTGTTATTCCTTATTATTCTCCTCTTCTGAATCACAAACGTGGAAGTGAAATTGCCCGATAATGTGCTTGTCAATTTTACTATTTCATGGAGACCAATCATACATTTTTCAATGATAATTTGTTCAATAAGTGCTCTAAGAAGAGGTTTCTTAAAACTTTATTTTAAAGATAAGGTTGAACCTTTATCTTTGCCAGAACTACTTAATCAAAATCATCACACCCAGCATAATTATTACAAGCTAGTGTAAGTGTTGAGTGTTATGGCCCAATGAAATTCTAAAAAATATTAGAATTTGAGATGGTTTTATGTGAAATTCTAGAATGGTCTAGAAAAGTCTAAAATGTTCGAGTTCGTTCTAGAAGGTTCAAGTGATCTATACCATACTTCTAGAAGGTTCCCAACACATGAAAACTCTCTTTTATTCTAGAATGTTCTAAGATTTTCAATTTTAATAATATTCTAACATGTGGCATACCCTTAACCCTTGATTAAAGAGATCTCTCATTGTAAATGATAGCATTCCTCATATTCATTTGTAATATATATATATATCTTCAAGCATTTATCTCTTTTGTTAAGCTCTTGTGTGAGGACATATGGGTATAACTCTTATAAGACGTAAGAACATACTAACTTATGTAATTGGGAAAGTAAATTTCTTTGCATGAGATCGCATGCATAGTACTAAAGTTTACGACCCATCACATGAGGGTGGGGGTTAATTGAGATTTGCCATCAATGAGCTAGCTTCATCTAACTTGCATATATTGTGTTATGGTTGACAAATTCTCTTTATTTTAATGTGAATTGTCTACAACAGGTTCAATCTACTTACACCACTTTATAGTTCAACCAACCATTGACAATTATTCTAAATAGAGAGAAAGAAAATAGTTCAAACTTGACAAACTACAATTCGAGACATGGTCAAGATCAAGTCCATCTGCATGAAGCCATGATACCTTGCCCATGATATCATGTCATGATGATCCAACACCACCATGGCAATAGTGTGCTAGATTATTAGGATTTTTTTTAGTAATTATAAATAAGATTGTCAAATGGGACAAGTTGGCATGACTAGGTTATTTTTGTTTGCCAATTTAGGCTAACTCAACTAGTTTACTATTTTGGTTGGAAAATATCTGCAAGTTAGATGGGCTTGATAATGCACAACCTAGGGTAGGTTTGCACCAGCTATTTGATAGTCTGATTGATAAAAGATGATGAATGCTCTAACCTTTGAGATATGAGTTTGATCTGCAGGGATGTCAGATGCTCTTCCCCATTGTGCTTGCTAGATCACCTATCATTCAAATGGGATTGGGGGTTTACCTGCTTTGACCATGAGATTCCTAAAAACTCATATATGAACCAAATAATAGTATGAGTTGGGTTCCATTTTCAAGGACATAAGCAGCTAAGCCTAATCTCTCTGTTGGCTAGGTTACACATATTGGCTAGATAAATATGGGCTTGAATGGATTGTGCAATTAGCTAGTATTTACATTATTGTTTTAAAGAACTTTGTTGATATTAGAAGCATAGTTTATGCCATTTAAAAACTACATTGATGGGGTTTTTATTAATGGAAAATTATTAATTTTTTTAAATCTTTTTAAAAATGAAATTCCCCAAAATGTCAACATCAATTCCAAATAAATTAGATGTACTAGTTCCTTTTTAATTGTTTAAAACATGAAAGTATATTATATATTAACATTATCTATTATATTGAGAAATGTAATAAATTTACTCATCAACCCACACACACACGCGCATATACAAAGGTATGCATCCTCATCCACATATAAAAATATGCATGTTAATCATTGTGATTTTGGTACTTATTATGTGTGCGTGTGTTTGTGTGCGCATGTGTATATGTGTGTGTGTGTATGTGTTTGTGCCCATGTATGAGTATTTGTATGTGCACATGTATGACTATGAATAACATTTTTATACTACACACACACTCACACACACGCGTGTGTGTGTGTGAAGTATAATTTATAATTAAATATGTGTGTGTGAAGAGAGATAAAGAGAGAGAGTTAATTTATAATTAAATATAGGGAAAGATGTGCCATTTAGTATTAATTTAAATTAATGCGCACACATAACACAAACTTAATTTATTCAAATATTCTCTAATGGGTTTCAACTAACTTGTCAGATATCCAATCGAATTTATTATTTTAATGCCATCCCCACGATTTCCCACACACAGTAGCACATCTGCCTGCCTCTTTGACTATATACTAAACTTCTTCAGAACACTTTCTTTATTGTCTCTTTATTTTCTGTTTTACTCTCTTTTTTTTTCCATTTTTTTCTCCAAACCCCTCTCCCTCCCCCTCTCCCTGTCGCTACCTCTCTCTCTCTCTCTCTCTCTCTCTCTATATATATATATATATCTCTATCTCTTACCTCACACACACACACACAAATATGTGACTGTGTGTATGTTGTGTGTGTGTGGAAATACCAAAACCAAATTATTATGCTATGAAGTAAATGTCAAGCAATATGAATGAACAAAATACAACTTAGATATACACAGAGTTTGAATACCACACACGCCCTCATACATATATAGGTAACTTCATGCATACATATATACTTACATACATAACTACATATCTACATTGTGTGTGTGTGTGTGTGTGTGTGTGTGGGTGTGTGTATTGCCTTGGTTTGTATGTGTGTATAATGTGGGGGAATGATAGACAGTAGTTTTGGGAAGAAACCCATTTTCCATAAATGCTATTGTTGGAGATAACAAACGAGAACTGAGGAGGGCAGGCCCCTTGTGCCTATTTTATAATAGAGTTTCTGCACCACTCACTCAAATGTTCCCAAGGAAAGCACTAATTCATAGGAAGTGTTTGGATGGAGCATTTACTGCGAAATCTGGAAGAAATAAATGATGCTTGAATTATGGCTTTCAGAGGTTGTTTTTATTTGTATGCCTAACAACTTGAGATGGCCATCCAATCACCTAAGTGGCAAAACCCTAGTCGGGTAGGTCAAGTCTTCCAACATGCTCTCTCTCTCTCTCTCTCTCTCTCTCTCTCTCTCTCTCTCCTTACTCAATCTCTTTCATTTGGGATCGTTATCAATCCATTAATTATAATGTCATTTTTAATGTTATTGTCCCTAGTTCACGAGTTACTATGATCATGGGGCCTAAAAACTCATATACATCCAACATTCATCATGTAATTGAAGGATTTATATGAGCAACAACAAGTTTAGTTTCTTTCAAATAAATTTTATAAACATTGCCCTTATAGGATAAGGAAAAAAAAAACATCTTCTCTACATCTACAAGAGTTTTTTATATTACCCATAAAGCAATGGTATTAAGAAACTTTATAATAATACCTAAAAACCAAGAATTTTGATATCAAATTTGACTAAACTATAATATTTTCACACACACACACACACACACACACATATACATGGGTGCGTGTGTGCGCACACGCATATGCACATAATGGAACAAGCATTTAATCGAGCATTCATGTGAGAGAGAGAGAGAGAGATTGAGAGAGAGACATATTAATTAAATATTCATTATTATTAAAAAGCATAAGAATTTAAAAAAATTGTATTAAAATTCAAGAAGTGTTAACATATTTTTGTTTCTATTCATCATTTTATAGCTGACAATACTAATCATCTTTGTAGATTTTGGTACCATGAACAAAAAACTATGCATGGGAGCAAAGGGATGACACCTTCACAAAAAATATACCTTGGTACTCTCATAGCTTTCTTTCCAGGTAAATCATCCTAAAATAAGTAATTGAATTGCACCAAAACTATAAACAAGGCCATTGATATAAATTTTGAATGATCAAATTTTAATTCTTTTCCTTCTTCAAATATCTCTCTATTTAAAAAAAAACCACACATATACACATATTTTGTTTCACATCATAAATGATTAAATGGAGGCTTAAGAGTAATGATTTTTTAAGTAGGTAGGAGCCGTGGATCCAATTGGGCATCGCAAAGCCAATCAGATGTATCCTACGAATCATGTTTTTTCTCTCCAATTGGATAATAAAAATTATTTGTGGGGATCAAACTAGCAACCATCAAGGGGACATGCATCAATCTCACTAATTGGACTATCAAGCTTTTGGCAATTATGAATAATAAATAATGTGTGTGTGTGTGTGTGTGTATACATACACATTGCGAGTCTATATCCTATATTATATTATATATATATATATATAATATTATTTTGAACAATTTGTGTTATTTGTTGACACATTGTGAGAAATCAACATCTTTTTATCAATTGTGTGCAAATTCCATGAACTTATCTTTTTCATTCAATGCATTCCAATTTTCATTCAAAGATTATTCTGTGGGTACATGACGAATATTGTTTGCCAATTGAATACGTGTCATATTAGAAGGATTGATGATACCTCATTGAGCAAGCTTATAAGTTTTGATATTTTCAAACACTACAGGTTGATTTTGAATAAATCAACCTGGAGTACAATTATAATTCTATAGTGGCATGAATTATAATTATTATAAATTGTGGTATGATATAATTTATATGGGAATCCAAAATATTATTTAGGCTACGTCCCTTCCAAAGCCTTATTCAAAGCCATAAGAAATATTTTAAAGTTATTTATTTATTTAAAGTATACCAGTGTGTATATTAAGATTAATTAATTTGATTAATATTGAATTATTTCATATTATTATTAAATCAAATTAATTGATTTGTATTAAATTAATTTTGATTATATATATATATATAATTAATTAATTAATCTTTAATTTTTTTTAATAATTAAAAAAAGTGATATTGACCCGTCACATTTAATGTGGTGGTTTGTGATAATTCATTTTAAAAAATTGATGGCCCATTGATGCTACACCATTGTAGCATCGTCTTCCTCACACTTTTGGAATAAAGCAAATAAAAATATTTGGGAGAAGATTTCTTCTGCAATGGCGAAACTTTGAAGATTATGTTGTTCTTTGTATTAAAATATATAATTTCTAATCAAAATCAAAACAATTCTTCATACTTGTAAATTTATTTGACGTTTTTTTAATCCTCGGGTTCTCCAACACTATAATAGCGTGTCCTATGTGAAATTAAGCAATTTCTATGTATTGTGTGATGAGTGCATTTCAATCTAGATTCTACATAGTTGCATGAGTTATATGATTACATTGTACATTCAAAAAGTGCCATGTGAAAAGTTGCATGGTAGGAGACTCTATTAGTGCATTCTTATCTATAAATTTTGACAATTTGAATTTTCATATTAATATTGATTATGAAAATCATATATTTGTTAAGTTAAAGTTTGGAAAAAAAAATAAAATAGGTTAGATGATAATTGATAATTACTTAAACATATAATTTTAAAAAAATAATTCTCATAAAGTGCCAATTATATTAAAATTACCAAAAATAACTTTCATCTTAAAATTATTAGTTTAACAAACAAACTTGCCATGTAGAGATTCTCATTGGAACTCTTTACTAGATTGTCACATAGAGCTCGTAATGTAAAGCTCTTGAGAGCTCATAATGAACTGCCAACTTGTAAGGAGCAAATGCCAGCTCGTTACTAGTTTTTGTGAACTCATAATGAGCTCATGTGATAATTTTCATGTAAAAGTTAGTTTTGGTAATTTTAATATAATGGCACTCTTTAAAATTTATTTTTTTTAACTCACCATTACAAGTAATTATTAATTCACACTCATCCTATTTGATAATTTTCCCTTAATTTTTTTTTGTCATTTATGATTTTATTGATATTATATATTTAATGTTCTATTTGTTTTGGTAACATAAACGATATTTTTTTTTTGACAACTTGAACAATCATTTAATTAGTACAAATCCTAATTCCTAGTAAAAACCTTAAATTTCAAACACATCCATGCGAAAAGCTTCTATATATACTAGTCAATGTTATTGAGCTTTCAACCATAACAACACACACACACACACACAAATACACATACCCAAGCATTCATCATGTTTGAATGCTTTTGTTGTTTGAATGTTTTTGTTGCTTGAATGCCTTGTTGCTTTTACTCCTTAATTCCCCTCCATATTTTCTTATGTTTACACTTTAAAAGTCTTCTATGAAACTCTATTTAAAGTTCATCTCTTGGATATTCAAAATAAAACAAATTATAAAGAAACTTCACCATATTTCTTCAATCTTCACTTGATTTCTTCCTGGTATCGAAAAAGGGTTTCTTTGAATTTTTTGTTGATTCACTCTTCGGGTGTTACTATACCTAGTAAACAATATTTTTTTTCTTCTCTCTTTTCGGCATCTATTAGTCATCATCATCTTGTTTTTTGGTGATTCACAGTTCACCCTTATTGCATATCTTCACAAGCCTTAAACTAAAGTTTCAGGCAACTCAGAGATATGTGCTGTGATGAGGTTTATCATATAATTCATATTATTTTTGATTGAGATAATTTTGCTCAATGGTCTAAAACATGCACAGTTATCTCAATGGTCACAAGTTGTGGCTTTATGTCTTTGGTGACTATTTTTTTCCAAAAAAGAGAGAGGAAGAAACTATGTCACCTTACCCCATTTGGATTGATGATTGGGAAAGTGTAAATTATCACATCATCACTTGGTTTCGCAATAACTCTATTCCATCCATTATTAATGTGTTTGGAAACCTGTATGGTGCCAAAGAAGTATGTGATTTACTTGTTGCTCGATATGATGGATCAAGTGGTGCTCAAAACTTTCAATTGACCTGCAAACTCTATCAAATTCTTTAGAAACCAAGTGAGTGGATTACTTTGTGTCATAGTCAACTAAAATTCATTTGGGATCAATTAACTGTATCTGAACCAATTCTTTCCAATTCTACTAATGCCATATTGATTTATGTTTACCATGAATAAGGATTGATGTTTCAATTTCTAATGGGATTTGAGATGAATTTGAATCATCAAAAAGTCATATTGTTCATCAAGATCCATTGCCGATAGTATCTCAAGTTATTCATAAGTTAATTGATGATTAGACACGCTTTCAAATCGATCACATTTCCACTTAACCTATGGTTCTTACTACTTCATCTACTATTTCCTAGCCTACCACACCCTACGTTTCCAAAGGAAATAAGAAATTGCCCGAGGATATAACAATAAGAATTCTATTCTTATTTGCAGTTTTTTTAAGAACATAGGTCACTCTATTGAACACTACCACACTAATCAGTGTATTCTTTAGAACATTTTTTCTTGACTAAATCTGAATTTTCTACTATAGAATCTCAATCCTAGTCTGGCCATGCTTTATCTCTAACTATCATAGATCTACAAGATATAATCAATCATGTTCATCTTACATCTTCCAATGCATCCAATACTACTACTCTTTCTACAATGTCAGGTAATTCTTATACATGGCTTATTCACTCTACTTGTTATAGTCATATGACTTCTTCTCTTGATATCATCCTTTCACACACCACCACTTCTCTTTCTATCATATATACTATAAATAGTTCTCCTATGCAAGTATCGCATCTTAGTAATATCTTTACATCTGAAGTGTTTGTTGCTAATATTTATTAGATTTCCCAACTTGCTCATAATCATCTATCTCCTGGGCAATTTACTAAGTTTGATTTTTCTGAAATGTATGATTCTTAGTTGGGATAGATCATTATGACCACCAATAAGGTCAGAAGGATGTTTGAGCTCATCTCTTTTCATCTACTTTCTTCTTGTCTCTCTTCTTCAATCATGTCAAGAATGAGCACCACTTCCCTTTCTCTATGACATTCTCGCTTTATTCATGCTTCTAACTCTAGGGTGAAACAACTAATTTCTCTGGATTGTGGGGATCTATTTAAAACCTAATTTTTAAATGCATGTTATATCAATTTGTTAAACTAGCTACTTTACCTTTTAATAATAGTGTTTCTCATACTCTTTTTATTTTTGATCTTATTCATTATGATGTATGGGATCCTCCCATTCCTACTCAGGATGGGTTACGTTAATTTGTTATTTTTCTTGATGATTATTCTCAATATACTTTGGATCAATCTCTTTAAAAATTATTCTAAACTTGCCATATATATCATGACTTTACTAAAATGATTTAAACATAGTTTTCTGATCTGATCAAAGTTTTCAAATCTGATAATGCCCAAGAATACAAGGCCAATGAATTTACTACTATTCTCCATTAATTTAGTACTATTCATTATTCTTCTTTAGAGGTGTCAAATGGGTCAGGCCAGCCTAGCCCAGCAAGAAGCACAGTACGATTCTACCGTGCTTGGCCCGGCACTGCACGCTACAGTGACAGGCATAGCATAAACATGAGTCATGCTGGCCAAAATTTTCTAGTTCGCGTGCCTTGCTTGGCACGGCACAGCACGCCTAGCACATGGGCATGACACAACAGTCACATGCATCGAGCTATGCCCAATGGGGGGAGATGCAACGACACTCAACGAGCAAGGCTCGGCAAACCTGATGGGTGACATAGGAGCGGCAGTACAAAAGCACAGCATTGAAACCCTAGTGATTTTAAAATTTTGACGGACTCGACCTGACTAAAACCAGGCTGAATCAGGCCGAACCAGGAAGAATTCGGGCCTGCCCTCCCAAAAACCATGTTGTGTCATGCACGACACGACATGCCAGCTTGGATGGGCCTAGAAAAATCGGTCGGGCCCGGCCAGACCCATTTGACACCTCTACTCTTCTTGTACTAGCCATTCTCAGCAAAAATGACAGGGTTGAGCAGAAACTTCATCATAATCTTAATGTTGTTTGTGCAACTACTATTGCAACTTCTACCCTTTCTTAATTTAGAGGGGAAGCTGCTCTAACTGCTATATACACCATAAATCTATGACCTCCCAATGTACATAATCAAACTCCATATGATATGTTGTTGATTCTTCCCCCTCCTATGACTTAATTATAGTCATTAGATATGTCTAATTTGTTCTTCTTCAAGATCATAAAATTAAAGAAACAAACTTCAGCCACATTCTCGATTGTGTTGTTTTCTTTGATATGGAATTGATCACTAAGGTTATAATTGTTATGATCCTATTAAAAAACATCTTCGTATTTCTTAACATGTGGTCTTTTGGAAATACCAGATGTTTTACAAAATAACCTAAGTTCCTGCTTCCCCTATTTCTTCCATTGATTCTCTCTCTGATCTTTTTCATAAAGAGTCTCCCCATTATATTACTATTAAACCTTCTAAAGTAGTTGACGAGACTCTAGCACCAATCATCGACATGCTTACTAATATTACTCTAGCTATAAATCTTGCCAGTCCTTCTGAATCTCATGTACTTTATCATTCACATCGGATAACTATCCTTATTTCTCATATTCGTGACTTCCATTACTTTTCTACCCTTGCCTCACTTCAAGAACCCATGAATTTTCATTAGTTTCTCTAATCCTTTATGGATACAAACTATGAAAGTAGACTAAGATGAATTATATAAGACTAAAACATGTGATCTAATTAATCTTTTCTCTGGAAAATCTGCTATAGGTTGTAAATGAGTTTATAAGATCAAGACTAGGTCAGATGGCATAATTGATCGCTATAAAGTTCGTCTCAATGCTAGCGGCTTTACTCATGAGTATGGAATTAATTATGAGAAATTTTTACACTATTTTCTCATCTTTCTTCTGTCAAAACTTATATTTACCATTCCTGATGCTTGCAAATGACCGCTCTTTTTGATGAAAGTTAAATATGCTTTTTTAAATGGTGATCTTTTCGAGGAAGTCCATATGAAGCTTCCCTTTGATTATTTTCATCCTTTTATGTTCTCTCACAAAGTATGTCGGCTATGTTAGATACTTTATGGTTTACAATAGGCTCTTTGAGCATGATTTGAAAAGTTCAGTTCTACTATCTCTAACATGATTTTTAGGCAGTTCTTTTAATATAGCTCTTTTTTTAAGATGATCTTATCATGATATTATAATTCTAATTTTGTATGTCAATGTTATAATTATTCATTAATTTGAAATGAAAGATCTTAGTCCTAATAAATACTTTCTTAGTCTAAATGTTTCTTCCTCTACAGATGAGTATTATCTTTCTCAAGCCAAATATACTTTTGATCTGATTTCTCAAGCCAGTATCACTAATAACAAGATGGTCAGCACACCAATTGAGTATACCTATCACCTCAACTCTCATGAAGGTGAAGCTCTATCCAATGCTATTCTTCACAGACAACTTATTGAGAGTATAATATTTTTCATTGTTACTCACCATGATCTTTCCTATGCAGTACACATTGTCAGTCAATTTATGGCTATCACTAGATCTCCTCATTATGCTATTATTCTAAGAATTCTTTTATATATGAAAGGCACTATATTTGATGGTCTACATTTTTGTCTAATTATTCATTAACTATTTAGGCATATTCAAATATAGATTTGGCAGGTGGTCCCACTGATTATTGATCTACTATAGAATATTACTTTCTTCTAGGTGATTCTCTTATCTCTTAGAGAAGTAAGAAACAAATAGTTATTTCTCGTTCCAAGCATCGAAGCTGAAGACAGAACTTTGGCAGATACTAGAGCTAAACTCATTTGGTTACATTGGTTAGTATAAGATCTTGGGGTTGATTGTTCCACTAGAACTCGACTTCATTGTGACAATATAATTGTCATTCAAATTGCTCATAATGATGTATTTTATGAACGTACTAAGCATATCGAAATTGACTGTTACTTAGTTTGTCAACATTTTGTTTTAGGATATACTCACACTTCAGTTTATTTTTTTTTAGGATTAGTAGCTGATATCTTCACCAAACCTCTTCTTATATATACATAATATGTGGTTGTAAGTTGTTAAATTTTAGAATTATTAATATATATATATATTGGATAGAATGTATATATTTACTTGGATAATATATTTATATATAAATTTGGAATAGAATATATATATTTGGATAGAATATATATATATACACTACAAGAAAAGATGGAATTAGAAACATCTTATTCCATTTCTAATTCCCTCGTTACTTAACTATAGCGACAAATTTAGAAATGGAATGAATCTATTTCTATAATGCTCCTCTCTAAATTTCAGAAAGGAATTACGTAATGATGATTTTATAAATAGTGAAGAAAATAATTCATCGCTAAATATTACAACAGCAAAAAGTTCTTGGACTCCATCGCTAATTTTGTGATGGAAAAAATAGAAACGTATTATCTGTTTCTTAATGAGCAATGGATTATTAAAAAAATGCATAAATTTGTTTCTATTTAGAAATGGATTTAGAAATACAAAATTCCATTGCTATTGTTTGCAACAGGAATAAGTTCCATCAGTGCAGCTTCTATATACTATATATAATATATAATCACATTCAAAAAATATATGACCTACAACCAAATAAGTGCATTTACATATTATTCATCAAAATACATTCAAATAACAACCATCATAGAATAAAATGTAAGATAACAAACATAAATCTCCATAAATTTCAAAACATAATTTATAATATTTTTTAAAAGATTAACACAAAAACTATAATTTTGGAATCAAAAACATACATTGCAAAAAATTTATTACACGTCACAAACAACTATGATTTCTTTTCTTGATGAGTATTGTTCTCCGGAGTTCTGGATGAATCTTATTCAAATTAATGAAAAATATATGATGCCTCTACCAACATGCATATTATTTTTGTAATCTTCAAAATCTTTTGTGGTATTCTTTATCTCTTTCCATTCTTTCTTCTTCTTCTCTTTTCAATCTTTCAACCTCTCTTTTTTTCATTTCTTCAATTTCCTTTGTATTTCTTCTTTCTTTTTTTCCCATCTATTCTTTCTTTTATTGCATCTCCTCATTTTTCATTTGTAATATAACAAGAATTTCTTACATCTCTTGGTGAAATCTCTCATCAAACATGTTATTGTAATTGGAAGATGATGATGAAGAACTTCAAATAGAACTTGGATAAAATGTAGATGCATGGGTACCAAGCTCATACACTCACAATTTTTTCGGCTCAACTCTAACATCCTTAAGATAAATATGCACAATATCAATCAATTGACCTCTATAGAAAGATCTCTCAATTATGAAGCAATTACAATCATATTTTTCACATCTTTCTATACTTATTAAAATACAACATAACTCATCAATTAATATATTATAAAAATTTTATACTAGCACAAGAAACTATCATCTCGCGGCTAAAAAATAAAATTAAAATGAAGTTAGTCATTATATTTTATGAGTTCATAAATAATAAATCATTAGTTATGGTAAAAAAACTTGAGTTTGTATTTTATTTACAGTTAATGCCAAATAATCAATTATTTCAAATTTTTTATTTTTTATTTGCAATTATCAAATGAAACTGCAAGTAGAAAAATGAGAAACTAACATTTATATCATTTGAGTACTTGTCCACAAATGATCATTTCTTCTTCTTGTCTATTCACTTGACTACTTCAGATGGTATTGGTGGACATCCCAACTCAGCCTCCTGAAAATAAAGATAAGTTATTTTTAAGGCACATCATTTATTATCACATAGATATTATCCATTTAATTCTAAAAATTTAAAAAATAACAAAAAATAAAACATATTTATACCAAATCTACTAAATATTAGTAAGCCACCTTTGAACCTTCAATATGTTTTAAAGATCCTGACCTTTTACTTGCTTCCTATGATTGATGATTATGTGAGGCCACTTGGGATAAGGCCTTGAAGTCATCACTAGTCTAGCATTCCCACCACTTTATCAGGAGGATATTATTAGGCTTTGCATCTTTACCATACTTTTTTCTCTATTTGTCAAGCTTATCATTATATATCACACTTGCCACATATTTCCATGTATCCTTTATCGAGACCACCAAAGTATTATTCTATTGGTACTTTTTCTATAAAATCCATAAAAATAAAAATACTTTGTAATGCATGTATTTTAAGAATAAATCATATTAGACCAAATTGAAAAACAAGTAAATACATGAAAAATATACCTCAAATTCTTTCCAATAAAATTCTATTATACTTGAGGGCACTTTACTCCACATTATACCATCTACAACTAGTTTCTCCTTAAATATTTTCCTAATTGTACAGAAGTTGAAAGAATAAACCTATACATAATTTAACATCAGTACATACAAAGACATAAACAAAATACACAAATTTTGCTACTACTAAATTAAAATTTATTTGATTTTATATTTATTATCCAATAATTTGTAAAATAAATCATTTTAATTCCAAATAATAATGTTTCATAAGTAAAAATAAAATACGATATTATTTTAAAATACCAAAATTTAAATATTTTTATATACTAATAATTTCTTTCACATATTAATTTATATTTAATTAAAACAAAAAAAATGATAAAGAATGCATGTAGTAAATTTATGAAAGCTACGTACTATTTATTATCAATTGTGGACTAAATGAAGATTTTCTCATAAATTGGCATGCAAATTATGTAATGTTAATATCTTGCCTGACCTGCTACTATAGTACCAATACATGGGTCACCTAAGATAGGTAAGACATGTGTCAGTATATTTTAAGCTAAAATGAAATGAATATAAAATATTTTTGGTAGTGAATCCATGTATGTCATGATGAGATGATGCTAAAGTTTTTTTCGTATGAGCAGGAAAATGCAGAAAGACATTTATAGTGTTTTCATCACTAAATACATATAGATTTTCTCCTCCACAAACTGTTAGTTGACTTCATCTACCCCTCCTTACATATTGAGATCTTTGACCACTTGAATGATTAGCTCTCATATCTAAATCAAGTTATATAAACATCAGAATATACAGAGGCAATAAAAACATATTATAAAAATATCATAATAACAAAACATAATGATAGACACATAAACATTAAAAAAAGCAATTAAAATATTTTAATTTAACATTCACATATAACTATTACATAATAAGAATGACAAAATCACAAGGTAATCAATGAATTTTTAGTCATCATCAAAAATTTCTAACAAATCATCTTTATCTACATATTCATCATCATCGGATTTTGTATTTAATTCCTCCTCATTATCTTCTTTCAACATGGCCATCATCAAAGCCTAAATAATTTTCATCTTCCCAAAGTAATGTTTGAATCCCATCATTTGCCTCATGAATGATTGAACTACATTATTCTTTTGAAATACTGATACACATGATGGAGTGAGAATAAAACATTTTCAACAACTTTAATAGTTGATCTATGTTTTATTTTACATATTGCCCACCAGTGACACAGATTTCTTCTTGTGGTTGGATAAGTGGAGTAACACACTTATTTAGCTTGTGCCATAAGAATAAATGACTCATACTTACGATAATATTTTTTATGATGTACATCAATAAGGCTGTATTGATGATGAATTCTAGTATTAATATTTGGAATAGGAAGGATCAAACCAATCACACTTAAATAAAATTATCCTCTTAATTGGTAAAACATGTTACTTCACATATAGAATTTCAATTAGTTGACCATGAAAATTTGTAATAGATACAGTATAGTTAGACACCTTGATACAAACATCATTGTTCATTGTAGTTCTATTTGAATCATATTGCAAAGTATAAATTATATATCCATTTACATAATATATAAGATATGTTTATAAACTTCATAGTGGTCCTTTTCCAAGATCCTTTATTTGTCTGTTACAAATATTATATGTAAAAAATTGTTCCTACAAAATGATACAGAAAAAATTCATACATATATATTGTTGCAAGTACATCTATAGAACCAGGAATGATAAGTTATATACTTAAAATTTTTCAAACTAATTATTGATATCCTTTCCAAACTTTGTATCAATTGAAGCATCATCAATATGAGGTTCTATTTGCCTTAATTCCTGAGCAAATATTCTTCAAAAATTACATTGAAGGTATTTTAAATTATTAAAATGTTATATCACATACAATGACAAATAAATAAGAATATGAAATTATTATAAATTTTACTCAATATAATATATAACTTCATTGTAGTTCAACAAAATGTATGTGTGCGTTGAACGATATTCTAGGTCATCCAAAATTTTTTTTGATGTTGCAGTGTTGTTCTACAATATGATCCACCAATATGTCTAAAAATAGAAAATATATTATTTTCTTTTGATCCATCCCCCATACCATTTATATTATTTGGTAATAATTTGTTATTTCGATTATAAAATTGTGGCCGAAAGTAGTGTGCACAAAATATTGAAGTCTCTTCAACCAAGTAGGCATTAAATATTGATCCTTCAACTTTTGCTTTATTTTGAACATTATTTTTCAATTTTCTAAGATATCAGAAATATATATATATTAGAACAAAAAATATTCAGTAGATTCATTAAAATTTTTAGATTAACAAATGAAAAATATATTACCTATCAAATGGATAAATCAATTTGTATTACATAGGGCTTACTATCATAGATTCATAAGGCAAGCGGGGAGATGTTCCATGGAGTTGAAAAAACTAGGTTGAAAAATATGCTCAAGTCCTTGTAAAATAATGAATATGTCATTTTGTATATTCCTTCATTTCTTCCTTTCTTATTACTTTACATGTGAGATTTTTAAAAAAGTACTTATTTCAGTTAATGCTTCCCAAATATTTTGTGGAAGTAATTCATGAAATAATATGGGTATTAGCCTCTACATGAACTCATGGTAGTTATAACTTTTCATCCCAAATAACTTATGCTTCTTCATATCAACACATCTTTCCATGTTAGATGCACATCCGTCAAAGAACCTAAGCTCAAGCAACCATTTTCACAAAGCTTCCTATGCATCCTTTTTAAGACTATAACAAGCCTTATTGAATTTATTAGTTGATTCATCCTTATGTAACTCTGAACATAAATATAATTTTTTTAAATCCTCTCTTGATTTAGCATTATATTTTGCTTTTCCTTCCACTTTCATTATAGTATTTAAAATATTATCAAACAAGTTTTTCTTAATATTTATCACAACTAAATTGTGTCTAATAAGATTAGTTTTCCATTAAGGTAAATCCCAAAAGATATTTTTTTCATCTAACCATTTTGATACTTTTTTGAAATTTGATATTTATACAATCTGCATCAACATCCATTACATTTTTTGAACCCAAGATCATCAATTACTTCTAATATTTTGTCACCTGAACTCAAAGGTGGTGCACTTTAATGAATTTATGACATTTCTTAATTGCATCAATATTCATCCGAAATAGATGTTTCACATGTAAGAATTATCAAATCTAAAAGTCTTTTCTCCTTTCCTCTAATAAAATGCATCTGAGTCCTCCATGCAATAAGGACAGTCTAATTTTCCTAAACTACTTCATCCTAACATCATTGAACATCTAGGAAAGTCACATATAATCTACATAAGTACTGGTCGAATTTTGAACTTATGCTTTCTAGATATATCATATAATCTACATAAGGATAATCATTCCACAAATTTTTGAGCTCTACAAATAAGAGATAGTAGGAAAATATCTACTTCACTTGAGAATCTGCTGCTCGAGTGAAGTAGGAGCGTAGCTTTGAAGACATAAGCAATAGCTTGATTAGTAACTTCTTATGGATCAGGTCTCAGGCCATGCATGATAACACAAAAATATGTATTCAAATTTAATACACATCCATGGCCCTAATCTAAAATTTTGATTTTCATCTGCAAAAAATAGATGTAATCATCAAAAATTTTTCAAGGAGAATTTGAGCAATGCCACTTCAAGCCATCCTTAATAATATTATCTTTATGCCAACTCATGTTATTAGTAGTAGCATCAAATACAAATAATCTTTATAAATGATGAGTCAATGAGAAATAATATATCTTCTTATGAAGAATATTTATTTTCTACCTTTTATATGCTATATTTCTTTTGTACTGAGGATAATTACATAAATTAAATATAATTTCTTCATTGTCTATGACTTAATATATCATGTAGCCATTAATATAGCACTGTATATGTTCCACCAACAAACTCAAATATTGCATTAATTTTTTTGTGCAATAAAAACTATATGTCGTGACGTTATTCTTTAGTAATAATTCAGATAACAACTAGCATATTTCATCATAACACCTTTCTAAAAAATGATACTTTTCTTTTAAATTCATTAGTCTAGCCACTACTAATAAATTTGAGTGGCCATACGAATTATCTGTCAAAACCTCTTGTTTTGAAGCCTTCAGCATTTCATAAAATTATTTTATTGATGATATTGGGATATCATCATTGACATTAGAATTTAATGAATGACCAATAATATTCCTCAAATTATTTCAGATGCATCATTGAGATTAGTAAATTTAATTGGAATATTTGAATTAACATTTCTATATACATAATGCTTAGTTATTTGTGACACGACAAATTTATTATGATTATATCAAATAAAATAGTCTCTAACAAATTCATTTTTTATTATATGATATCAGAATGTATCCACATCATGGAAACTCTAATTTTGACATTTACAAGTATTACATGGGCATTTTATTTTTGTTTCATCAATATATTCAGACTGTTTTTCAGCAAATGCAATAAACTCCTCAATTCCCTCTATAAATTCAACAGTTATAAACTAATCTTTCACTCTTATATTCATACATTGATGATCAAGTCGTATAATATTTTATAATCCTGTAACACATAACATAAAAGTTTTTTGAAATACAATAATATAGATAGAGATCGATTTGTAATAAAGATATAGTAACATTTTTACTACATTACATAAATCTAACAAATAAGATATAGTAAAATCATTATTTGATAATTTTAAAATTTAAAATCAGATAAAGCGGATTGTTCCAATGTCTTAGATATTTATCAAAAGAGAAAATATTATTTATTTTATTGCACCTTTAGTGAATTGTAAATTCATCAACTAAATAAATTTTTAAATGAGCTTATGATTTTTTTAGTTTTATAATTGTTCATTACGTTTCACCTTTCCAATTACATACCATCATAATTTTTTTTTTCATTTTTATTGTTAATACAAATAAACTTATAGTATTTTGTATAATAATAATAAATTATTTATTGTTAAGTTTGCACCATTACTTTGAGTTATTATTTTAAAAAATATTAAATATCATGTAATCATAGTAATGAAACAATATGCAAATTAATTATAACGATCATAATAAAAGATAAATAACAAAATGTACAAAATATTTCTACCTCAATTAGGGTACACAAAAAATTTTTAAATCCAAGTATGAGAAAACAAATTTTAATTTTATTTTATCAATTAAAATTATAATCATTCAAAAAAAATAATAAGATAGAACACAATACAAATGTTAAAAATATAAATAAATTAAATGTAACATTAAAATGCACAAATAAACCTATTCATTCCCAAATATAATAAATATGGGTTACAATAAAAATTATAATTTCATACCACAATTATTGATTAAATGCATTTCAATCAAAATATGAAGGATAGACAATCCACAAATAATTAGGAATAAATCACACTCAAATTGAAAATTTCACGAAACCCTAAAAATGTTCGAAGTTACGAAGTATTTTTTAATAAATTAATTATCATAAATTAGCGACGAAATATTATTCCATCGATACTTTTTTTAATGATATAGCGATGCATATGCATATCAAATTCTCATTTAGCATGGAAAATATTTTCCATCGCTAAATATAGAAACGAATATGCAATCCATTACTAATATTACACGAATTCATAATTTTCCATCGCTAAATACTAGGGAAGTGTATCCGCATCCCAATCTGCATCACAATTAGCGATGGATTTAAAAAAAAATCATAAAAAATCCATCGCAAATTAGCGACTGAAAATTTTTCTGCTTCTAATTTTTTCTGATTTTGTCATTTGTATTTCTAATCCATTTTAATTCCATTCCTAATTTTATAAATGAAATTTTGCATTTCTAATTTTCAAATTTCTAATTACTTATTTTCTTATTGTGATAAATGAAATCATATATAAATGATTTGGAATTAATTAGTACATATTTTGATAAAATCTTAAAGAGTTAAAATTAAAATATTTGAAATACCAAAATAAAATAAAATTAAATTATGATTAGACCAAAAATTCATTCGAATATTGATTTTTGGGTATCATGGTCAATCCCCAATACACACACACACACACACACACACACACATAAACTTCAAGTGTGTCATGGTGTGTGCGTGTAAGTGTATCTATGTGTATATATATATACCACACTCACTCACTCACACGCATACATATAGACACATACACGCACACATACACTTAGCTTAAGCTAAGTTTGCGAGTGCTTCTTTGTGTGTCTATATATATATACATGATATATATTTACACACACACACACACACAAAGATGAATATATACACACATACACTCACTTTGGTGTGTGTTTGTGTGTGTAAGAATACATATACATACACAAAGATGTGAATATATATGTGTGGTGGGTATTATATATGGGATATATATCGTCAATCATAAAGCAATCGATTACAAAATCATTCTCTCACAGTTCACATCAAACCATCTTTTCTCCCTGTCATAAAAGAAGAGGAGGGCCCAGCTCTCTTCTGCTCCCGTTACATTAAATGATTCTTCTCTCGAGGAATGGGCCATTGATAGTTTCCTCACCATCCTCCTCGCCTCTCAAATTCTCAAAACGCCACCTCCTCTCTCTCTCTCTCTCATCTCCTTCGTCTAACAAATGCGCACCGATATGTCAACTTCGCAGCTCGTACAGCTGTGCTTGCCCCGCACTAGCTTATTATACGTGTCCTCATGTACATGTACTTTATGCATATATAGTATGAGGCCGGTGACTAGACAATCGGTTCGAATTTATTAGTACTTTTATTTCATCTTCTTCCTCGCGAATGCTGGACAGGCAAGTTTTGTCTAACCTTCTCCATCTCTGTGTTTCCGTTTTTGTTTCTCTTTCTTTTTCGAGACCTAAAAGCGTGCAGATAGCCGCTCTCTTCTTTCATTTTCCTGCTGGAGCTTTATTTTGACTTCATGCAAGTTTTATACGTTGGATACCTCCCTGGTCCCGTTACTACGTCACTCATTCTTGTTTCTGGAAATTATCAAATATTAATTCAGATTCAATTATTTGTCTCAGATTAATGAGCCGTGGGACCCACCTTCCTTTATGTTTTCCCCTCTCTCTTTTTTTTTTTGCACATTTTTTAATCAATATTTATTTATTTATCTATCTATCTATCTTTGTTCTTTCTTTTTTTCTTTTTTTTTTTTCAATTTTTTTATTTATTTTTTTATGCTAGATTGTTGATCCCACCATAGGCTACAATCGTGGGGCCTCATGTCCTCCATGCCCATACATGAGGGGATAAGATGTAATAGCAGATAAGTTAGGGGGAGATAGGAGATAAAAAAAATTATGATTTTATTTTTATAATTTATTTTATATATATATATATATATAATGATATATTATGTTGATACTTTAATCTCAACAATATGATAGACAAAACTAATTCTTAAGTCTTATGATCTCTAGATAAGTCTTTAATTTATATTTTATTATTTTTGTGATATTTAAAATTTCATTCTGTAATATATAAAACATTGTTTTTATTAATGTTTAATTTTGTTTTTTTATTTATTAATGATAATAACTCATTCATAAATTTTCTAAGTATAGTATAATAAAATAATTTTGGGTGAGATTTTTTAAATCTATAAGCTTCAAAATTTTCCAACAAAATATGATCATATTTGTTAGATTCCAAATCTCTACACACACACACACACACACACACACACACAATATGATCTGTTCCTTGAGAATTTTAATTTTGGCAAGCTATGTCTTTGTTAACATATTCTATATGATATGTTCCTTGAGAACAAATTTCATGATATTTTCCTTTTTTTACTTCATCTTCTTGGATTATATCTTATGTGGCAATGTAAGTAAAAAGATTAATGTGAGTGGCCTTATTTTTTCACATAGAAATCAGCAATACAATTAAGAACATCACTAACAAGTACTTTTAGGGTTACATCTAAAATTTAATCACTTCAAACATGTTCATACTACACTTCAAAATTTTCATCATTCATGATGGTTGTTGATCTCTGTAGTTGAATTCCTCTAATATCGCTTTCCAAGCTTAATTTGTATGTCAGAGGCCTTAGTGTGATGATTTATCAATATTATTTTTTGATTTAAAGACTCTGCAATTAACATAGAGGATTCATGAAATGCAAAGAGTATAGCAACATGGTTGCTTATAGAGGTTATATTAGGCTCCTTTGAGTGCAATGATAACATTATTGTTATGATTGTAGAAGTTTTTGATATTAGAATAAATATTCAAAAAACTAAAAAATCCTTTTGAAAACTAGAGAATCCTTCTTCCTACTAGAATCGTCACACAAAATTCAATGGAGGGGATATAAAATGATGATATGTGCTATTATTTTAGAACATATAAAATGAAAATGCTAATTTGATCTTTTGTTAAAATGAAGAAAAATAATCTACTAAAGAAATTCCCTCATGGATACCACAAGTGAAATCAAAAGTATGGTTACTTATGTCGATACTTCTGCAATTCACATAAGACTGCTTTTACAATTAATCATCTAATCATGAGAGATTTTTGATTAATAACATATAACTTGTTTGTTGATTGAGCAGGCAAGTCATCATAAGAGTACATGATATAGATGTCATCTAATCATAAGACATAATATATAGCTTTCTTAGTTTTTGAGTTAAAGGTGAGAAGAAATGTTCTTGATGCTGATGAGTTGATGAAATATTATTTGGATGAATATTGTCCAAATGCTAACATTTTGGTTTATTTACATTAAATCGCTTGACATGTAGTTTAATTTAGTGCTCATAATCATCCTCATTTTTTATCGTCAAAATTTTTATACTCATAATCTAAGAATGACCTAGTGAAAAGATAATTAAATCATAAAGAAATTATTGTCAAGAATATTATTTGGGCCGAGGAAACTAATGCCTGAAAGTAGCAATGTAGCACATCATGAAATGCTAATTTTTGTTTGTTTGTATGGTAATCATATTTATGTGATTCAATTTTGTTGATCATATTTATGCATGATTAACATCAATTTGATCCTAAAAATTTTGTGAATTAGTGTATTTTGATCAAATTATGTAATAGTTTTGAAAAATAATTAGCAAAATATTTTGAAATAATGATGATATTTGTTGGGGCACATTTCATTATTTCATGTATCATAAGCTACAAATATAGAATACTCTTGCTTTCGTAAATAATTCAGATTTTTTTCAATCATTAAAAAAATATTCCATAATTTGATTTTTGTTTTCTATTATGTCAATTATATACAAAACCATTACATAATCAAATTGATCTGCTATAGAATGCTAAAATGATTGGCTTTCAAGATAGAAAGGGTTATGCATAGAGAGAAAACATCATCAATGGATATTCAATCATCAAAATATGCACCACGAGATTAATATCAAGAAAAAAATTTCAAACCATTGGATTGCACATATGTAAAGATACTAAGTTGTGGATTTTGTGGTGTTCATGTTCGTTTGAGCAAACAAAAGTTGATCGTCAAATGCAATGCAAGTAGGAAAAAGTTGTTTGATGGTTACTTTCTCACAATGAAATACGTTGTGATTGCATTTCTGCTAAGTGTTTTTTTTTTTTTTTGGTGCATTATGCTAATCAAATTGGTATACTTATCTAGAACTCCTTTAATCTTTATAAAGATAAATTTAAGAGGGAATTCTCTTAGAAAATTGTACATGTAACATGCAAAATTTTTCGTAATGTATTTAACTTGTGTATTTATATCCTTTATATATAAAAGTATTGATGTTTATGTTAACATTAATTTATTAGTATCAGAGATAATATGAGAGTTTGATTGTAACTTCTTTCTTATGAGATTCATAAAAAATATTATTGTTGATCTTATATTTATGATGACAAAAAATGTACTCGTTTAATTAATTAGACATGAATGTATGATTAAGTATTATTCATAGTAATGTTATTTTTCTAGTTAGTTTTAGTTTCATGATAAAAAATATATATTCTCAAGTATAATTTAATGAGATTTTAAAAGAATATATTACTTTTGTGTTATAAGTAATTTTGATCTTGCATAGTAGGACTCTCAACTACTATATGAATTTTTCATATATATTATTTAACATTACTTTTTCTTCCCATAATATTTCTATATCAAAAAATGAGAGAAAAAAATATGATATAGATAAATTTATTCATTTATGATGCTGCAAGTATATTACTTATGATATTATTTTATATAAAATTGAGAGATTTGTTGGGCTTGTGTCTGTCCCAGTTGGGTAGATTGATACATTTTTTTTTTGTAATTTTAAAGCATGGACAATGGTACATAAAGAGCATGTAATAAAATCCCACTTGTGTATTTTTTTTAAAAAAAGTCACAACAATAATTATCTAAGGGCACTCATGGTGCCCTTAAAGATTTAGGGGAGTGCCCCCAACAAATCTATTAAAAACCAACGAAAAGATTGGATGGGTTTTTTTTTTTTTTTGCATTGTAGATTACAAAATCTAAAAAAAAGATGAGTTTTCAGAATTTTTTTCTCTTCCTCCCTTTGTGTATATGTGTACATTTTTGTTGTGCTGAATTGTTTGGGTTGTTTCATTTTTTTATTATAAATTGGAAAATTCATTTTTGTTGGATTGTATGTCATGCAGAATTGGAATTTGGATAACTAAAAGATTCAAAAATTCATGGACATAATTTTATTTTCAATCCAGCAATTGAGATGCAACAATATTATTGATTCTAATCCATAAATATAGCGAACCAATACTTTTATCTAAAGAATAATTTGGAAAGAAATTCAAAGCATACACCCTAAAATTACATGTTTGCATATTTGTACTAAATAATTGATTTCTAGGATTTTATATCCTAGAAAATATATTTTAGTCTAAAATATAATTTTAGATGTTGTTTACTTATGAACGTCCTATATGTGTGAAAAATCTTTAGCACATAGTATTTGATTGGCATTATTGTATTTTTAATTTATTTTTTACTATATTGGATTTTTTTAGATTATTGTATTGTGATTTATTACTTTTGGATTATTATTATTTTTACTTTCATTATTTATATAACAGAGCATTTTTTTGTAATATTTGTGGTTTTGAATATACTATAATCTGAATATCCTATCCTTGATAATCAGTATCAGAGCAAAGTTCTTGATACTTCCTAAAAATGGGTATTCGAACATCTGTGAAAGAAGATATTCTTTATTTGATACCGAGATGGTGCCTAGTCTATTCTTTATTATTATATTGATATCCAATTATTCCTCTGTCAAATTTGTAATTTTAGATGCATTTTAGTATATTTTTGTTTGTATTGGTTATTTGTGGTCAATATTATTTTTGGTTATCATGGAAGAACATTATATGATATTAAAGTTAAATGGGATGAATTAATCTATATCAAAAAATAGAATGTATGTTTAGCTTGTAGTCAAACAGTTGTATGACCCTATGAGGAAGAATGTGAAACTTGAAAATTTGAGTGAAGAATGAGGATACTTGTGCTATAAGACTGCCTCCATAATTCAACAATGGATAAGTAGTGATATTTATCAACATGTTACTATTGAAATGAAGATAAACAAACTATGAGGGAAACTATATTATATGTTCAAAAAGAACATATTTAGAAATAAAAATATTGATCATTAGAGATCTAGTTAATATAAAGTTAAAGAATAATAATTTAATGTCGGTGCACATCAATATCTTTAAAGGGGTGGTGAATTAGTTTTCAATAAAGATCTAGCTTTTCTAATGTTTAACTCACTTTCAAATAGCTAGGATAATTTTGGGGTTTCCCTCAATATGTGGCCACCTAGAAGTGTTGTGTCAATGCATATTGTAATAAAAATTTTATTGTCCAAAGAAGAAGAAGTGAGAATGAAGGAGCTTCTCATGATATTCTCATTTCTATGAGTCATAGTTGAAGGACTATGAGGAACACACAATCTCTTGGAAGAACTCATTCTTCTAAATGTAGGTCATAAAGCAAAAAACTAATTATGTGCTACCACTAAAATAAGATGAGACTAATGAAAAAAGACTACTATTTTTAAAAAAGATAGAAATATTAGTGTATAAGAGGGAATAAACCAAAGGGAGAGCCTAATGTCACCTCAAAAGATAACTTAATGCTAGTTAGTAATGATAATTCTGCTAATATAGTATCTCAAAAGGGTGATTAATGTAATTGACTCATGACTATCATTTCATTTTACCTCACAAATTGGCTTATTTATTACCTATGTATCTATTAATTATGTCACAATAAAGATGAGTAATAATGAGACATCATATATTTTATGCATGTGAGACATTTATTTGATGATATAGATATGACATCAGCTATTACTTAGAGATGTCCAGTATGTACTTGGAATTTCATGTGAATCTGATATTTATTGGCATAGTGGACAACATGGGATATATTAGTTATTTTGGTGATAATTGATAGAAACTTGTCAAAGATGCATTAGTTGTTAAGATGGATAAGAATGAGAACACTTTGTATACTAGTTAGATAAGAATGTCTAGAGATAAAAAAATATTATTCATTAAAAGAGCAACTTTAGTCTCTATCATTGGAGACTAAGGAAAGATGGCTATTAATGTAATCAACGTATGTCTTACTCTCACCTTGGATGGAGATATTACCAATAAAATATGGACAAGGAAAGATGTTTCATATGATCAATTATGAGTTTTTGGTTACAAAGCTATTGTTCATGTCCCAAAAGATGAATAATCTAAATTCAATAATATTACACATCTATGCATTTTTATTGGGTACAGACTTGAAAAGTTTCGGGTATTTTAGCAAACCTAACATTGGTGTCATTATTATTCTTTTGAACTCACTTATTAATGAAATTTTATAGTAAGGTTGAAATATTTTAGCATGTTGGACTCAAAGGCTATTAGCATTTATAATATGTAAATAAATAATACCTAACAAAACAAGGAATTGACTATAATAAATGGGGTATTTTCCTTTTCTTCCAAGTAACTGTTATTTTTTAAATAACATATGATTTAATAGATATGAAAAATAAAAATTTACTTCAAGATAATTTACTAGTGACAAAATTTTATATTGATTCATGAATATAATTGATAAACATAGTGAAATGCATATAAAGTGTTGATAACATTTCATATTAACATGAAATAAATTGAAATATTAACTAGATTCCAAAAAGTATCCTTTTGGAAAAAAAGTATTTGTCTAAATTCTTGATTCAACATAATTCAAATGTGATGCACACAATAAGAATTTACATGACAACATTTTGAGAACCTCACTAAACATCATATGAAATACTAATATTTTTATGATTGATATTAATATGTCAAATGAGGATAGGTGGAACCAAATAGTTGTGTGGCATTGAAAATACCACTTTGAGATGAATCATAAAATTTTTGTGTATAATTATACAAAAACTAACACACGAGATGTAATAAGGAATATAAAGTAAAAAATATCTAGGCAATAATAATATTAAGTTGGTTGATCACTTGGAAAGTTTTTATGTTATATGCATGTATTAAAAGTTATGTCTTGGTGTGATTATAAACAGTTTTATCGAATGGTGGTAAGACACAGGTCTGAGACTCATCAAATACAAACTCTCCAATTCTTGAAAATAAGATTATCAATATATTAACTTTACTCATACCTCTTGCTAAGTAAGAGCCTTGTGTATTAGGTATAACCTCTATGAGCTCCATGAATAATACAATCTTTAACCTACTGTCACATGATTGTCATGTTCTATAATAATTTCATTAACCAATTGAGATAAAATCATATGCGAAAAAAATTAAATACTAATATAAGATTTTCATAGTTTTTAGAATAA
Source organism: Sapria himalayana (assembly GCA_029783825.1). NCBI lineage: Eukaryota > Viridiplantae > Streptophyta > Magnoliopsida > Malpighiales > Rafflesiaceae > Sapria > Sapria himalayana. Next base: position 3,201,029 of record JAREIK010003076.1, on the reverse strand, counting down.
TGTTTATATATAATTAATCACTAGCATATTAAAAGTCCTAGATTGTAATATTTCTATTATTATATGGGTTTTTCATATTTTTAGAATGTTTTAACTAAATCATAAAATCTTTTGTTTAATGTCACATGATTATCATGTTCCATCATTATTTGAATGAACAATTTCAAATATTGATATGAAATTGTTCATATTTTCTTAATAGTCATATATCAGAAAAATAATGAGAAAGATATTGTGGTGTTAAGAAAGTTATTGTGCTTGCATTTTGAAAGTAGGATTGATTACTATTCTAGAAGAGTATATTCACAGATAATTTTTCAACTTTTCTACTTTAAAGTAGTATTTTTTTTAAAAACAATCAAACAAGCATATTAAAAATAATGTATTGCAATATTTTTGTTATTAAATAAAATTTTCAAATTTTTAGAGTGTTTTAACTGCTAGAATCAACTCAAAAGATTTTGAAAGTATAATTTCAACATAAAGAACTAAAAAAACTTGGAGACTATAGCTAAATAAGATTATCTCAATACCTTAAGAAGATTTAACAAGCCCTTACGAAAATTTGGTTACCATACTTGCAAGGTATAAGTCTTCAAGAGTTTTCGAATACTTAAGAAATTATGGAGAATGCACTTTGAGGGCAAAAAGCTTAAGCCACTTTAAACAACATGATTTTTGCTATGTTTTATTCTTTTTCACTTTTTTATTTAAACAATATGAGACGTAAATACATGAAATATCATTATAATATAAAACGAAGGATAAACACATATATTCCCTCATTATAATATAAAATGAGTAATAAAACTCATATATGGTAGGACCATCATGAGGATAAAAAATCTCAAAAAATTCTAAATTTTTTTTAAGTTTTTATTTTGAATCTACATACTGGCTGGTAAGAGATACAAATAATGCATCATCGCCTACTTCGTAGGTGAGATATCATATATATTATTCTATTTTATTTCCTAAATTTATTATTTATGTTATAAATACTTTGTAATGGATGACAATTACATTGAAATGAATGACTATAATTTATGTAATAATATTGGTTTTTTCACCATGACTTTTAATTTTTTCAGAGTTGTAACTTTTGGCCTTCTTGTATGCCTATAAATATGCCTAATCAGAGTCAAATATCAGGATCCCTATTTTTCTTTTTTTTATTTCTTCCTATTTCTTTATAACACGTTATCAACACGAGTTTGCTTTAGATAAGGTAAAATTATATATTATCATTATTTTTTCTCCTTGTATATTAATAATTTTCCAAAATGTTACAAACTTGGTTTGTGATACTTGATATTTATAGTAAAAATTATTTATCATGGATTCTTGATGCTGAAATACATCTACCGTCCATTAATCTTGGAGAAACTTTAAAAGAATAAAATGAAGGTCCCAGCATGATATGCAAAAGTACTAACTTTCCTTAGGCACCATCTCCATGAGGATCTAAAAAATAAATATCTCACTATAAAAGGTCCTTTCACCTTATGGAATGACTTGAATAATAGATTTGACCGCACGCAAAAATTATGATTCTACCTAAAGCTTGTTTTGACTGAATGCACTTGAGGTTGCAAGATTTTAAAATGGTCAGTGGGTATAATTCTAATATATTTAAAATAAGCTCTAGATTGAAATAATGCAAAGAAAAAATCATGGATGAAGACATGCTAGAAAAATCATTCACAATGTTTCACGCCACTAATATGCTATTGTAGCAACAATATAGAGTACATAGATTTACTAAATATTCAGAGTTAATATCATATCTTCTATTAGCTCAACAAAATAATGAGCTACTAATAATATACCATGAGTCTTGTCCAATTGGATCTGAACCATTCCTTGAAGAGAATGTAATTTCATTCAATAATTGTGGGTGTGAATGCGGTCATAGTCATAGTCATGGTTGTGGTCGAGGGTAGAATTCCCAACACTAAGATAATCATCTTTCTAATCCCTTGAAAAGGAAAGACTCGTTTTACTACAAAAGATGGAATAATGGTGAGATAAAACAAAGAAATGGAGAAAGTGTATATAAAAAAAACCCTTTGGGGCTCTTGAAGAGATTTGCTACATATCCATAATGGAATAAGACTAGTCTCGTACCTATTATTCATCCAAATATCTAATAGATCAATATCAAGCATCATTAAAGGATAAATAAAATAAGGTATAAACTAATTTTGCTAATGAAAATGAGTTGACCTACCTTATTTGATATGAATTTTTTTTGAAGGTCCTAGTAAATATTCCATTTGTTTAGTAGAAGATGAAATGAAAATATTAAATAATTCTATATATTATATTTTGAGTTAATAAGAATATCATCTTATTATTTATATTTTTATATTTATCTAAATTTGTGTTTTATTGAATTTCAAGATGAATGATGATGATAATTGTCTTGCTGATTGCGGAGCCACATATACAATTCTTCGAGAAAAAACATATTTTTTAAATTTAATAGGAAAAAATATCTATGTAAGTACCATCTCTAGTATATTATATTCTAGCAAATCAACAAGTAGTTTACTTAGTTTTAAAGATATCCATAAAATGGATATCATATTGACACTATGCATGAAGCTAATAATGAATGTTTATATACTACCTTTATAATTTCAAGGAAAAAGATTTTTATGGAAATGCTCTCGACATTGTCTTCTTGGTTATAACATATGACCATAAAGTCAATTGAGTTATATGCTATAATGAACTAGAAGTTCAATAACCCAAATATTTTGACTCTTTGGAATACTAGGTTAGGCATCCTAGATCTTTAATGATGCGACGAATCATAGAATAATCACTTGGACACCCATTAAAGAACTATAAGATTCTTTTGCCCAATAATTTTTTTTTGTAATTTTTGTTCACAAGGTAAGCTAATAGTTAGACAATTATTAAATATAATCATATCTAAATCTCATATATTTTTAGAAAAAATACATGGGGATATATGTGGATCTATCCATCCACCAAGTGGACCTTTTTATTATTTTATGATCCTTATAGATGCCTCTACTAGATGGTTATATGTTTGTCTTCTTTTCATAATAAATGTTGCTTTTGATAGGCTCCTTGCACAAATAATCAAAGTAAGAGCATGATTCCATGATTATCCAATCAAGAGAACAAGACTTGATAATGTTGGTGAATTTTCTTCAAAAACTCTTAATGATTATTATATGTCAATTGAGATAGATATTAAGCATCTTGTTGCTCATGTTCATACCCAAAATCCTTTAGCAGAGTTAGTGATCAAACATCTTCAATTAATAACTAGACCATTGCTAATGAAAACTAAATTATCATCATCTACCTAGGGACATGATGTTATGCAAGCTTCAAGTCTAATAAGAATTAGATCAATATCTTACCATGAATACTCTCATTCACAACTTATACTGGGTAAATAACCAAATATTTTATACTCACGAGTTTTTGGTTATGCAGTTCATGTACCAATTACACCCCCACAACATATCAAAATAGGTCCACAACATAGACTAGGGAGTTTTTGGTTATGCAGTTTTTGGAACTCTTAACACGAGATATTTTAAGAGTTAGATTTACATATTGTCATTTTAATTACTAGTCTATGTTGATTCCATAAGAATAATGAAAAATTACTTGGAATGCATCAAAATTTTTTGATTTCTATCCTTATACAAATCAATGTGAACTTCAAGTTCAAATGATCATTCATTTACAAAATCTTACAAATTAATTACTAGAAGCATCCACGGATGTAAAGAATGTGACAAAGTCACTCATTCCAACAATGAATGCTCCAGCATTGATTGAGGTTCCTAAAGGATAGAAAACAAATGAATGTAAAACATACTTGAAGCGTAAGAGATCAATTGGGTTAAAAGACGTTGCTCTTCAGAACAGGAGAACAAAAGCAAAGAAAAATATCATTGTAGAGCAGAGGTGTCAAACGGGCCGGCCCGGCACGGCACGGCCCATTTTTCACGAGCACGATCGTGCTACCGTGTCGGGCCCGCTCGGGCACGCCTTGGCCATACAGGCCAGGCGGCACGGCCGGGCAGGCGGGAGCCACGACGCAGGCGGCGGGACCGGGTCACCGGGGTCCGGAAGGCTGCACGGGCTGACCGCTGACGGACAGGCAGATGGCTCATGGTCATGGCAGATTAGAATTTTTTTTTATTGTAAATTTTTTGATAAAGTAACCGTATAGAGTATTAAATATAATTTTTTGTAAAAATTATAAAAATTAAAATTAAATAAAATAAACAAATATTAGAAATTTTTTTTTTATCAAATTAAATTTAGTTTAGCTTTTTTTATATTTATAATTTATTAATTATATATTAAAATTTAAAGTTATTAATTTTTAAAATAAAATTTAAATCGTAAAAAAATAAATAAATACATTATATTAGTAAAAATTAAAATTAAAAAAAAATTAAACTACACAAATGAAAAATTACCAATCATGCTTTTGAAACCAATGGTCCGAACAAAACAAGTATAAGTTTCAACACAACGTATGGTACAAAGTACATACAAAGCGTATAAATAAAATAAATAAAAAAACATCGAAAAAAAAGAGCAGATGAGCATCAATCATCAAGCGGCATATCATGAGAATCATCAACCGCAACATCAAGATTAGTATCATATGGATCATCATTATCGGCAATCAGCTCCTCCGCCATCGTAGTGGATGTAGATGCGACTGCAGTGTCTGTCACAGTCCCAGCTTCAGCACGATCACTGATGCTAAATCTCGATTCCTCCCAATCCTTCAAACATGCCAAGGCCTCAACCATATCTGGACGTAATCTCGATCTCCTATCTGAAATCACATTCACTGCAACAGAAAAAGCAGACTCCGATGCTACGCTCGACACCGGAGGAGTCAGTAGATCCCGTGTCATCCTAGATAGCACGGGATAGGTGGACTCATATGATTTCCACCACTGTAATAAATCAAGATTCTTATTATCAGAATGTGATAGGATTGAGCAGTAATCGGTATCTAAGTACCGAGATAGCTTGCTCCTATGTGATGGTCCACCCCTACGTTTCCCCCTCGCTAGGTTAATGGAATAATTGTCATCTCCGAACAAGGTATCAGTGTCCGTAATCACAATCTCACCACCACCACCACCATACCTAGTATCGTAGTATGTGAACAGGTCTGTCAACTTCTCGTAAATAAACCCTTCAGGTGGCTCTTCCAGGTTCATGCACGAGGAAATGAAAGTCAGGGTGTTTTCAACCCCTTCCACCTTAGCCCTAGGGTCCATGCATGCTGCGAGGCAATAAAGAGATAGAATGGTAGACCAGTACTTCAGGTACTTGGTCTCCATCTCTGCAACCATATAGCTAAGCGTCGCGTCCGCTCGATACTTCCTAAACATGCTACTAATGTTGCATATGCAACGGAGTGCAATGCAAGTGGTGGGCGTATAAACCGACGAACACATGTTCGTCGTGTCATAAAATATCTTCAGGAATTTCATAAATGAAATTCCTGAAGCCCAGTCAGTGTCGTCAATAATAAGTTCGCCACTCTTACTATTGACGTAGTCGGATATCACGTGTTCGTATCCAACACATGATTCCAACATCAGGTACGTGTAATTCCAACGATGTCTCACATCTGATTGGAATTTCTTCTTTTTAAGATTCGCAGACAAATAGAGATTACCAAACTCTTGTAGTCTGCGAGGAGTGCGAATATACTTGAGTGCATTGCGTATATTTTCCAACGCGGGGGAACACACCTTCATACCCGCTTGAACTATCAGGTTAAACACATGACACATGCATCTGACATGAAAGATCTCTCCTAATGGTGTGTCTCTAATATTCCTAGCAAACATATTGATCGCTACTCCATTATTCGCAGCATTATCGAAAGTGACACTAAAAATTTTATTTTGAATTTTATATTCCCTAAATATTTTCATCATACACTCAAAAATGGCCGGGCCATCATGAGGATGAAGAATCTCAGTGAATCCTAATATTTTTTTTATTGATTGTCCAGTTAGAATCTACATAATGACTCGTGAGACATGCATAAGAAGAATCATCGTGACATGTCCATATATCGGACGTCACGGACACCACTCCACTATATGCCAAAAATTCCTTAATTATTTTTTGTTTTTCTAACTTATATATCTTTAGTATGTCACTCCTAGATGTAGACCTAGGAATCCTACGATAGGATGGCTGAAAATAAGTCTGCATGATGTGCACTACCCTCGGATCTTCCGAAAGTCTGATCGGAAGACCCATCAATGTGATGAGCCTGGCCATGCCGTCCCTACCCAACTCACTGGAGTATACGAAGGGAGTAAACTTTGAGACTGAACTCGATCCAGTCTCAAAAAATATAGTGCCAAGTTGGGTTTGCCTAGGATCTAAGGGTCCATGTTTTTTGGTGCATATTTCGGCATATCTCTTAACGTGCCCAGTCCCACATGTACTCTTGCATGTTAAAAGTCTCATACAATATTTGCACTGTGCCATTTCAAGTTCCTCACCCCTAACATTTACTTGTGTTATGATTTTAAAATGTGTCCAAACTACAGAAATCCTCCTAGTTTTTTGTTTTTTAGAACTTTGGGTTGAGACGACAGGAGAAACCAAAGTTTCAGCAGCCGCAGACGTCTGTGTAACACTAACATTTTCATTTGCCAAATTTAAATACGTGTCATGTGTATTTGTCATTTTTTATGTTTTTTATTTTTTCGTAAGTTTTTCTAAAGAGAGAATATTTAGAGAGAGAAAGTAAATAACAACGTAAAATAAATTACCCGGTAAAAGCAATGAGGTCAGTCACAGTGCAAGGTGCACCGCAGGAAGCTCTGATATTCAAAACTCAAGTTGAGCTTAACGAAAATCCAAGCCGAAATCAAAATCACGAGGCCCGAGAGAGAGATGCACGGTTTATGTAAGTGAGAGAAAGTATTGAGAGATTTTATGTTTTTAAAAAACATAAATGTTATAGGGAGGGGGGTAGATTTTATAGGCAAAAGAAGTTTTTTTTTATAAAAAAAGATATTTTTTTATTAATTTTTTGAATATTTTTAATATTTTTAAGAGGCAGAATCACGAGGACCGTTGGATTCTGCCCCCTAGCCGTTGGAGGCGAATCCAACGGCTGAAAATCGGTGAAGTTTGAAATTTTTTTTTTTGGCCGTTGGGATTGGTCGGATCGGAACTATCATCTATGGCTGTCGGGTATTGGCAATCGGGACCAAGGGTCGGGTCCAATCAGACCCGACCCGCAGTCTTTTTACCAGGGGGGGGGGCAGGGAACGGCCGGACGGGTCACGCCACGCCACACGTGACACGCCGCCAGCGCCACGCGTGCATGCGTGAACCGGCACGGGCTGTTCTTAACCCGGGCACGGTTTAAAAACGTGCCGTGCCTCGTGCCGGGCTGGCCCGGCCCGGCACGTTTGACACCTCTATTGTAGAGGCACATATTGAACAAAAAACTTCTAAAGAGGTGCAAAATAAAAAAATATCTCCAGAAAGTCAAAGATATTTAAACATTATGAAATCTCAATAAGCTAATTACACAAATTTAAAAAGTGGGATCAAAATAATTTTTTTGTGGATATAATCTTTGCTTTTCAAATTGCCTTAGACAACATAAAAAATGATGATGATCCCACATCACAAAATATAGATAAAGAAATGATTAGCCAAAATGAAAAGAGACAATGCGTGTAGAATGATTAGCCAAATGAGTAAATATACAAAAGTAAAATGAAAATAATAATATCATATCATATAAGGCAAATTAGTAGCCTAAGGTTTCTCACAAAGACCTAACATTGACTACGAGGATATATATTCACTTATTATGGATGCAATCACATTTTGATTTTTGATTAGCATAGCAAAATTTGAAGGACTAGGTATGCTTCAATTGTTGGAAGTTATCACTGTATATTTATATGAATCCGTATTCATTGATATACACATAAAAATCTCTGAAAGATTTAAATGCATGTAGCAGTTTGTACAAAGCCTTGTAGCATATATTCAATTGGTTTGTAATGATCTTTGTATGGATTAAAAAAATTCAGACGCATGTGGTACAATCGATATAGTGAATATTTGCTAAAAGAAGAATATATAAATAACCTTACATGTCCATGTGTTTTTATCAAAAAATTAGAAATAGGATTTTCAATTATTGCTATTTATGCTGATGATTTAAATCTTTTAGAACTCCTAAAGAGCTCACAAAAATAGTAGAAAATTTAAAAAAAATTTGAAATGAAAGATTTTGAAAAAATAAAATTTTTCCTTAGGTTACACATCAAATAATTTTAAAATGAAGTGTTGATTCATTAATTAACATATATCAAGAAAATCTTGAAGCATCTTAATATGGATAAAGCATATCCATTAAGCTACCATATAATTAAGCTCCAATGGGAAAACATTGGAATGATATCAAACATATATTATGCTATCTCCGTGGAACTACAAATATAGATTTATTCTACTTAAAATGAGTCAAAAAAAAACTACATGGATATGCAAATGTAGGATATCTTTTAGATCTGTATAAAGCCAAATCACAAACCAGGTATGTATATAACTATAATGACACTACTATCTCATGAAGATCTATCAAGTAGACAATGATTGCTATATCATCAAATCATTCAGATATTCTTGTAATTCACGAAGTAAGTCATGATTGCATTTAGCTAAGATCGATGGTCCGCCATATTCAAGAATCATGTAGGCTTTCTTCTATCAAAAATAAGCCAATAATATTATTGGAAGATAATGTTGCATGTATTTTACAAATAAAAAAAAGGTTATATCAAAGGAGAAAGAACCAAACATATTTCACCAAAATATTTTTATATAGATGAGCTTTAGAAGGATGATGAAATTGATGTCTAGAAAATATGATAAAATGTAATTTAGCAAATCTATTTACAAAGTCATTATCAATTTCAACATTTAAGAAGTTAATATACAAGATTTAGAATGTGATAGCCTAAGGATGTTGATCACTTGAGGGGAAGCATGATTGAATGTTAGTGCATTATACACTTTTTTCTTTTATCCAGGTTTTATCTCACTAGTTTTTACTAGTAAGGTGTTTAATAAGGCAATCCAACAAAGTACATGTAATCTTTTTCCTTCACTAGTTTTTATCAAACTGAGTTTTTAATGAGACATATTCTTTAATGTTATGGTCATTAAATGAGGAATATTATAAATACTTTGTAATGCATAACTATTACTTTGATATGAATGACCATCATTTATGTAAGACCTTTAGTTTTCTCACAATAACTTTTAGTTTTATCAAGTTATAACCTTTGGCCTTCTTATAAGCTTATAAATAGGTCTAATTAGAGTTAAATATTAGGATCCCTATTTTTCTTATTTTTATTTTTTTCTCTCTTTATAACATATTATTAATTATTTTTCTATTTTATAATAATTTATTATGTTATTCCTATTAATAGACATAGAAATTCAATGATAAGCTAGTTGGAAATATGTCTACATAATACTAACTATCTTATGATCATATGCACATCTAATTAGAAGACTCTTGAATTTAATCAATTTGACCAGTATTCCCTCCCAAAGTCATTGCAGTAAATAAAGGGAATCAATAAAATTGAAGTTGATCTAAATTTTAAGGTCTCATTGCTCAATAAGTAAATAATACTAAAGTTTATATCGTATTATTATTTATAATACAATATAAACTATAACACAAAGTTATTATCATTAAAACATTTGGTCGAGTTATTATTATTATTTATATCTAGGTCAAAATTATTATCATTAAAATCATAATTTATCATGTTTTTATTATTCTAACTTTAATATTATATAATTTTAAATTTTTATAAATTATAACACAAAGTTTGCGAATAAAAATTAAATATGTACTTTAACTTTATATGTATAACAGTTCATCTCTTTTTTCTAAAATAGCATCAGAGCAGACAATAGAGAAGGAAGAGTGAAAAATCAAAAATAAGAGGAGAAGTGTTGAAAGGGAAATAAAACTGAGTAAATATCAAAAATTTCAATTCCAAGTTTATAGAATTTTTTATCATTAAAATTATTTATTTGTTTTAATATATATAGGGTTGAACTATGACATCCATCAAATTTTTGTCCAATAATCATTAGAAGCATATCAGGTGGCTACACAAAAATGGAATAAAACTTTAATATTTTTAATTTTTCTAATAAACAATGACAACAACAAGATAATGTATTCCATTGTTATTCTTATTGCAAGGGATTATTGCCCATATATTTACCATAACTAGTAAAGGGGGGAATGTTAAAAAAAACCTATGCTTCATGCTCCATGCTAGCGTGGACCTTGCCAAACATGCCAAGCATGTGTGTAGGACTTGGATCAACATGAGCAATGATTAGTTCCGAATAGCATAACATTAGCCATGCCTTGGGCTAGAATGATAATGGTCTAGGTATAATTCTAAACTATGCTATGTCAGGCTTGACATGATTATTTTAGGTTGTGCCTCGTATCATGATCATGCCATCCGATCCACCTTATACCTCTATTCTTGAATATAACTTTATAAAAGTAGTTATGATAATCTTTGTATGTCACAAGTCTATTATTAAAGTTTCATAATATTCTAACTATGCAATATAGTATCCATAGCATTGACATTTTTCTTGAATTACAATTGTATTATATCTAAAATATATAATAATCATCACATTATTTTTATATTATGACAGCCGAGTACCATACTAATTAATTAGTCATAATAATTTATAGAGTCATGACTTTTCGATATAAAGCAAAAACACCAAGTATTTCGAGTCATGACATTATTTTTTACCACGAGTTTGTGATGTTTTATTCTAGATAGTTTTAATATAGTCGTGCCCATTTTCAATATTATGAATTTGTGCTCTAGTGAGACAATATCAAAGTCACGATCATTCCCAATTTCATGATATTATGTTACATATAATATATGCATGAGTCATGGCTATTACTAGTGCCACAATAGTTTACCACAAAAAGAAACTATCAGTCACTACCATTCCTAGCACTGTGACATTTAGATGTAAAGAGAATTTGTCTTAGTCATGACATTAAAAATTATTATGACTTTGTTATGATATCTAATTTTTAAGATTAAAAAATTTTTCAAAACCTTATTTGGCAAGAGTTTCTCATCCAACCAAACTCATAAATATATGTGTCATATAAGAAGTAAAGTAGACCTTTCATTAAGATATCAATCCCACAAGAATTATGTAGGTAGTTTCATCAATCAAGTATTAGTCAACTACTACTCTAGTTGAGAGGATAATATTATATTTTAGGTAAGAATCTTAAATTCTTGGATTAATATATTATATTATGCATGATGACTTATTTAAGTAGTTTGGAATTTGTTAGGCTTGATTATAGAATGAATGTAGGATTATAATAGAAATATCATAATGCCTTATTAGCATACAAGATGATTATCAGCTATTGAGCATTCCCTAATTATGATCTATTCATAGCCATTCCCTTTATATTTCACTATCAAAATAATAAATCATCTTTACTCAGAAGTTATTCATAAATTCATATATTTTAGTTAACGCATCAACTATCCTTAATGATTAGTTCATATGTGTATTTTTATTCTTCTATATCATATGTCATATAGATGTAAACTAATGTAGTAATAAAAGTATTTGTACTTTCAGTTTTGAGGGTCAGTTCTTTTAAGACATGCATAATGAATTGGCATGTAAAAATATTTATGTTTTCACTTCATTAACAATATACTCACATGATTAACATATCTCAATATTAAGTTTTTTATGTATAAGTTTTTTATACGCATCATGATCATAATGGCCATCACTTGCTTTATACTATCATGCATGTGTATGTTTAATGACTTACCTATAATCATCCACTATGAAGACACACACAAACATACCAATAATAAAATATTAATTTTAGTTTTACATATATAGCACATTCATAAATATCCAAATTACAACAAAGTATAAACATTCAATTCATTCAAAAAGTATCCATCACATATAATTAAATATATAAACTCTAGATCTTAATTTAGTATAATATTAGAGAAGAATTCATATAAGATAATTAGATATATATTTTATTGAATTTTAGGTTCCAATTGACAATCCCCGATGGTATCCAAACCCTAAATCCATAATGCTAAATTTGTGCACCTTAGGTTTTTCCTTTGGAAGAGTTCATCCCAGAAGCCAAATGATTAGCCAAATGCATGTCGACCCAACCCAAATAATTCTCATTTTAGAAGCTTCGGCATCTAGAATGGAGTGAGGGCACAAATTCAGGCCTCAAACTTGTGTCGAAAAAAATCATGGGTCAGGTTCAGGCCCAACAAAACTTTAAGATCCATCAGGCCTCTGATAGTCGGGTTCGAACTGGAAGCATCGAACTGGGTGGGTCGTGGCTTATCTTGACTCGTGCCGATATAATAGGCACACATGCCTTTGGTACTAGGGCTTATCTTGACATGTGGCCTGGTTGGCCTAGGCATGACACGACACAAGCCGTGCCTTTAAAAGGCCCGGCATGGGCACGAGCATGAGTCATTCCTATGCCGTGCTAGGCCTGGCATGATTGATTTGATGTGAAATCATAATACAACACATTGTTGAGGCTGCGGGCCTATAATCCTTCTAGCTCAATGGGTTCTCCTTCTTGGGGGATATTGAAATCATAATACTACAGAACGACTTCAGAACTTTCTCTCCATTGAAAAAGCTCACATAGTCCTCCCATATATTTCTTTTCACTATGTCCCAGCAAGACTTATTGAAAAAAAAGAAAATCCATCTATACCCAATGTGCTGTTTGATTTTATGTTATATAGTGCTTCCTTAACTTCTTCTAATGAAGGCACTCGACAAAGCTCCTGGCCTTTTTCTACCGAGATTACATGAGGGATGCAGTGCAAGCTATCTTCTTCCACCTCCGTATAGGTAAGGAGATCACTATAGTAGTCTACTCTGGACTATCTAATCTTCTCCTCATTGGTCAATAAGTGCTCCTTGTCAGTCCATATCTGATGTATGTATGACTTGGTGAATCTATTCTTAACCAATGAGTAGAAGAACTTTGTATTCTTATGGCCCTCTCTTAGTCATTTTATTGATGACTTCTGTTTCTAATATATCTTCTCCTTCAAGATCAAGTCATCCAATTCTTTTCTAGCCTCTTTTAGTTTCTCTTTAGTCTCCTCTATCTTGTCGACATCCCAATTGCTCTCTAATTTTTTAATGTGGTCCTCTGCCTTGTTAATATTTTTGAAGATATCTTTAAAAATATTTCGGTTCCACGATCTAAGGCCTACTTTAGTCTAAATAACTTGTGTGTCCATTTCTTTAGTCCTATCTCATTAGTGAAATAATTATAGTTTGTCTTCACAAACTCATGAAAGTCTTTATACTTCACCCATATATGTTGGAGTCTAGATGTCATCTTCCTTCGGATCCTATCATTACTCTACTCAATTAGTACAGGGGAGTGATTTGACACGGTTCTATTAAGGTGGCAAACCCTTATGTGGTGAAATCTATCATTCCATTTATTATTAATTAGGACTCTATCTAGTCGAACCCAAATATTTCTAGTAGTCTATGTAAATTGGGATCTTTAGAATCCCACGTCTACAAGTATACTATCCAACATACACCCATTGAAATCCTCCAACGATCTTAGTTTCGGTAGTCTCCCTCCTGCCTTTTCATCACAATTGGAGACCATATTGGAATCTTTTGGCACCAACCATGATAGGGGAGAGTCCTATGAAAAATTATTGAGATGCCCCCGTAGCTCTCCTCTCTTGGGAATGTTGGATCTGGCATATACGAAGTAACCATTAACGCATGCTTCTAGAGCTCACTCTGCATGCCTATGTGTACAACCTACAGCTCATCATGGAGCGCCTTTATTTCTCTCTTTTCATTCTAAAAAAATACAAATTTAATTTGATATTGAGTTCCTCCAATCTATCTTCCATGAGGAATAGCTCTATAATCATCAAAATCACAACTTTGTGGATTTTGCACAACTTTCACACTCTCCTCAAAGCATTCGACTTCACTAATCCTCTAATATTCCATGTGAGAATCATCATAATTGGGTATGAAACTTTCTACCTACAGCTTACTCGCAAGCCTTCTATGCCTACATCCTCATCCACCTCTCTATCTCCTCCCTTCTAATCATTAATGTTGACGTCCTCGAGGGTCCATGTTTACTAGGAGTAAACAGGACCTTTGAGTTTATCCCAGACACTGGCACCTCCAAATCTAGTCATTCTAGATCTCTTACAAGAGGAGCTTCCTTCCCTCTCTCCGTTGGTATCTTTGCCCCTTGGCTGCAGTCTGAGGAGAGACGTTGTGTCAGCCCGTGCTGCTACCTCATCAAAAAAATACATAGGGGAGTGATTTCGAGGGGTGGTAATAACGCTGTGACCCCAGATCGCCGCAGATCGGGGTTGGTTGTCAAGGCCCTATACCTGCCCTTCCTCATCTTCACCCTCTTCGCTTCCTCCCCCTCCTCGCTGCATGCTCACCATGACTGGAGAGCATGGTCATGGTGACGTCTAATGCTCCTTTGTTCTAGTAATTGGGCTGCACTCTAAGTTGTGTGCATCACCATGGGCTATCTCTTTAATTACCATGTGCCCTCTCTTGAGTGGAAGCTTAGACGAAGTGTGCTTGTACCTACTCCCTTCTTTCTCCATTCATCGCTACCTCTTGACACCTAAAGCCTACTGGCCTGCGGGGAGACATAGTGCTCTACTGCTTCACCATTCGGCCCTGACATGGGGCTCGAAGTGTCCTCTACCCGCAGGGCATCGCTATCCTCTAAAATACCTTTCCATGAAAGTGTGGGTCTCTCTAACTCACTTTGAAATTCCTCCTAGCTCCCATCTTCTGGAAACTCCTTAATGTCTTCGAATAAAAAGTGTCAAGCTATCCCACTGAGTGTATCTGGCATCCTTAACTACCGTCATCTCATGAGCCCCTGTGTCATAGTCCAAAGATCAAACTGAAGTCCCCACCGGCAACTACACGGGCATCTCCTTCGTTCGTGATTCCTCACGATCATCTTGGGGGATGCCCGATAAGTGTCAAGTGCACTCTAGCTCCATCTGGGTGGTCTCCTTCTCTAGGATCGAGTTTCCCCTTCTCTCGCTATCCATCTAGGCCCAAGTAATGCTAGGCATCTTCGTGATACGTAAGTCACCTTCAACCTCTGGTGATAAGATCTAGAATCTGTTCAACGCACTGATAGGCTGGTTTCGATCCGCAAAGGCTCTCCTCCTCATCGTCCTCATCCTAGGTGGCCTCATCTTTGCTGCTTCCCCATTGATATCTCTCCCCTTCGAGTTCGAGCTATGAGCTTCCATACCCTCTTGAAAGTAGGTCTAGTCCTGCTAACTACACATCTCTCTCTCTGCTCGTCCATGCTCGCCTCCAATCCTCTACTCTCTCGGGGTCTCAAATGACTCGAGTCCCTAAAATAACATGTCTTGGTCAAGTGGTCCACCTTCTGGTAGTATGAGCAATACTTGGGATCCCCAAGGTACCTCATTGTCTGTCACAATCCATCATCATCATCTGATCCTATCCATAGTCATTGATCGGGTCCTTGGTGACATCCACCTCAATCAATACTCTTAGTGAGGCATATACCGACAGGAAATGATCAATTACACCAATAATACGAAGTGGTCTACAAATCAAACTCACCAGCAAGTACAATGTCTGAGTGTTATAGAGGTCAATCTGCAAGAAAGGGAATTGAACCCTAACAGGTACAATAGAGCTCTCCATAAGCAGACCGAACTCCATTGTACACATCAGAAGTCTAACCGCCTTCGAGTTGATACGGAGCATCCTCCTAAGCCATATCCGTGTATAAGCATACTCATGTTAAAATCGAATCAACACATATCTCATTTTGATCTGACACAGCTTCACTTCCCCTCTCAAGTTCACATTTGCTTTCAGGAAATTATCTATTTCTTATAGCTGGATATTCCCATTCGAGGTCTTCTCTATGAGGGTGAGAGAGTACAGTCGGCTCTTGGCCATAATCTCCTCCCTTAGAATAAATAGTCTGGGTCGTCCATCCCTCCAAATGGTTACTGGCCCTGGTTAATCTGAAACCTACCTGAGCTATCAAAAAATATCTTTCTCTTCTTAGCCTTGTCTAATCCCAGGTTCCCTCTATCATGGGGTGGGCTCAAAAAATATCATTCATACATAATTAGAGCTCAACTAAAGTTTAATAAATAAAGTTTGAGCAATGAGTTGATGCATTATAAATTGGGTTCAGATTTGTTTGGCTCTCAACACGCCCCAATTGCTTAGTTGGATTGGCAAGATTGCCCATTGCCCAATTATTGTTAACAGATTGAAAATTATCAGGATAGGTGGGGAGGATGAGACATGGGGTTCGGCTCGGCATCTCAAACAGATCCACGCATGCCGTCGGCAGCAAAACCATACGTACCGCCCAGAGTTTTTCCTCACGATCTTCCCATCGACTACTCTGGCTTCGTCGCCGTTATATGTGGTGTAATCGGCGTCATGTTTAGGTACAAGCTGTGCTCATGGCTTGCTATAATATTTTGTGCCCAATCCCTAGCAAACATGAAGAATATGGAAAATGATCTCAAGCAGATTTCAATGGCGATGATGTTCGCTGTTATGGGACTGGTAACAAATTATTTGGGCCCTGCTCGTGCCAGCACAAAAGGTTGACGTCATAAGTTCGTGCTTCGTGATTATGCTTCTGATAACATATCTGGCTGTGTATTCCTCAATAAACATGGCAATTGAATGGGCGATGTTGTTTATGTTGAACTGTGGTCCTTGTTTTTGAACGTTGAGCGCTTCCTTTTTAGTTTAATGATTTAAATTTACCTGCATTCGCGTCTGGTAAGCACTTCAATTCTTTCACGACTGATAAATAGTAAGCTGCAACTAATCGCAGATTTGCATGGCCACCGCCTGCCATTCCCACTCTCTGGATTAGTTGTTTTCTTAAGTCATGCTTCTGCAGAATACGATATCTGTAATGTTTAATAGAAGTTAAGGTTGGATTGGAAACATGCTCTGTGAGAAACGATGATTGTTCATTAATGGCGATGGGAACGCAGGTTGTATTTTCTCGTGGCCGAAGCTGCAACTGAATTCTCTCCAATTTCTTCTGAAATTGCGTAATCTGGATCTTCGCGAACGTGTACATCCTCTGGTAGTTCTGTTTGAATCCATGAAGACCAGTTCATATCACTGCCTGCTTCCCATGATACCTCTCTCTTTCTTTGAATGGCATTGACCTTCTCAATCAACGTCTGTATCATCTGATGGTTCAAAACATCATAGTCCCTGCATGTCACAAAGTGTCAGTTGTAAATTTTGTTCATCCCCATCTACTTTTCTCAATTTTTAAGTCTCTGGTGCCGATACCTGTATGCATATATGGCATGTAAAAACTGTACGGACGCAAGAACCATGTAGAGTGACCTGATCAGATTAACCAGCCATGCTTGTTGTTCGATATTTCTTGATGTAATTCGAAGTATTCCGACTTCTATCAAGAATGTCGCACACAGGCCTGCGTAAATCAATCTTCAAAACTCCATTCTTACTAGAATTGGATATGGTGCCCTCAGTTAAGTTAGATCTTACTGTTCTGTGCCATACTCGAGCATGGACAATAGCTTATTTAAGAGAGAGAGAGAGAGAGAGAATTTTTACCAATGTAGAGCTGGGCTCTGACAGTATATGTCTGCTTTGTACTGGTGAACATGTAGATGATGAAGATGGACAAAGAATAAATGAAAAAAGCTTTGATTATTCGAGATTCAAGCAGCATGGCACTGTGCAGAGCAAATAATCTTTCCAAGGCAGCAAACATGGTTGCTTGCTTTGATTCGAATGCTTCCTGTTAATGGGCGCCAAGAAAAAAAGAAGCTTCTTTAATGGTGTCAAGTTCAACTGAACCCAAAAACCCATTTTTAAACTGAAGAAGGATGGGACCTGAGCTGTTAATATTGATTTTGAATTCTCTACCAAGCGGGCATGCACCTTGTGAATCTGTTCCTCGCTCTGCAGAAGCTCTTCTTGTTGTTTCCTGCTATGTTCTGCCAGTTTCCCCAGTGTTTCCCTAAAATTCAATGGTTTAGTGTAGATAAAAAATCAGTTTTTTTACTGCGATCGCAAGCTGCCCAGCTCATGATATACCTGCTTTCTTCTAGCGCATGCGACTGAAATTTTGTTAGGAGCTTAAGGCCATTAAGTGCTGTTGACTGCCCTTGTAGAACCTCTTGCTGCTTGTCCAGTGACCTGCCTGCCATGTTCTCTATGTCATATGCTGTGTTCTGCAAATTTTCCATTCTGGAAGACACAGTTTCCCCTACGACACTAATCTTCTTCTCTATTTCAGAAGCTTCATTTCTCAAATCGCTCACGTGTCTTCCCAAATCAGTGTAAGCTTCACGCATCACCTCCATGCCTTCTTTCAGATTCACGTTCATTCTTACCTGCTCTTCTCTTAGCTCAGATTGAGACTTTGAAATCTCCTTGGATTGCTTAGCAATGGCTTCTGAATGCTGAGATAAATTATCCATTTGATCATCAACTTTCTTGGTAGTTTGGCCTACATTTTGAACCCTTAGATCAATAGAATTCAAAGAATTATGAATTTGATCTGAATCCTGCAATAGGGAAGTTGTCTGCTCGTGTATGTTTTCTAATTGCTGCTCTGCCTTTTCTGCTGAATCTTTTAGATCATTCACCAGCCTCTCAATATTACCCTTGAATGCATGAGTCCTACAAATACCCATCATATTGTTGTTTGTTAGTTTCTTTCTAGATGAAACTTGTGCCATAAATTGAAATGTTTCAAAAATAAAATATTATATTTATTTATTTAATTTTTTATGTCACTATATTGCCACTATATTGCCTCCTCTGTCATTGTACTTGTCATGATTGCTATCATTCCAAGTACTATAAGTTGAAAGCAAGGTGTTATAAGGGCATATTATAGGTTAGGTTCTCTCGTCATAAAGTAAATATATAATATAAAATAAAATAAAAATCATAATACTTATCTTTCAAAGTAGTGTGGAAGTATATAGTATGTCAAGTTTGAATGATAGAGAAGTAAGTTAAGATCTCTTCAAGATTTTCACGAATATATCGGCTAGTCGATATGTTATAGAAATGTATATTATAATATTTATCTCATCTTGGATTTTTTAAAAAAAAGAAGTAATTTATATTTATGTGATTTGCTTGCTTGTAAAATTCTGAATTAGAGATTATATGTCTTGTTATTTGATCAAGTCTCCACTGCTAACTACTCATAAGTCTCTTTATATGTTGGATTGGAATCAATTCAAGAGCTATTATCTCGACTAGACATGTGAAAATCTCTTTTTAAAGAAATTTTATTTTTTTCAAACTTAGTATATTATGTACTTGTTAGTATCTATGATGGTTTCATAAAGAAATCTTAATAATATGAATTAATAATTTTAGAAAATAGTTGTGATGTGAAGTGATATTATCTCTTAATTGGAGACTCATTTTAGATTTTAGATGAGTAAGTAATAATAAGAGATTTTGATATGTTTCTTTAATCCTTACAGTGCCTAGACTTATTAAAGAATGTTCTATCCCTAAAAAGGTAAAATAAGTATTAACTAGAGGTATCAAACAAGCTCTGTTGGGTTGACACAGTCCATTATTTTGTGTGCCCATCTGGCTGTGTCGGCTGGCGCACTTCAAAAATTTGGGTTCTATTGAATTGGTATAGTTTGCAATGGGGGCAAGCTGCTAGAGGCATGAGCCCATTGCTAACCAAACAAATTGGTTCAAGGCTCAAGCGCTTGTCCAGGCAAACTAGGTCATTGGGCATGGGCCCGTGGCTCCTCCCTTGATTAGTAGCTAGAGCCTCATAATAGCCTTGATACCTTTGACTTGGGCTAGTGCTAGCCCATATTTAAAAAAAGTAAAATTGAAAATTAAATAAAAAACTATGTATAATAAAAGTTCAATAAATATAAAATAAAAAATACAAAAAAGAAATAAATTTTATAAATACTTCTAGCCTTTAATCACTATTACCTTTTATTTGGGGCTAGTCTTCAATGTTTAATGTTCTAGTTTAACTTATTTATACTTCTCATTGCACCTGTACTTTATGAATGAGAATATTCATTATGTGGGCTTCTTTAATCTAAGTTGTGGTTATATATAGATTTCCTTTGTACATTATTTTAGGATGATTATTATGTGAGTTTTATTTTTTAATTTTTTTGTTAGCGTGTTAACAGGTGTGTCTCATTCTTGTCCATGTGTACTATAAATAACGTGAAATAAATATTAATAGATTCTATAAATTCTAGATGTTCATCATATGATGGTATGAGTGATGTGATATTGTGCTGTATGTGTAAGCGCATGTCTAACAAGACTATCTAAAATAGCTATTCAAAATATATTAAAATATTGTATTATCTATTTTAGTTTATCATTTTTTAAAAATAACTCTAATAATATTATTTATTTTAGTTATATATTTCTACTAACTTTAACTAAGATCAACTCTAGTAGGCTCAATAAATTCCTTTCTTTTAGCTAATTTAGATAATTTTTTCCTAAAAATATATCCAAAAGATTTGCTATTTGCCTAGCTATTTCTCATAGTCCTCATTTGGTATCTATTTTTCATAGCTAAATAAGAGTTATGGGAAACAGCTAGCCAAATAACTAGTCTTTTGGTTGTATTTTAGGAAAAAATTATCTAAATTAGTTAAGGAGAAGAATTTATTGAGATTCTTGGAGATGATCTTAGTTAAAGTTAGTAGAAATAGATCTTGCGAAGCTTAATGTGTCAACAAGGTGGCTTTTTGGTTTGTTGTACCTCAGGGCTACTTTTTTTTTTACATAGTTGTGTTTATGGTATTGTTATTTTAAAGTGTTGTGTTTGTTTAAAAAAATTAGGTTTTGTTTTTTGTAGTCATTGTGTTGATTTAGTGTGTCAAAGAAGACAACATGTTGTTGGCATTAATTGAGAGTGCAATGATATGACACCAATATATAAATGTTAGAAATTCTTTATATAATGCATGTTTTGTTAGATAATAAGACATATCAGAGAAATATATTATTAATTATTTTAAGACAATTTACTAATATCACTATAGGTATTGAGAGGGGCAAATGAGTCATTAGTGAGTCCTCAAAACTCTTTCCTAAGATAATAATAAATATTTTTTGTCTTTTAGGTACAATTTATCTCATGACTCTTTTTAAATTTCAAACTCTTGACTTATATACTTATGTCCTGTGATTTATTAGTTATAGTATAAGTAATCAATTTTTTTATTATCTTATATTCTTATTTTATGAAAGTTGTAATATTGATTGATAAATTATTAAATATTATTGGTTATAACAATATTTAACTTATTACTTTATTATTATTTTTATTTGTTTTTTTTTATTTTTGATTTTATTTTAAATTTATTATGGTTGATTGTATATTTTTTTTTCCATGGTAGGGTATTCTCTAATTGCTTGTTATTTTATTATTCTTGACTTGGTCACTTATATTTGACTAAACTAATAATGGTAGAGTGTGAAAAATATTAGTTATAAAAGTACAATAGAAATTTATATCTAGGTTGTTAGACTCGTGTGAGTAAAGATATATTCGATGTGATATATACAGTTATATGACAATATAATAGAGATATGTTATAAGATAAATTTAAATATTTTGTTATATTTTTTGATTAGTTTTTTTTTTTTGAAAATTTTTATTTTTTTAATATGTTTAATAAAAAATTTTAGGGATCACTTTATTAAAAATTTTAAATGAAAAATTATTGAAAATAATTAGGTAAATGCCTACTTATTGTTGAATGTAGAAAATTTTTAATAATTTTTTTAAGTAATTGTTTTGTTTTTTTTTTCTTTTTTTTTTCTCATTCACACTATATTTTAATTTATGAATATGTTTTCTCCTCATTTCTTTATCACTACAAATCCTAACACTAATATTTTTTCATGATTAATTTAAGAAAGAAAATAGTAAATCAACTAGTTACAAATTAATTTTTGTTTTAATATTAGAAATTTGAATAGTTTTAAAAAGTTTAGATTCAATTGATTATTTTTTAAAAATATTTATGTTTTTTTTGAATATTATGATTTATTTATTGATATGTTTTTAATAATTTTTTAAAGAATAATTAATAATTATAGTAAAAAATAAAATATTAGTATAAACTCTATTTATTTTGAATAATATATAATACAATGATAATAAGGGTAGATATGTAAAATACATAATTTTTAGTATTCAGCATTTATAACTATCAAACAATATATTTATCTTCACTATTTTATTGTCAGTAACTTATCAAATAGTTTTACAATACAAATTCAATACTTAAAATTTAGTACTTGCAATTTCACACAGATAAGGGCAATAAGTCTCAAACATGAGACCTATTGCCCTTAAATGAAGTTAATATATGATACTTTCGGCAATATTATCACAATATTATTCTTTATAGAATATTTTATTTTGAAATACTTTCGGAAATACTTTCAGACGTCTCTCTTATTAACCCAAAATACTTTCGGCAATCTCTCTGGCAATCTCTTCTAGTTGTTTTCCATACTGTGACCACTCATTGTATAGTGTATACAATGTATCAAGCATCTACTATCTATGTTTCTACTACTACTCATATTTTCTCTTTTGCTAATATATGATATTGACATAATCAATAATTTTAGATAATTTATTATTTTTCTATCACAATATTTTGAAAATAAAAAAATATATAATTAATAATAAGTAATTACATACTTTTGATATAATTATTATCTCTTGAGTAAATAATTTTTGAGTTATAACTGAAAATATTTTGTGATGCCAGTTGAATGACTCAATTAGTCATAGGCAATCTATCTCTCTCACCAACCTATAATGTTCTTGATTTTTTCTCTAAAAATAGTATTCATTGTCCTTTCTGGTCCTGTTGTGATCACTCCTCGTAAAATGTATGTATAAGATGTCTTTTCAATGGGCCTCTATTTGTATTGCATATATAGACCTGGTAGATGATACACCACCACCTGTGATTTGGTGTGGAAGACATTATTACTTATAATCTTTTTGTGAAACCTCGAAAAATTGTTGTGTAGTGACTAATGAGTACATAAAATTATGTTTAGAAGTTGATATATTTCTCTATCTCTCACTCACATTCACCTTTGCTAGTAATAATTTCAAAAACTATGTATCTAGTTATGTGAATCAAGTAGAGAGAATTGTAATCTATTTTGTCCCCATAGGCTTCCTTATTATCTATCTCATAAGTTGAGAAATAATATCATAAAATTGTATAATCTGGGATGAGTACCATGATGTGGTAACTTCTCATGATACATTACTTGTCGCACAAGAAGAAAAAATAGATTATAACTCTCTCAATGAATCATCATATAATAATCAACAGCCAAAAAATAGCATGTGATCAAACCTTTTTTGTTTGTATTGTACATGCTTACAGTCACGCTTGAGTGTGTTTGTATTATTACAAACACATGACACACATGCACACACACACACACAATTATCCTCTCTTACACTCTATGTTTAGGGATAGCTTTGATACCATGATAGACCCACAAACATCAAACACTAATATGAAAAAGAATTCTTCAATACATTAACAACTCTAACATAATAAATGGGAAGTAAAAAATTATTGGTACATCTCATAGGAAGTGGCATTTCTCTTCTAACTCATTATGCATTGTGTCAATGAATCGAATCAGTTGACATAATTTTCTTTGTACAACTATTATTTCTAAGTTGATTGTAACTTTTAGTGGGCTTGAGCATTTTAGTAATGTTTGTATTTGACATTAATAAATAATTATGATATATAAGTACATCATATAGAATTATTTTAAAATTAAATAAATTTTGAAAATACATGTTCCTCATTATTTAAAAGTTTGTTTGATAAAACTGAAAAAATTAAATGTTAAAAAATAAGTGCTGAAAAATTAAGGTTAAATTTTATAAGTGTTGAATTTGTATTGAAAAATTGTTTAATAAATTATTATTATTTGAATGCTGAAGATAAATATATTGTTTGATAACTGTAAATACAGAATGCTAAAATGATGTATTTTACAAATTTATCATTATTATATTGTATTACATATTATTCAGCATAAATAGAATTTTTAATAATTTTTTTTAACTACAATTATTAAATATTATAAAAAGTAAAATCTCTAAAAAAATATTCATAAATAAATCATAAATCCAAAAAATAAAATAAAATTATTTTAAAAATAACCAATAAAATTTAAATTCTTTAAAATTATCCTAATTTTTAATATAAAAAAATTAATGAACAACTAGTTGATTTGTTATTTCTCTCTCAAATTAATCATGAAAGAGAGTTAGTGTTAGGATTTGTGGTGGCAGAGAAAGGAGGATAAAACATATTCACAAACTGAACTGTTGTGTGAATGAGAAAATGAAAAAAAAAAGAAAAAAAAAAGAAAAAAAAAAGAAAAAATGTTAATTTAAAAAAATAATTTATTGGAAATTTTCACCATTCAACATTAAGTATGTCTCTACCTACTTAATATTTTCAATATTATTTTACTTAAAATTTTTAATTAACCGCTCTCAAATATTTTTTATCAAACACATTAATTATTTTAAACAATTGAAATTTTTTTTTT
Organism: Sapria himalayana; assembly: GCA_029783825.1. Taxonomy (NCBI): domain Eukaryota; kingdom Viridiplantae; phylum Streptophyta; class Magnoliopsida; order Malpighiales; family Rafflesiaceae; genus Sapria; species Sapria himalayana. The sequence goes on along the minus strand of JAREIK010003076.1, from coordinate 3,176,159 downwards.
CAATGGTTTAAAAAAATTAAGTGGCTTATCAAACAGCTCCTAAGTCATACCTCATGTGCCACCCTTGTCGTGTGCTTTGAAGTGCATTATGCATTTCATAATTGTGACATTTAATACAAGTTTGGCATAATTTTCTTAACAATGAAATATTTTCTAATGTCATGGTCATATTACTACATTCATCCCCCTTGTGATTTTTCTTCCTCATGGGTGCTTTATTAGGTCATGAACTAATTTAGCTCTGCAAATTGCTAATTACACATTCAACTTGGCTTAAATGGTAATATTAGTAATAAATGAGTAAATTTTATTAATAGAATATCGACAATTTTGGTAAAAATTATATTAATTAAACATTAGTAAGGATAAATATATACTTTGAGCATCAAATAATAATATTTTAATAAAAAATTTGTCTCCATCCTATTTTTTTCAGTCCTCATAATTCAACTTCACAAAAAAATAAAATAAATTATAGCTTGTAATTGTAAGCAAAATATGTGTGTGTGTGTGTGTGTGTGTGTATTATACATTTAATTTTCATTTCAATTATTTCTTTTTTTATAGCACTTATAATGTTATTGGGGAGATAAATTTTAAGATGATAATAATTTTCTTAAACAAAGATTGTACATAGTGCACAAGATTTATGTTTTAGCTTATTTTTTAAAAGGTTAATATCTTAATTTTCTTATCCCTAAAAGTCAAAAATATTATGATTGATGAGTCTTGAATCCAAAAAATGCTATCTTTGAAAGAATTTACTTGTCATCGTAGTAAGACATGATTTTTAATATATGCATGTTTTTTGATGACTTCTCAGGCTATTAGTTATCATAATATTATTCTTGCTCAAATATATTTATTTTTTTAAGTTCTTATTAAGTCTGATATTTGTATTTATATAATCACACATAATTATTTTCTTAAATAAGTAAAAAAATATGATTTTTACTCATTAAATAAAGGTATTTAAAGAATTTTTGATGTATCAAATTTAAAAAATAATTGAGAAAACATTCTAGAACATTTTCATAATTGTGAATAATTTAATAGAAAATTTAAATAAATTTGTTTGAGTTTAATTACGACATAAGACTTGTAAGATGCATGCCCTAGGTTTGTCGTTGTGATAAGACTTGTACGATTTAATTACTTTGTGTCATACATTTATTTGAGAATTGAATTAGAGAGGTCGTGCCTTTATCTAAGGGCGATATGTTTTGGGTAATTGTGAGAGACAAATTATGTTTGGAAGTAATTCATCTTTAATAAAGGCCATATTCAGTGCACGAAACGTATGCATGACATGTGATTTTGTGGGAGGTTAATAACTCTACAACCTTAAACTCAAAAATTAGGAAGGTTACGTATGATGAGTCTTGAATCTGAGGCCTACCCAGTTCATCTTCAATGAACTGGGTAGGTGTCATCATAAGATCATCTTCAATGATCTTATGGGTTTCATGGGAATAAGCATCCCAAAAAAGCATATTTTAAGTGAATTTGTGTAAAATGTGCAAAAACAAGACCTTGTATTTGGATGAGGAAGAGAGTAGGATGCAGAGAGAGAGAGAGAGAGAGTTTTTACGTAACTGCAGCTGATGGCAGATGGAGTTGGTTTCCAATAAGAACTCGAGATAAACTTTGTGCTCATCATCGGTCAGCCTCTTGAGGCAGTTAATCATGCTGATTCCCCAGTCGCAGTAGGGAAAAGCCTCCCTCCCAGAGTCCCTCTGGAAGCAGTCGCTGAGATGCCAAGCAAACCTTCTGCGCTTCTCCTCCTCTGCCATAATTTGGGAGCAACCAGCGAAGAGTTGCTGATATGCTGTTTGCCAGCAGGAATGGGGGCCAACCAATTTGTGTTTTGCGTCAGCCACCAGCTTCTTTCCTTTCTCATCATTGAGGCCATCCATTGAAAACTCTGCAACTGAGCCATCAAAACGTCTGTTTTCCCTTGCAGCATGGTGATGGGCTGTGTTTGTCTCTGTCGTAGGAGGAGAGAACCAACCCCATGCCTGGCACCCTTGTGTGAGCATCAGCGCGATCAAGAAAAACAGACTATGTGGGTAACGTCCTCTTCTCCTCTTCCTTCTCCAAGCTAGTACTCTTCCTTCTTCGTGCTCCATCTGTCAGTCGACCGTGTATTCATGTGGTATATGTATCTGCACGTATATACATATATAGGCACATATGTGATGAACATATCTCTAGGGCGCATAAATGCATGTGTGTATGATTATCTCTTCCCCTATTTCTTTCTCAGTGCTTAAGGCTCTTATTTTAGTGTAATTCTGAGTGATTAATATGTTGACAGTCTTACTTCCCACAATTAGATTAGCATGTATATATCTACTTGTTTTTGCACCAAGAGATGACATGTAATATATTCATGCAATATATACATGTGTTATGATTTTACACACACACACACACACACACACATATATATATTTGTAAATATATGTACATATCTAAATGAGCAAATAATTTCATTCATATATGATAATCTCTTTTCTTATTCCTTCTCTAGGTTATTACCCACACATGCACATGTATATTTGTGTGTATATGTATATATATGTGTGTGTGTGTGTGTGTGCATGTGTGTAATAGCCTAGAAAAAGAACAAGAGAAGTGACTATATATATATATATAATGTTTGTGTATGGGTGTGTGCATGTGTGTGTGTGTGTGTGAGATAACCTAGAGAAGGAAAAAGATTATCATATATGCTTGAAAATATGTGCCCATGTAGGTATGAATGTACACATATATGTATATATACGTGCATTTATTTGCATTAATATATATATATGCAAATATAAATATATATGTTAACTCATAAGACTACAAAGTTAAAAATTTATGTGTGTATATCTATATGGGAGCATACATGCATGTATATATGCACATGCGCATATATACAACGATGTCTACATACACACAATATGCATGTATAAATTATAATATCTTCTCTTATTCATACTTAGACTCTTACTCTTCCTTCATGTACTATTTGTGAGTCAAAATTGTATCCATGTGGTATGTGTATCTTCGCACATATACATATATTTGCACGTATATGAACATATCTCCATGGGCACATAAATGTAAGTATATATGCATATACATATCCACATGAACATGCATGTATATATGGTAATCTCTTCTAATATTCATTCTTCAGTGCACAAGTCTCTTTGTTTAGCATGATTCTGGGAAAGGTTAAATGTGTCGTCAACTTTCTATCCAACAATTAGAGAGGCTGTGTCTGATCTAATCAGTCTCAAACTCGACACTTACTCCCTTATTATATGCATGCAACATGAGAATAAGGACTTTTCAGGTTATCAATCATTTAACTCATAAATGTTAACTTTAAAATTCTCTTGAGTTCACATATATGCATGTGTTTGCACATTTATGAACGTATTGAAATGGGCGCATAAATGCGCGCCCACACACACACACACATACATATATATAATATCTACATGTGCATGTGGTATATGTATCTTTACATTTATTCATGGATATGTATCTTTGTGTGTGATGTCTCTAAATTCCTATGGACTGATTTGGAATGAAAAGCTCAAACGCGTGCTATATACTTATACTCATGCATATATATGCACACACACACACACATATATCTACTTGGGCACATATATTCATGGATATGCATATATATGCACATTGTATCAATCTTTGTGTGTGATGCCTCTAAATTCTGCTGGACTGATTTTGAATGAAAATCTCGCACACGTGCGTATGTATATACACTTATACACATGCATATATATGCATGTACACACACACACACACACACATCATTTCAGTTTGGCAGTGACGTAGTATTTCAAACTAATAATCATCTGAAATGAAAAAAGGAGATGCAGGCTCTCAATCTAATTTTAAACTCGTGTGACTAACTCGTTGAAAACTGGTGTTAGAAACTGTTTGCCATCTGCAGTATGGATCCTCTCAGGTGCAATCATGTATATATGTTCATGTGTATCTATATGATTTTGTATATGCTTGTATACAAATGCGTGCGTGTGTGTGTGTGTGTGTGGGGGTGGGTAGTTGAGAGAGAGAGAGAGAGACCTTGTTGTGGATGGCAGGATGCAAGATAATGTGGAGAATAAGTGGGGAAAAAAAAAAGAGAAGAAACGGATGTTAATGGGCATGATACTTGACTTCAGCGGAGGTGTTGGTTCACAAAGGAAACAAACATTTAAGATCTCTTTTGGTTTCCTTTTATTACTTGTTTTCTTCGTTTTTTCTTCACCAACTTAAGGACGTGATTAGCACATCATTACTCGTCCATTATTATGATTTATGAGAGATTATTGTCACAATTAGTTCTAAATAGCCATAAAGTAAATTAATAAAGCCTCTACTTAATTTCGATTTGGTTGACATTATTATTTTTAAGTCATTTGTAATTTTTATTCCAAATAAAGTAAATTTTCTCAACTATATAATTAAAATAAAATCGTAATTAATTTTAAAATAAAATTTCATTTATACTTTTTTTTAATACGTGTGCGTGATATCTTTTTTTTTATTTTTTTTTTGTTGTTTTATAAATCTTTGCTAAATATAATTGTGTTAAATGTTAATTATTAATATATATATATATATATATATTAATGTAAAAGTAAATTTTTAATTTTTATTAATCCTTGGTGATTAATGTGACTTATTTTATGTATATTAATGAAAATTTAAGTTGTCAATTGCTTATAGCTATTAAGCGCAAGTCTAACAATTTGATTTAAGCCTATAATTTATATGAAAAATTATGTGGAGACTTTTACAAACTAAAATATTTATATTTTAATATATATATATATATATATATTGTTGAATACATTTATATATACATACGTGTGTGTGTGTGTGTGTGTGTGTGTGTGTGGTTTCATGTAATTTAATGTAAAATGGGATCAAAGTGTCAATATTTTATATTTATGGTTTTTTTAATTACAACTTTAAAATAGTGATCAAAACATGCATATTTTGATTTTGGGGTCCAAGCCATAATTTTTTCTAATTTTTATATTTATCGTGCATTAATTTTTTTTAATCATATGTAATTTTAATTTTATGTTAATATTTTATTTTTAAATTTTTTTAGCCATATTATTAACATAAAATGTTGTTGATTATTAATAAGCATTAAAAGGAATTTATATTTTAAAATATTAAAAAATGGTGATTAATTGAGTTAATTTATGTAATTTTGTATTTTTATATCGTGGGCATTAGTTTTTTCAATTATATATTATTTTTATTTTATTTTGATATTTTATAAATTTTTTACCTTGACCATATATAATTAACATAAAATGATGTTACTTATTAATAGTTATTAAAACAAATTTAACATTTTAAAATTTTATTATTCTACAATGAATATAGTGAAATGTTTTATGTATATTATGTCATGTGATTGGTTTTGCTAACATAATGAAACACAATATATATATATATATATATATATATATATATATATATAAGAGAAACATATACATATTTTTGTTATGTTATATATATTATTATTTTTTTGATTATATAACATGATGACATGGAAATTATAAATATAGTTGACAAAAAAACTCTAGAGTGCACCAAAAATTAGGAAAATTATGTTTTGATCTATTTTGAAAATATTAAAAAAAAATACTTATGTTTTTCTCTTTTTAAAAATGCACCAAAATAACAAAATATTAGAGTTGTCAAATGGGTCGGGTTGAGCTGGACTCATTTTTTCAGGCCAACTCTAGCTGGTGTACCGTGCCAGGCACCGCACGCTTCCTTGAAGGGCAGACCCAGCACGAGCTCGTAGCCTGAAATTTGCCTGTGTTTGGGCCGATTCAACCCGATTTGGATCAGCCTGTTCAGATCGGGTCAGTCAAAATTTTAAAACTTAGGGTTTCTGTGCCGACATCACCCGTCGAGAATGCCGAGCCTCGCCTATCGAGGGTCGGCACGTCATCCCCCTATCGGGCATCACTCGGTGCGTGGGCTGGTGTGCTGAGCCTATGTGCCATGCACCCATGTCGTGTCTGGCACGGCACATGGGCCAAAACCCTTCATCTCGGCATGGCATGACTCATGCCGAGGGTGTGCCCGGCCCAGCCTGGCCCATTTTTTTGTTAAATAAACATTAAATGTTCATTTTTAATGCGAAAGGTGAAATGTCAAGAGTTAACAGTTACTCTTATGGGTAATAATTATTTTTAGTTTTATGAGGGAAAACTATAGCTTATAAATAAATCATTGTATTACTAATAAAAAATAGAATCCGAATAAAAGCCTCTTTTCATAAGTAATTCTCCTCGGTTATAATTTGTAGCCAGCAATTTTTTTTACAAATTGGTATCTGATGGATGGGGAGTATAATCAATAATGTTCCGTTGCCCCGATTAATGAATGTGAACTACGAGAATTGGAGCATCCAAATGAAAGCTCTTCTCGATTCTGTGGATTGTTGGTAGGTGGTTCAAGAAGGTTTCAAAGAACCAGAATCTACCGAAGGATATACGGTGTAGAGGTGTCAAACAGGCCGGCCCAGCACGGCACGGCCTGTTTTTCACGAGCACGGTCATGCTACCGTGCCGTGTCGGGCAAGGCACGGTTAGATATAGGCGGGCACGGCACGGCCCGTAGGCACGGCAAGGCCGTGCCGTGCCGTGCCGGGCCCGCTCGGGCACGCCTTGCCAAACACGGTCGTGACTCGTGACTCACGTCACGCCTCGGCACACGTGACACGCCGCCAGTGCCACGCGTGCCTGCGTGAACCGGCACGGGATGGACCCGTGCCAGCGTGCCGTGCCAAGGCACGGCACGGCATGGGTCGTTCTTAACCCGGGCATGATACGAGCCCGGGCTCGGTTTAAGAACGTGCCGGGCTGGCCCGGCCCGGCACGTTTGACACCTCTAATACGGTGGCTTAAAATAAGACGTTAAAAGAAATGTAATCAAAAGATAAGATGTCATTGTACATGCTATTATGAGCTGTTGATGAATCGGGCTTTGAGAAGATTGCAAATGCGAAAACTTCAAAAGAAGCGTGAGATATCTTGGAGACTGCATACGAAGGAGCCTACCGAGTTAAACAAGTTCATCTTCAAATTTTTCATAGCGAGTTAGAAGGCATGAATATGAATGAGTTAGAAGGTGTGTCCGATTACATCATGCGTGTTTAAATAGTGGTGAATCAACTCAACCAAGACAGAGAAAAGTTGTCCAATGCGTGAGTCATGGAAAAGATTCTGATGTCGTTAATCGACAGGTTCGAGAATGTGGTATGTGCCATAAAATAATCAAAGGATCTAGCAACGTTCACGGTCGACAAGCTTGTAGGTTCCCTAATGGCACATTGTGTTCGAGGAAATACCTCAAACACTTGAGCAGGCACTTCAAACCAAAGTATCGATCAATGATGAAAAGATATTTTGTTCCCAAAACTTTCGAGATAAATGGCGTGGCCGTGGTGTTCGAGGAAATAGTCGTGGTGGGAAAAGGTGCAGTCAATAAGGGTATCATGAGAAGAAAGGGCAGTCAAACTAACAAAATTGGCGTGGAAGAGGACGCGATCGTGGAAGAGGCGGTCAACCAAATTATTCCAACTTCGAGTGCTACAAGTGTGGAAAATATGGTCGCTATGCAAAAGATTGTAATTTCGATAAATGTTATAATTGTGGAAAGATGAGGCATTTTGCAAAAGAATGTCGAGTCAAGAAAAAGATGGAAGAGAACCAACCTAGCCATGGAAGATGAGGTGGAAGAAAACTTTCTCTTAATGGCATATAACAAAGTCAATACTGACAACGAAATGGTGTGGTACCTCGACACGGCTACAAGCAATCATATGTGTGGGCACGAACATTATTTCAAAGAGATATGAAAGGTTGAAGCTATATCTGTATCATTTAGAGATGGCTCAAAATTTGATGTTAAAGATCAGGGTATGATTTATTATGTACAAAAGGATAGTTTTGTTGGGTCAATCCAAGATGTTTATTACGTATCAGACCTCAAGAGTAATATTTTAAGTATGGGACAACTCATTGAGAAAGGTTATTCAATTTTTATAAAAGAACGGATATTACTATTGAAAGACAAGCAATTGCGTTCAGTCGCACAAGTTGAAATGGGAAGAAATCGAATGTACAAATTGAATTTGAGAAGTTTACGAGAAAAATGTTTACAAGTCAACGTAAAAGACAAGACGTTACTGTGGCATCTCCATTTTGTTCATCTACATCATCAAAGCCTAAATAAGTTAGCAAAGAAGAACATGGTGCATTGACTACCGAACATGGAATATGAGGGAAAATTTTGTGAAGAATGTATGCTTGGAAAGCATGCAAGAATTTCATTTTAAAAGAATGTAGAATTTCGGGCTAAGCAGCATCTCGAGTTGATTCATTCCTACATATGTAGACCAATCACCCCCGAATCTTTCAGCCGCAAAAGGTATTTTATTTCTTTTATTGATGATTTCTCAAGAAAAACTAATGTTTATTTTCTGAAAGAAAAATTCGAAGCGTTCGAGGTGTTCAAAAAATTCAAAGTGCTTGTGGAAAAGACAACCTTTTCAAATCTGTACGATCCAATAGAGGTGGCGAATATACTTCGATGATTTTCATGGAGTATTGTGAGGAGCAGGGCATAAGGCGATTTCTAACAGCACCATACTCTCCACAGCAAAACGGTGTGGCTGAGAGGAAGAACCGGACCATTCTCAACATGGTTCGGTCAATGCTCAAAATTTAAAAAATACTGAATAAATTTTGGGTGGAAGCCGTGCAATGCAATTCTATGTTTAAAATTGGTATCCACATGCGAAGTTGTATGATCAAACACCACAAGAGACATGGAGTGGACAAAAACTGATAGCCTCTTATCTCAAAATATTTGGTAGTCTGGTCAATGCACACGTGTTGGATCAGCGAAGAATAAAGCTTGAAGATAAAAGTAAAATATATATTTTTATTGGGTATGATGAGAAAACTAAAAGATACAAGCTATTCAACTCGATAAGCAAGAAGATTCTAGTAAGCCATGATGTACAAATTCATGAAGCAAATGAATGAGATTGGAATAAAGTAACAGAGGATATCATCGAAGTTGGAGAATCATCAATTGCTATGCCAACAATTATACCGAAAAATTCTGAAACTATTATTGATGAAGATGAACTGTGATAACCCAAAATGCGAAGCTTACAAGATTTATATGATTCGACAAATGAGGTACACCTTGTATGTCTTTTTGTGGATTCCGAGAATTTAAGTTTTGAACAGGCGATGCAAGATAAGAAGTAGAAATTGCCATGGACGAGGAGATTAAAGCAATAGATCGCAACAACGCATGTGAGTTAGTAGAATTGTCGAAAGGAACTCAGCCCATTGATGTCAAGTGGGTGTTTAAGAGAAAGATGAATGTTCAAGGGGGGATAGAACAGTATAAGGCGAGACTTATAGCAAATGGGTACAAGCAAAAGGCGGGAATCGACTATAACGAGGTATTTGCTCCTGTTGCAAGAATGGAGACAATCAGATCACAAGCGGATCAATTCAAATGGCCGATATTACAAATGGATGTCAAGTCGACATTCCTGAATGGTGTGCTTGAAAAAGAAGTTTATATTAAACAACCATCCATGCACATGAAAATCGGAGAAGAAAAGAAGGTGTTAAAATTGAAGAAGGTACTTTATGGGTTGAAGCATGCATCGCGGGCTTGGAATACTCGTATCGATACATACTTCAAAGAGAACGGGTTCGAGCAATGTCCCTACGAACATGCCCTTTATGTGAAGAAGAGTGGAGGTGGTATGTTATTTGTTGCTTATTATGTTGATGATCTCTTTTTTTTGGGGAATAATATTAAAATGATACAAAATTTCAAGAGCACTATGACTTGGGAATTCGAGATAACAGATTTGGGCTTGATGAAGTTTTTCTTTAGTCTGAATGTAAGACAAGGAAAGACTTGTATCTTTGTATCCCATGAGGCATATAGGAAGGAGATTTTGAATAAGTACAGGATGGAGTTTTGCAATCCGGTTTCAACACCAATGGAACCTGGTACAAAACTCTCTAAGTTAGATGGAGGAGAACGAGTCGACGCAAGTAAATACCGGAGTCTACTGGGAAGCCTTCGCTATCTCACATGCACAAGGCCGGACCTTGTATTAAGTGTCGGCATTATAAGTCGGTTCATGTGGGAGCCAGTCGGTTCATGGGGGAGCCAGTCTGTTCACATTGGAATGTGTTAAAGCGAATCCTACAGTACATGAAAGGAACAATGTCACTCGGATTATTCTATACAAATATGGTAGATTACAAGTTGGTCTGGTACTCTGACAGTGATTGGTGCAGAGACTTGGACAATTGGAAAAACACATCAGGTTATGTATTTTTTATTGGTGACACAGCATTTACCTGGCTTTCAAAGAAGCAACCAATTGTGACACTCTCAACATGTGAAGCTGAATATGTGACAGAATCTTTGTGTGTATGTCAAGTGATATGGCTCAGAAATTTGTTGGGCATGATGGAGCAACAACAACTCGGTGCAACTGAGATACGAGTTGATAACTAATCATCAATTAGGTTGAGCAAGAACCCAGTGTATCATGAGAAAAGCAAGCATATTGACGTTCATTTTTACTTCATTCGAGATCAAGTGAAGGAAGGAAATATTGAATTAGTATACGTTGCAAGTTGAGATCTAGTCACGAATATCTTCACCTACCTATGATACTACTCGACAACTACAAAAGATTACTCGGCATGAAAGATGGTAGAAGCATTTAATTTTATGGGGGAGTCTTGTTAAATAAACATTAAATATTTATTTTTAATGTGGAATGTGAAATGACAAGAGTCATCAATTGCTTTTATGGGTAATAATGATTTTTAATTTGCAATTTATGAGGGTAAACTATAACATATAAATAAATCATTGTATTGCTTGTAAAAAATAAAATCAGAATAAAAAGCCTCTTTTCATAAATAATTCTCCCCGGTTATAATTTGCAGCTTGCAATTTTTTTACACATTTGACACATACAAAATATTTATATTTATACGCACTCAAAAGGATAAACATAAAATTACCTTACTATGCCACATAATCATTAACAAATTAAAAAAAAACAAATTATTATATGAATTTGGTTTATTATTTTTGAAAATAGTATATATAGCCATTATTCATAATATATATGCATATCAAGTGATACACACATGCACACATACACATATACACTCACACATACACACACACTCGCTCACATACTCAGACACACACACATGCACACATAACTATACATTGACATACACATATATAGACACGTATATACACAAACACATACACAGATACACATGCACATACACATACATAGGCACATACATATGCACATGCACACATACACAAACACGTACACAGACGTACATGCACACATACACAAACATGTACACATACACACATGCACGCATACACAAATACTCACAGGCGAGAAATTCCCTTGTCTAAGCTTAATAACATTGTGACTTAATAAGATTTTCAGCTAAAAATAATCTTCATGTATCAAAGCAACAACAAAACAGTACTATTCTCGTGATTATCATATTCCTTTTCACAATTTGTATTCATTTCCCAAATGATCTATATGATGAGAAACATTGGTTGGTGGATGAGAAACATTGGTTGGTGGATGAGGAAACGCAGGTTGAAGATGAATAAAACCTCAACAATTTGCCTTTTCACATCAATAATCAGCATATCACCATAGATGAAGTTGCCACTTGTCACCATTAAACTCTTCTTCGATCGTTCTTGTGTGTATCCACCCATGGAGGTTTAGTGTCATTCGTCTCTAGCTCTCCGGCGAGTTTTCTTCTTCGAAATCTTCATTCCTAGTTTGATTAGTAGGTTACCATTCATCTTCTTCGATCGTTCTTTGGCAGTGCTGTAAACTTTTGATTTCTGCGCTAGAGCAGCAATCCAATACCATCGTCATGCAGGAATTCTGGTGTGCATCTACCCATGGAGATCTTGTTAATTTTGCAGCAGTCCTCAAAATTAATGAAATTATCGTCATTTTCGAGAGGACGAAGAGAAGAACAGCATCCAGTACATACGAACATCATCGGAGCAACCTCGGAATCTTCAATGCCGTTGCAGCGAGTGTGCTGCCACACTTGGCAAATATCGCAGGCTACCATTCTCTCGCCATCGTCATCAACAGTGCCACACTCACACTGCACCTTCCATGTTTCCGGTCCCGCTTCTATGGTTAAGTTGGACTGCCAATCCACGCCACTCCCATTCACGTAAATCGTTCTTCCAGATTCCAAAACTTTGTATACTAATTCTTCATCGTCTAATCCTTCTAATCCATCGATGTCCGTGACCATGAAATTCTTCATCATGCAGTATGTATCTCGGAAAGCAATCTCAGCGGCTAGCTTGAGCTCGCGCATGGTTGCGTGCATGGGCAGTATAATGATCTCGCCTGGGTGTTTTTCTGTGTTTGGCGGTCTCGTTTGTTCTAGACCCATGGCTTTTTCGTCTACCATAGCGTGGCACGTGAATTTCAGGACGTGATATTCTTCATCTAAAAATGGCCATTCTTTTGAAAATTGTTTGCTGTCAAGAATCACTTGAGACGCCAGTTGAATCAGTTCCAACTTGGGAAAATTCATCAGCACGTCATTGTACAAGTATGAGAGATCGGAAATTATGTCTGTTCCTGGAACGAGATGTTCTTCGCTAAATTTATCGGAAGTTTCAGAGGCCCATGACGGAGAATTAAGCTCCGCAGCATGGAACTTATGCTCATCAATGGAGTATTCTAAAATCCGAGTTTCCGGGTTCACTAAACGCCGGATCACATGTCTTCCGATGATCACATTGTTCATTGATTTAAGCACGTAATCAAGCAAACCAGTGTCTCCAATGTGGGTGCGAGCAGCATCTCTAAGTTCTTGCCTCGTCATCCATCTCTCCCCGTAATTCGTCGCTTTCCTTTCTCGCAAAGCCTCTGCTACCACTTCTGCCGTGTATTCTAGCCTTTTTATCGGCCATCTGCTACCCAAAGTACTAGCCAGAGACTTAAACTCTCTTAGCTTTCTTCCTTTATCCTTCAATGGCGGTATTTTATCTTTCGATGGAGCTGATAGAGACCAACTTGCAGATGATGAATTCTTCCGAAAACATGGGCACGATTTGAGAGTGATCATAAATTTGAAGATGTCACTAAGTGTTATCAATCGGGTTTTGCTCAGATCTCTGTAATGCTCAATAATATGCTTTGCTGCTTTGTCTTTGTAATCAAGAATGATATGATCGAGTCGTAAAGAATTGAGAATTTCAAGTGCGCTTTTGTAGTTTATCTCGCTTACCCCAAAGCTTCCGCGACAGAATTTATACCCCCATTTTCCAAACCAGGGATGCCCATATGCAACTCCGTAAAGAAGACGAAGATCCATGCCTCTTGATGTTGAAATATCTTCAACTGATATCTTCCTGCAGTTGAAAAACAAAAACAAAAACACTTCGTTTAATAAATAAAAAAAAAAGTTAAGACGAAGCAGGAAGTAGAATAAGAATTTGTAACCTAGCCCCTGCGTTGGTGCAGAAACGGTCCCATAGATCCATGATATCTCGCCCACTGAGATTCTTGGATCCTCCTTCGATGCCATTAATGCATAGCAGATGCCCATACCCATTCGAGTGGATCAACCCGTGAAGAAGATGGGTTTGCAGATCACAAGCTCCATCGTCAAGTTGTTTGTTCCATTCTTCATCAACTGGCATTATCATGTGATACCTCCGTTTCGAAACAAAATTATTGCTCCATCCTAGTGTTACATTGAATCTCATTATTAGAATTCGATTAGCAAGAGCAATACGAAAGAGAAAACAGATTTAAAAAAATGTATTTCTTACCTGTACATCTGCACTGGTTACAGAAAGGTTGGTGAGACTTCCTCACGTCCTCTTCCACGGCGTAAAGAGGGATCAGAGAAGAACTATTATGGATCATCAGAATCGTTCGCCAAACAGGCATGCCATCTACAGTGTAATTTTGTTTATCACAGCACTTATCAAGAAACTCTCTTATATTATCGCGAAATGGACCAGAGGGATTGAATGGGTGTCCTTGTTTGCAGAATGAGTGCAAGTCGTACACCTTTGATGTCTTCTTTCTCTTCTTGCAGATCTCATTTCTGTGTATTATCAACATTTCTCAACTTTTGTTTTCCCTGTAAAAACGATGAATCTCTTCTTCAAACTCAATTTCAAGGTTCTTGATTTTGCATCGTCATCGCTAACTGTATTTCCCCCCTCATTTTTGAAATATTGGGTCTTTCCCATATCGTTTTCTATTGATCGGAGTTCTTTTTTCTGTTTTTCTAGCTGCCAGACTATTGTTGGATGGGTTGGGTTTTTCGTTTCTGTTATGAAACAACCATTGAGATCAAAGAAAGAAATCCATTTACAGTTTCTTTGGGGAAGACGGCTTTGTATGCTGGGCTTGTTTAATGATCAATCTGTTAATTATCGTAATACATTTTAAAAACTTTTTAAGATTTTATCTATTGAAAAAAAAAAACATGATTTTGTATTCAAATCAGCTCAATTTAAAGAAAAAGTAATTAAGAAATATCGTTTTTTTTTCTTAATTTATTTTTTTTGAAAAAAATTGTATTTTTTGATTTTTAAAAGTGAGATGTGTATATTATTTAATTGAATAATATATTAAATAATTAGTAGAAGTATAATAAATTGTGCCAAATTAATGGGAATTGAAATTTTGAAAAAAAAATTGTAAACTTCATTTCTCTTTCTATTTAAAATTTATGTGTCAATTCTCTCTCTTTCTTTGTCTTTATTTCTGTCTCAATTCTCATCAATTATCTCTCCCTCTCCGTTGTTATCCCTCCTTTGTTTAAAATTTAATTTTATACACACACACACACACACACATATACTATTTTACCTTCTAGCTTTACACATTTTTTAATAAACATATATTTTAATATAATAAGTAAATCATTTATGTGATTTAACAATAAAAATTATTTCTTTCAACACTTTCTCTCTTCCCACCTTTCTTTTTCCTATTCATGTCTCTCCATGTAAAATATTGATATAATTATAAGTGTCCATATATGTGCGTGTGTGTGTGTGTGTAGTGTGACAAGTTAAAATATAACATTTGGAATATGTGATAAGTTTTAAAACATGACCAATATTCAATAAATTTATTCATATAAATCTTTTAAATTTGTCAACATGACTAGTGTTGAATTAATGCTAGCATGCCCGGTGCATGTGTTTTGTCTCATTTGACACTTCTAATTTACCAAGTGCATATATCCTTCACATGGAAAAGTCAATGGAAAGATATCTATAAAAATGTTATTGGAATGAAGTTGTTTGTCATTAAAGGAAGACATAATATTATTGGCAAAGGTGAAAATGGGTCATGTCGAGCTGGAATGGCTAGTTTTTCTTGTGGCCCATTGTTACGATTTTATGAGTGTGCTAAAACTTATTGTTAATTGATATGATCCCAAAATCTTGTTGGATAATTTTTTTTCATCAAATGTAATATTACAAGTATATAAATCCTACAAGTAGTAAAATAGACATTAGCAATCCCATATGAATTGTATAGGGAATTCGATCAGCTAATAATGAAGTAATAATTGCTTGAGTTCAGTAAACAAATTTGGGTTTTTGGAATGATACTTATACTTTAAGGTTAGCTTACTTTTAAGTTAAAGATGATACTTCTTTAGTATTTAGTCAATATTGTGTTTGATTATAGAATTAGTGGTAGATCAATGTGCAAATATTTGATGTTCTCTTGACAAACAAGATGGTTGTCATTCTTAGATCATTACTATCAAGGATGATTTCAATTAGTTATCCCCTTTGTATTTCACTATTAAAGCCACAAGTTATTCTATTCTCTAACCTCTATTGTCATTCTTAGGTCATTCATCCATATACTTCTTTTATGTAATATAAATGCTTATAATAATTACTTAGAATATATATTTCTATTATCCAACCTCTATTGTCATTCTCATATATTCGATATAATATGGTAATAAATATATGGATACCATATTCACGACGATTAACATATATCTTCTCATGAATCATATATATATATATATATCAAACAAAAGGAATTGACTTGTCAGGGTTACCACCATACGAAGTACTTCCTCTTGGATACTTACATGTCACTATCCATCATGGGTAACACATGACTCATATATTATTTCGAAACTTCTAAGTTAGATGTTCTACTCACTCACACAATACTCGATTAGTTCTTCTAGAATATGCACAATAGATTGATTATGAGTATGTTCATATTTTTGGTTTCGTAAGCGTCATATTTATAATGATTAAACTTATCTTTATCTCTAATTTTTAACACATAAGTTTATCTCACATATTAACATTAGAAGGGTTGACACATCATTCTTATCGTACCATGTAAATATATCCTATGACAAACCTATTACTGTCTGCCATAGTTGATATACAAAAACATATGATACAATAAAAATTATAACTTTCAATTCTATTTAATAATCATTTCCTTCAACATCTAAAACACACATTAATGCAAATATAAACTTTAAATCACATATTCACCATACACAAGTTTATTATATCAATCATATATCTCAAATTAATCTAACATTGAGAAAGATTTCATGTAAGATGTTTTGAGAATTAATTCATGGAATTGAGGGTTCTCAATGAAAGCACAAGTGATGATCCAAGTTTCAAAACCAAAACCCAATCAAATATTGCTCATGTAACATGTTTGCCTTAGATTTTTCCCTAATTCAAGGTTTGAATCATGTCACCTAGGATTTGTTATTTCATTTGGATCGAAAACTAATTCTCATCTTTTCTATTTTTCTTCTTTTTATTAAATTTTCTAAGTATTATTTATATACTTCATGGATCCTTGTGACACTTTAAGTTAGAAGGTGTGGTGCTCAGTTAAGGTCATGAACTCATGATTTTTTAGTCTCAATAGATCTTTTTTTTGAGTACCAGATTGATATCTTGCCACACTAGAGCATGATATCACGACACTAGGAATATCATTATTGAGACTTTTTTTTTCTAGAACTCAAAGTCATGATATTGGGAATAGCCATGACATGATATTTTCTCTTTGGAGCAAAATATCATAGCATTGTGAATGATTGACTATTATTTTCTCTCTATCGTAAAATATAATGGTACTAGAATTAAACATGATTGATACGTTTATTCTCTATAACACAAAGTTACGATGTTATGAATGACTATGACTTTGGTATTATTTCACAATAAGAAATTGCAAAATTAGAAATATCACGACCAAAGTATATACTCTTTCTAGAACAAAATATCACTTGGAAGATAAAACTACAACTAAAAATACTTAGTATTTTGAATCTATATTGAATAAGTCACCGTGTTAAAGATTATCACAATTAATTATACTAGTGAAATACTATGCTGCCCTGACATGAGACTAATATCACATCTATTTTATATTTTAGAGATAGTATGGCCATAAATCTAAAAAAATAGTATGACAATGAAGTTTATGTTGCACGATAAAAAGATTGTAACAACTCGATAGTAGAGTTGTGGTATACAAAAATTACCATGACTAATTTTGTAGAATTGTGGTCAGGAAAGAATGTCACAACTATTTAATAAAATTTAGAATGTGAACCTGGGTCATGATATGAGAAGTATCATAAATCTCAATTACTTTTATCCCCTCCAACCATTCACTCCACCAAATCTCCTACTTTTGCCTATAATAGTTATGATTTCACTAATATTTATTAAATTTCTTTAAAATATAATTTAATGAAATCTCTATAATAAATACTCAAATAAGTATAATCATAATAATAAATTTAGTATATGGAGTGTCAAACACCCATGTATGCCATTATGCTAGGTCAACCCCAACCTAGCATGGCTCAAACTTGACCTCACATGAGTGAGTTTTAGGCTAGCTTTGGTGTGGTCCCCCTATCAATGTTGTGCCACATATTTTGTAGCATAAAGGTCAGAAGCCTTGTTGTTGGTCATGCCAAGGATGCCTAAACTATTTGTCACCTTTAATTGTAGGTAGTATAAAAATATAAGCTGCTCAACTCACATATAGCATAATGAGATAATCCACTAACTAACAACTAAATTAGAGTGTCCATGGTTTTAATACTAGTATAGTTGGCAATGAGGTTTTTTATCTCCTTTTATTTAATCATAATTCATACTATCCCTTGACTTATATATGGGTCTCTAGGCCTTGTGGCCAGAGCATGTATGATTTATGTCCCAACCACATGATAGGTGATCTAGCAAGTACTTTGAAAAAAATATTTATCAATTAGACTACCATGTAGTTGATTAGTTGGCAATGGGGTTTCCAATAAGAGGAAGGGCATGATCTTGGTGGTCACAAATTTTGAGGTGAGGTGATATGTATGCCAAAGTTTGATAGTGTAATTTTTGAATACCATATGCTTGGCATGACCAAACTAAGATTTTGGTGGAGGGTGATCATGGAATGGAGCACTCGGTTGTGGACATGGGGTCAAAGAGAATTCCCATGGTTTTGGAGGTCCTTATGTTTCAAAGGGTCATCATGATTGCTTGTTCTAATAAGTAGAATATTAGCATTGATTAGAAGTGATAGTGAAGACAATTTGTGTTGCAACAATATCTCTTTATTGATGAAGTATTCATCAATGTGCTTATATGCAGCATCAAGACCTCTAAGATTCTCACTAAAAAAGATCACTATCATCAATAGGTTTGATGAGATGGACAAGTCCATTCACTTAAGTTCAAATAAATTGGATGTATTTGGAAATTATTGTTGGCATCCTTGATGTAGTTTTTAATTTAGTCAATGATCTATTTAATATGACCAATGACAATTTAACATACATGTTGACACAAAGGCTCACATCCAATTGGAAGGACGTGGTTTAAGTGAAGGGAGGTTCAAGTGGAATTTAAAGATTAATGAAAAATGATGAAAAAGATGATTTAGAAGAAAGTTGAGTCCTATCAATATATCTATGGAGAACATAGTCTTCAAGTGTGTGCTCAAATTTGAATACTCCAAGTGATATAATCCGTTAGTGGAAGTTTGGTTATATTGAAAAGTCAATGAGTGTTTCCAATGGTGTTGTGGGAAATAAAAGTAAAAGATTCATCATCAAATTATATTAATTGATAGCTCATGGTATCGTTGATACCATATAGAAAAAAGACATAAAAATAATGACTTGTTTATTTTCTGCTAAGAGATGTGTTGTATATAAAATATAGTTAATTTCTTCTTTCACTTCAAATTACTGCCAATTTGATACTTACATATGTTTGTGTGTGTGTGTGTGTGTGTGTGTGTGTTTGTGTCTGTATTATGGATATCGTAAACACATTTATATATATGAAAAATATATGTTTGATTATTGTATCCAATATATATGTATATAAACATATATATTGCATAGCGAACACATGCACACATTTATATGTGGTAAAATATGATAAATTATGCATTGGTACACTTCCTAACAAGTATTTACAAAAAAAAACCCCCCGGGGCACCATATCTAGTAAAAAGTATATTAAAATGAAAGATATTTAAGTTTTGTTCTACTCAAAAAATGAAACCATAAAATACCTTTGCAAAAATTTATTAATGTTTATATATATATAGTACACATATGTTTATATATATATTTGTATAAATTACACATCAACATAAAAAAAAACAATGTTTTCCAAAATAGTATATGTTTCTGAATTTTTTTTTGAAATGTTTATATATATATATATATATGTTAAGTTTATACACATATGTTTATATATATATATATATATATATATATATATATAAGTTAAATTTATTAATGTTTATATTATTTATATATGTTTATAAATGTTTTTATAGGTTTTTATGCATTTATAAATATTTATATATGTTTATAAACAAAATTTATATATATTAAACTTTTTGAAAACTTACATATTCACATACACATTTATATATAAGTTTATAGAAACATTTTGAAAACATATTAAACTTTTTCAAAACTTATATATATATATATATATTTATATTTTATACATTTATAAGTTATGTTGGAAATGTTATATTCTCAAAATCATTTATTGTTGTTTTTCTTTTGATTGGTTTGAATCATTTTCTTATTTTAATGAATAAATTTATAATGAGCTAAATTTATAGAAATACATATCCTTTATTATTCATTATTGATGATTTGATGTGTAGAGTTTAGCTTACATATGGAAAATTGAATTATCAGTTCTCTTAGAATTTAAATTTATTATTCATAATCTTGATAGAGTTGGACAATCTATCGATATGATTGTCGTACAAAATTTTAATATATTTATTTTAACTATGGAGAATGGTAAAGTTCTAACTTTTAGTACAAGTATACTTATCTTGACTATGTAATTATTTTGTACTAATATGTATAATAAAATTTATTATTATTATTATTATAAACATTATTACTCTTATTCTTGAAATAATCATTATCCACATGTACTTGTTAATAATTATTTTGATTTATAAAGAATGAGATTTAGAAATAAATTTATAAAGAATTGAATATTTATCAAGTGTATAATAAATATTGATTACTGATGAACTTTATATCTTATTAAAAGGATTAATAATGCTCTATTGAGGAAACTTATAAGTTTTGATATTATCAAACTTTATATAGGAATTTGATTTAGCATTTCAAATATGTTAAGTAAAAAGTCCTGAGGAAATAATTAAAGATTAATTGAATTGGATTATCATTAATTTAATTCAAACAACAGGTATATATAATCTTAACATAGAAAGTTTACTAAGTATTAAATAATAAAAGACAAATTATTTTGAATAATTAAGGCAGTGTAATTATAATTCTATAGTGATATAAATTATTAATATAAATTATAGTGTAACATAATTTACATTGCAAGCATGAGATCTTATTTAGGCCAAAGTCCCTTCCATAGCCTTATCTAGTGTCATAAGAAATGTTTTAAAGATTTTATTTATTAGTTTAGAATATATGTGTGTGTATAATCAAAATAATAAAGTTGATTATAATCAAATTGTTTTATTTTATTATTGAATCAAATTAATTGATTTATATTAAATTAATTTTGATTATATATATATATATATATATATATACACACACACACACACACACATAATATTCTTTAATATCTTATTTTAAAAATAAAATAAAAACAAATGTCATGTTCTTAAATAATATTTAAGAGATGTTGTGACAAGTGATGGTTTCTTTTTGATTTTAATTATATAATAATGGCATGGATGATGCTACTTCACTATAGCATCATTTTTTTTTGTTGAAAGGTTGGAATAGAAGATTACGAAAGATAACTTTGACAATGACATACTCTCTATTCGTGGTATGTCGTTCTTGTTATAACAATGATAATTCTAAACAAAGAAAACAATCACAGCTTATGCGAGTTATCTCAATCAAAGATGCTTGAATCCTAGGTTCCCTAACAATGGTATTTGTGGGATGGTGATGAAATCATACTTGGATGCATTTTGTTCAAGGGTTGTAATTATGAGCTTCTGTGTGTGATTTTTCACATGGGGGTGTTGCTTATTTATATATTTTTGTACTTCATTAATGACATTTTGTATGCCTCCTTTTTAATTTTAAACATTATGTAATGATGATGGAACTCAGAGCCAATGATGTTATCAATGGTAATGGTTGTAGTCGGAAATGGTGCATGTGATGATTGTTATGGTCATCAATGGTGCCAGTGGTGGTAATCACATCTGACAATGGTGCATGTGGTGGTTGTTGCGGTCATTGATAATGTTGATGGTAGTATTCATGGCCAATGATGATGCCTTTAGTGGTGAATGCAATTGATGATGATGCATGTGGTGGTAGACATTTCCAATGATGGTGCCTCTAATGGTGGTCATAGCTAGCAATAATGTACATGGCAGAACTCAAGGCCACATAGGCATATAATGATTGAGAGCATGTCGCATAGACAAAAATATTCCTAGTCTCAGTAAGAATTGACTTGGATAGATTTTGTGTTAATTTTTTTGGGGATACTGCCCCGAGGCATTAAAATCTAATTCGGGTATATTTTACTCAATTTCAGATACTATCTCGAGCCTTAAACTTCCTCATCAAAAGTATAATATTATAGTGCCCTAAAACTAATATAGAGATGCTATTCAATATTTATGTATATTTGATGGATAGTCATCACTTCTTTGTGGCATGTCTTGTGAAAATATTTGTTAAGGCATATCGCTGTGGATGTGATGACATGATTTTATCAATGTGTGTATATAAGTATATTAACTTGTGTGATTGTTGTGTGTCAAAAATAGTGAGTTTGTGTAACCTTCATACTTACACCTTTCACAAAACCATAATGTTTTCAAATATAAATTCTTGTTTTATTTTAAAAAGGAATAAAATAAAAACTCATCAAGATTGAATAAAATACTTACACCTTAATTTTAAAATGTCTAAGTGGGTAAGGAAGTTCATCAAGATTGAATCTCATGGTCTCCATCACTAGTTTGAATATTATACAAGTCGGTTAGCTTGTTAGTCTTGGTACCTCCCCCCTACTAGACTAACTGGCTTGCAAGTATACTTAGCACAACTTACCATAAGGTAATTTTATAGATTATTTAAATGAATCACTTCTTCATTTAAAGGATTCATTTAATGATAAATTGGTTTAAAATTAAGTGAGAGTTTATTCTTAGCTATCAACAATAATATCCTAGATCTAAGTCATTGCTTTTATTTGTAAGATCAAATATAAGTTATCAATTTAATCTTATTTCATATGGTCTACTGCCCAGATAACAAGATTAATAAGAAATGATTTGTCTGAATAAATAATGAATAGTAGATATTCTTTCATTGAGGCCTACTATTCATGGAGTATCATACTGATGATGAAGTCATTTAAGAATTAGTGAAGGGAACTAATTATTATGATAAAATTCAACCTAATAATCTCGCTGTAAATTTTTTAAAGATTTTATAAAAAATATCATTCAATCCGCTCACCATAATTTTCAAAGAGAATAAATTCGATGGGACAAATTATATAGATTGGAAAAGAAACCTTGACATTATCCTAACTGCTAAGAACTACAAACTTATACTCAAATCTATGCCTTTGAGAATAAATTATCAAAGGTTAATGGGATGTTAAAGTGTTATATTTTGACTTCTATATTAATATACTCCAACATCATTATCAGTCCATGACTTTTGCCTATGATATGTTATCTAATCTTTAAAAAAATATTGAGAATCAAACTCATTTTGCTAAAATAAAAGCTATGAGGGATCTAATGTATACTATGATGGCTGAAAATACTCAAATGAGAGATCATGTTCTAAAGATGATTGACATTCTGAATGAACTAGAGATCCTTGGAGCTAAGATTGATGTGGATTCTTATATTGATATTATTCTTCAGTCACTATCAAATTCTTATAGGAAAATCTACCAAAATTATAACATGAACAAACTTGTGTGGACTTTGGCATAGTTGCTTAAAGAAAAATCATATTGAATGAAATTATTATCAGGAAATCATCTAGAGCATTATGTGGCTTCTCCTAAATCATAAGTGGCAGTTAAAAAGACAAAGGGAAAGTATTTTTATTACAAGTTGTTAAGATATTGAAAGAAGTAGTATCTAATTTATCTCCGCGAGGTAAACAATCGAAATAAATCTAAATTTATAATAGTTGAAATATGTTTAGCAGGGATATCTATGCATACCCAGTATATAGATATGAGAGCTACTAATTATATTTATTATTCTTTATAGTGGTTCTAGGAAACTAAATAACCATGTGATGAAGAGGTCGATCTTCACATGAGAAACACAATAAACATAGTGAATGGTGTTTTAAGAGATTGCTTACTTGAGTTTGAGATAGATACTATTTTATTTTTAAGGATTATCTTTATGTATCCTAAATTAGAAAAAACTTGATTTCTATTTCCAGTTTGGTTAATATTTAATTTTTTTTAATCAATGATTATCTTTATCTTTATCACAATTTACTTGAATAAAAATTTTCCATTCTAGTACATTAAAAACAACTTTTATATTATTTAAATTGTCTGTGCTCCACTATAATGGTATGAGTTGAATAATATTAATGTCTTACTAAATAAAAAAAATGTCCTTATGAGATGAGCCATATCTATTTTTGGAACTTATGCCTAGGTCATATAAATCAAAAATAGATTTTGAGAAAGTTTAAAGATAGACCTTTAGGTTCATTAAAAGTTCAATCATGCAAATCCAACTTATAAGGAAAAATGACTAAGTGGACCTTTGTGGCTAAGGGCTATAAGGCCAAAGAGCTATTGGAGCTGAATCATTTTAATTTTTGTGGACTTGTAGCTATCCAAGTAAGATGTGGTTTTGAATATTTCATAAATATTATTTGATGATTACTCAAGATATAGTACATTTATTTGACACCACATAAGTTTGATGCTTTTAAGAAATTCAAGTATAGGATAAACATAGAAAAATATCAGAATAAATATCTCAAGACATAACGATCTGATCGTGATGGTGAGTAGCTCTCATGAGGGTTTAGGGACTACTTATATAATCAAGGGAATGCATCATAGTTGCCTGTACTTAGCATTCTACAGTAGAATTGTGTGGTAGAAAAAAGAATATGATTTTGGGATACAGTAAGATTGATTCCTTCTAGGAATATGTATTAGAAATAATAGCTTATATTTTAAACTTTGTTCTATCTAAGTCTATACCTACTAATCCAACTAAATTGTGGACTAGATGTAAGCCTAGTTTAAAATATATTTACTTGTTGGATTGCCAGCACATGTGCTTGCAATAGATTATTTTATAGGCCAACAGATTATAAGCTGATGCCTGATTTTTGGATGGATAATATATAACAAACCACAAGCCCACAAGAATGATTGTTCTAGAAGATTTGAGAAGAGATAAACTAGTCCAAACTTTTTCAATACTAGTGATACAAGAAGAGACATCATAATATAATATTCCAAATACCTTATTGCCTCATTATAGTAGGAAAATTATTGATGGTAACAATAATTACAAACTCTTTCAATACTAGAAGGAATAAAACTTGTAAAGTATAGGTAGATCTATAAAATAAAGACAGGAGTATATGGTAACAATGAGACTTATAAGGTTAGGATTATTGGATAAGGTTTTACTCAAAAAAAAGGAATAAATTACAAAAAAAAACCCTTTTTGCCAATAGCCATACTACTTAAGTCAATCTAGATTATTTTATCCATCGCAACTCATTATGACTATAAGATTTGATAGATGGACAAAAAAACTAAATTTTTGAATAGACATAAAAAAAAGAATATATCTATATGATATAGACTAATAGTTTCATAGAAAAGGGCCCAGAGTATAAATATAAATTAAAGAAGTCCATTTATGGGCTTAAACAAGCATCTAGATCTTGGAATTCTTATTTTGATCAAGCCATCAGACTTTGATCAATGTCAGTATGAGTATTATGTTTATATGAAGCGATGTGGTAGTATCATGGTGTTCTTAGTGTTATATATTGATAATATATTACTCATTTGTAATGATGTGTGTTTGTTATCTTCAATTAAGGTTTGGTTGTTCAATTAATTTGAAATGGTGGACTTAGCAGAAGTTACTTATATTCTTGGGATTAAACTCTTGTAAGATTATAAGAAAAAAATTTTGGACTTATCTCAAGCCTTTTATGTTGATCAGATATTGATTCATTTTAGTATGTAAAATTCTAAGAAAAATGGTCTTCCTTTTAGACATAATATCACTCTATCAAAAATCAGTGTCCCAAAACTCTAAGTGTGACAAAAAAAATGAAGGCAATTTCTTGTGCATCAATAGTAGGAAACCTAATATATAAAATATGTTTCACCAGACCTAATATCTCTTTTGTTGTAGGCAAGGTCAATAAATATCAAACTAACCTAGGATAAGAATATTGGATAGTAGTAAAACATATAATCATATACCTAAAAAAGACTAGAGATTATATATTAGTTTAGCATGAAGACAATCTTGTACCTATTAGGTATACAAACTCGGATTTCCAATTAGATAAGGATTTGAGAAAGTCCACATCGAATTATGTGTTTAAACATTTTTGTATTGATGTTTCTACCATGGAGGCAACGTTTGTGGCTGCCTCAAAGGAAACCAATGAGGCTATTTGGCTTAGGAACTTTCTACTAGGCTTAAGGGTCATTCCTTATGCATAAATTCCTATTACACTTTATTATGATAATAGGGGAGTAGTTGATAACTCAGAGGAATGAGAATCTAGAACTCATACGAAGGTTAAACACATCAAGCATGAATATTATCTGATAAGAGATATTATTAAAAAAGGAGATATAGTACTGATGAAAGTGGCATTGACAGATAATTTGACGAATCCTTTTATGAAGAGTCTTACCAACAACAACTTTTGAAAGACATGTTGAAGAAATAAGAATCAAATGTGTAGCATCATGACTTTAAGCCTAAGTATGAGATTATTGAAACTATTTTATTTACAGAGCTATTTTTTGCTTTTTTTTTGATTAGTTTGAATCTTTTTTTTTGTTTTAATGAATGAATTTACAATGAGTTGAATTTTTGGAAATGCATGTTGCTTATTATGCATAGTTGATTATTTTGTGAGTAGAGTCAGCTTATGCATGAAAGATCAAAGCATTAGTTTTTTTAGAATATAAGTTTATTATTCAATAATCTAGATAGAACTTGACGATCTATAAGTAAGATTATAATACAAGATTTCAATAGGTTATCTTAATTATGAAGTATAGTTAAGTTCTAACTTCTAGTGCTAGTATACTTATGTGTATCGTATGAGATCACTACTATATAATTTTTATGTGACATGTAAAATAAATACACTATTGTAATTATAAATTCTATGAATTGGATAATTTTGTATTGAAATACTAGATCAAATCTTATTCTTGAAATAATCAATATCCACGTACACTTTTAATAGTTATTCTAAATCATAAATAATAATATTTAGAAATACTATGAATATTTGAACTCTATGAATTTGATAATTTTATGAAGTGTATAGTGAATATTAATTGCTAATAAAATTCTTATCTTGTTAGAAGGATTGATGATACTTCTTTGTGGAAGCTTATATATTTTGATATTGTCAAACTATGTGGTTAGATTTTGATCTAATATTTCAAATAAGTTAAGTGGAAAGTTCGAATAAATAATTAGAGATTGGTTGAATTAGATTGTCAGTAATTTAATTCAATCAATAAATATTTATAATCTTAACATGAGAAGTTTGATAAATGTTAAATAACAAAAAACATACAATATTTTGAATAAGTGAAGAAGTACAATTATAATTATGAAATTATATGATTTGCAATTAATATAAATTATGATATAATATAATTTATATTGGGAGCCTAAGATCCTATCTAGTCTAGGGTCTCTTTCATAGTTTTATCTAGTTAAAAAATATTTTAAAGATTTTGTTTATTTGTTTAGAGTATATGTATGTGTATATAATCAAAATAATTATTTTGATTAGAATGGAATTTTTTGATTTTATTATTAAATAAAATTAATTGATTTATATTAAATTAATTTTGATTATACACACACACACACACACACACACACACACATATATATATAATCTTTAATATCATATTATTAAATTAAAATAAAAACAAAATAACACATTCTTAGATAATATTTAAGAGCTGATGTGACATATGACATTTCCTTTTTGATTTTAATTGCATAATAATGACATGAATAATGTTATTTCACTAACAACATGAGCTCTTTTTGAGGCATTGTTGTTCTCGTTAAAATATTGACAATTCTAAACAAAGAAAATAATGATGACCTACATGTGTTTTAATGATCAATGAAGATTGATCCTAGGTTCCCCAACAATATATATATATATATATATATATATATATATATGATAAGTAATAAAAAACAATATCAAAATCTGTACAACCTAAACAAGATCCAAACTACAATAATCATTATGGAATATAATATAAATTTATGTTTTAATCTTTCTAAGAATTGAATCTGGGTTTTGGGATATTCCTTCATGTTATCTTTGGTTTCTTTCTTTTCATATATAGTAAATGGCATCAACAAATACAGCTTTCCTTATGTAGTTTATGGCTGTGTTGACAGAGTATTTTTCATTCAAGCTTTTGATGCTTGATGTGATGGACCCCATAGGTTCCTTCATTATTATCCAGCATTTCAGATGTTCTCATAAACTTCTGGTGAAGTGACACTCAAAGAAGATATACTTAAAGGATTTTGGTTGGGAGCATAATTCACATTACAGAATTCACATCTTGAAATTCATAGAAATGTTGTATGCTTTGAAATATGATTAGGGAACCATATAACTTTGGTCTAAGCTTTTGTTTTAATCTCATTATTTCCAGATAAATATTTATATGCCTCATATTTAAGCCTTCCTTTGTCACCCCATGTATTTAGAAGAATTTATGCTTGC
This sequence comes from Sapria himalayana, assembly GCA_029783825.1. Taxonomy (NCBI): domain Eukaryota; kingdom Viridiplantae; phylum Streptophyta; class Magnoliopsida; order Malpighiales; family Rafflesiaceae; genus Sapria; species Sapria himalayana. The sequence continues at coordinate 3,147,411 of JAREIK010003076.1, read as the reverse complement.
TTTATACCTCTCGATTCTCCAATTAAGATATCCCTAAATCACTATTGGAGATTTCCAAAAGGGAGGATCCCTTTTGGATATTTAATAATCTCAAATATTCTAAGAGTTTAATTAATAATCTGCCCTTTTATATATTCTCCATAGATTTTTAATTTAAAAAGATTTGTTCCAATTTATTAATCCAAGAATACCAAGCCACCAATAGATGTAGACAAGCACACTTTTTCCCATGATGCTTTAGGCCTAAATCTGCCAGTATGTGGTATGCCCCATAAAAATCTTCTGCACGCACTTTTAATATATTAATTATCAATGAAGATAAGAGAAATATTGAGAACTAATATCCCTCTATTCCTTATATAACCATGCATAATAATTCAAGTCTTCAAGTGAAGGAAAGTAATTTATTGGCCCATTGATGAATAATGACTATAATTTTGGCCAGTAGTATAGAAAATTAGACTGTTATAAGTCTACTCAAAGATAGAGGAACACCAAGAAATATGAGGGGGGGGGGGGGGACCTCCAATAAATCCAAAATTATTCAAATTTTTTTTTATATAGTTTTAACTCCTCCTACGAATATATTCGATTTGGAGAGGTCAACACAAAGGCTAGAAGTTGCATCATATTTATTTAATACATTAAGAATAATCTTGATTGAACAAGTATCTTCTCTAGTAAATATTATCAAGTCATCTACATATATTAGATGAGAAATTCTTAAGGATCAACATCCCTGATGAAATGAAAACCCTTCAAAATTTGTAGCCTTGATGAGTAATCTAGATAGATATTCCATGCAAATGAAAAAAAGATAAAGAGATAATGGGTCTTATTGCCTTAGTCCTATTTTTCCTTTAAAGAACTCATGTAGTTCTCCATTAATGGTGATAGAGAAAGATGTAGTGGTTACGCATTCGTAGATGATCTCAATAAATTTTGCCAGAAAATTAAAAGCCTTGAGTGTTTCTTTCAAGAAATCCAAATTAACCATTTCAAATGCATTTTGGAAATCAAATTTGAGGAAATATCTTGGGTATATTATTTTTCTTGCATATCTCCATATTAAATTTTGCGCAAGTAAAAAGTTATCTAAGATTAGTATTTCTTTAATGTATACTGTTTGGGCTAGGTTAATTATGACTCCTAGAATACCTTAGAGCTTCATTGCTATCAGCTTAGATATAAGCTTATATAAGACATTACAACTAAGAATGGGCCTATAATCTTTAACCGAGGAAGAGTAAGAAGATTTTGGTATTAGTGTTATATATGCGTGATTAATTTGCTCGAGCAATCTTCTGGAATGAAAAAAACATTGTATAGCACTAATAACATCCTTCCCAAAAACCGCCCAAGACTCTTTGAAAAACTCCACCATATACCCATCAGGACCAAGAGATTTAGTACCCCTCATTGAGAATAGAGCTTCCTTTATCTCTTTAGAAGATAAGTTTAGTGATAAAAGACTTTGTTTAGAATCTAGCAGAATTCTCCCACTATGAATGGTTGATTCACATAATACTACTCTATCTTTAGAGGAACCTAGTAAAGTTTTATAGTATTCAAGGAAAGCTTTAGAAATATCTTCATATGATGTAATATAGTCTCAATTTTCCTTCATAACAGATACTATTTTATTTCTTTGAAGTCTATAACATGCCAAATAGTGGAAAAACTTAGTGCATCTGTTACTTTGTTTTAGATACTTGAATTTGACTTTTTGTCTAAGAAATGACAGTTTAGCCTCTTCCAACATCCTCAATCTGACTTTTAATTTGGTTTCCTCTGCTTTAAGAGTTTACGTGGGGGATTCAAGTATTTTTATGGGGGTCTTTTAGCATTTTTAGCTTTTTGTCCAATTGAAACATCATGGATCCATGTATTTTCTATTTCCATACAATGAGCAGAATTGGAAAGAATTCTTTATGGGACAGCCACATTTTACATAATTTGAAAAGGATCTTTGTATCCTGTGAACCCATTTCTGTAGTTAGAAGGATCATGTAATGATTTGAAAATATTTCTGGAGGAAGAAATTTTGCATGAGAATCAAGAGAGTTTAATCCATTCTTGATTTATCATTGCCCTATCAAGCTTGGTTGACATTTTTCCATTCGTCCAAGTAAAGAAGTAGCCTCTAGAAGGAATATCTTCAAGGCTTAGAGTGAAGTAATAATTTATGAAATCCAAGCATTCGTAGGTTGAAACTACTCTACCACCAATCCTATGCTGACATAGGAGCATTAAAATTGCCAATTACAGCACGGTAAGAGGGATTAGAAGAACTTTGAAGGATTGAGCTTTCGAATAATGATCTCCTATCAACAATCGAATAGAGGCCGTAAATGATTATTAATCTAGATTTTATTTTTTTCACTATATCTAAGATATTCAGATACATGAATTGAGGGGAGGAGGATATCTCTTCAATTTTTATAATAAGTATGTCCCATAACAACATTATTTGGCCATTCTGGAGACAAGAAAAATTGTCTAAGTAGTCAAAGTAAAAAATTTTGATTTCATTAATCGCATTATCTTCTTCTGGTTTAGCTTTGCTTCTATAATAGCAAAAATATCTATTTGGTAGATATTGATGTGTCTATACACCTTTATGTTTTAGTGGGCAATTAAAACCTTTAATATACTAGCTAGTGATTTTCATATAGGTGTACCGCCCATCTTCTTTCATTTGTAGTATTATATTCCTAAATAGGCATATCTTTCTTGCCATACATTATTCCAGGATTAATTTTATAGCTTGAGTAGCACACTTAATATACAGCATGAAGAATACCCCAACCCATGCCAGCCCAGATTAGGACATGCCAATTCCTTATATCCATCATGAAGAGCTTACCAATGCATCCATGCATTGTTACATATGAATACAATATGTTACACTTACAATCAATCATTACAAAATGACCTAACCCTAGTGATACAGATAAGTACAATATGTCACCCTTACAATCTGATATTACACCATAGTCTAACCTTAATGAAACATATGAATATAATATGCCACCCTTACAATCCATCATTTCAAGAAAAACCATCAATGCATATGTCACCCTTATATTCGATAAGAAGAGCCCCCACACACATTAATACAAGAGATGCATACAATTATGCAGAGGATAAATTTCCTTTTATGTGTGTTAATCAATTTGAGCAACTCTACATTTATCTTCTATCTCCTTTTTGATCTCATTTTTAATATATCAATCCAATTTCTAGGGATTACTCCTTTAAGAGGACCAAGTATTTATTTGACTCTGACTTTAATTACTAGCAATTTATTTTTATTAGGGTAGCACACATAATTATATACATCTATTCTCTTCATGCATGATGAGATGACCTCTTTTGAAATCAAGTCCCATTGTTACATATGAGCTCACACCTGTACATATCAACATTACAAGATCCTTTCTCGATACAACCCTATAGTATCAGAGACGACCCTATAGTATTTTTTGTCTAAATCATTCAAATTATATAATTCTATATTATCTAGATTGGCTCATTCTGTGTTTACCATAGATTTTGTATTATGAAAGACAAGATATGTGTAGGGTCCTTTCCCGATACACCCATTTCTTACATACAAGTCTACCACAACATTTAAGCATGCTTTCATTACAACTAGAATAGTCTTAACTATCGAGTACAACCATGCAACTAATTCATTAATTACAACAAGAAATCCTACCCGATAAGGCCTCCCCACATTATTTGTTAAGGGACTGAGATACTTTGTCCAGAAACCCTTCATCCATAAACCCTTCAAGCATACATGCACTTAAAGATTGGTCTAGAACGAGATTGCCACTGATCTCTAGCACCATCGATTTAAGATATCCAATAATAACCACAACACAATCATACCTAGAGGTGCCCTCACCTCTCCTCAGAATACACTTAATATTAGAAAGTTGAGTAGTTGGAGAAGGCATAAGTGGCTCTCTATTATTCATCCTTTAAAACTCCATCTAATGTACCTCCATTGCATAAAATAAATTATGGATTTCATATTTTTTAAGGAGCCGAGACCTACTTTGAATCTATTAGATAGGGCCATGAGGGGCAGAACCACTATAAGGAGGGTCTTTGAGTTTGCCTTTACTTCTCATATTTAAGGAGGGGCCTTTTTTTGAAGCTTTTTTTTTTTTCTTCTTGGCTTTAACTAGGGTGAATGCATCTTTCTCATATTCCATTTGGTTTGGGCCTTCCTTTAGAGCTTCCTTTTTTTTCTTCTTGGCTTTAACTAGGGTGAATGCATCTTTCTCATCTTCCATTTGATTTTGGCCTTCATTTGCTTCATGTTGAGACATAAGAGAATTCCTTTAAGTAGGGTGTTCATTACCTTGGACAAGAGAGCATTGCCAATCTTCTATAAAAGAGTATGCTCATTCTCTGTCAATATTAATTAGCATCTGCCCTTTTTTTTTATGGGAGAGACTAAATCTTCAGCCTTCTCTGATCCATCTGCTTTGGGACTAACTGAAATGAGGTTATCATTTTCGCCCTCCTCTTTAAGCTTCCTTAGGCAACTACTAGCAATATGTCCAAAAGGAAAAATTACAGTATAATATAAGATTTTCATAACTAGCAAGCTGACATATTTTTGAGTCATCCGGGAAGTTAAACAAAATTTCATTAGGTAACTTTATATTGAGATTAACTTCCACTAATGCTCAAGCATATGCAATTCTTGAAGTGTTAGAAGTTAATTTAACCATATGTAAAGGATGTCATATGCAACTCACTATTTTGCTTATGTTGATTGGGTTTCATAAATGTATATGGAAGTTAGGAAACTTCACCTAAACTAAAATTTTGGCTATTTTTTTTATGCCATGACGGAAGCTCAAGGTTAATGGCTTGATGTGTTAAAGGTCTGCAAAACACTAGGTTTTGCCGAATTTTAACACCTCCTTCATATCTTCTAAGATTCAGAACTTGAATAAAATTCATCCGCTAGGATACTGAACAATTTGAGCATTTATTTTCTATTGCTCAACCATAAACTACTTGAGTAAGCCAAGCCTAGGGTTTTTCATAACAAAATACCCAACTAGACACTTTTTCTATATTTCTATTCCATGTTGTATGTCCTCGTTTTCAAAATATGCATTTCCAGAGTGGTTTGGAGACATATAGAATAGTTTTGTTGTGTTCGGCAAGGTTCTGTTACCTGAGAAGAGACTTCTCCAATGAATCTTCTTCTTAACCAATAGTTCTTGGGAATTCATGAGAAGAGGCAGTGAACATGTCTTTCTCTTTATTATCATTCAAATTTTGTCTCAATTGTAATTTTTGCCGTTATTCCAAAATTAACATTAATCTTACCCTTAGTTGGTACTTCCATAACAATATTTTCCGTAATATCATCAGTATTAGATAAAAATCAAGAGGCATGGACTACCTTTTCAATATCATTTTCAAAGAACATCTTATTTTTATAGAAATCATCAAACGAATGTAAATTAGACTCACTGATGTGGTATATTTCAACAAAATGCGTGTTATACTTACTTTCTCCAGTTTCGGTATTACTAGCATGCATATCCGATGCTCGCATAGGGCAATTTTTTTCTAGAAGTTCATTTGTTTTGCCCAAATCAAGATTATTTTCATCAAATTTGTTATGACTACCATTACCGAGTGATAAATTTCCATTTTTAAGGTTATTTTTGGGAAGAAACTCATGAGAATCAGAAGAAAATTTACCATATATAGTTCGTCGTATGACACCGTCATCAAGGATGAATTTTGTAGCATCGTAATCATTTTTCAATCACTCTACAAACCTCGCTCTTTGAATTGTATTCGAGGATTCATCTTTTTTCTTCAAAGGGACTATGATAGTCGCCTCTGTATCGAGAGAGCTTTCGGCTAGGTTAGGGTTGTTTTCGGGAGGAAGTTTGTTTAAGTTTATCGGGCTGTCCCATGGAACTCATCTTATATATCAATAAAATGCGAAGCTAAAATTATTTCTAACTACAAAAACAAATATACCACCACCCTTGCATCAAATCTAGCTTTCCAAGGCTAAATTTTCCGAGGATTAGGATAAGTTTTAGGGTTTTTTTTAATTTGGAGAAAAACTCGGAGAGAGGGAGGAAAAATTTTATATATATATATGTGTGTGTGTGTGTGTGTGTGTGTGTGTGAATAAATAAATAAATATATATAAAACTTTTTGCAAACTTACACACACACACATGTCTATATATAAGTTTTTAGAAACTTTTTGATAATATTTTAAACTTTTTGAAAATACACACACACACAATCATATATATATATATATATATATATATATATATATATATATATAGACTTTTAAAATGTTTAATACATATATATATGTTTAATGTGACTTAAAAGTATAAGTTTAATATGTTTAAAACATATATAATCTAATTATGCAACTTATAACACGTAACTTAATTATAACATACATAAAAGTTTATATATAAGTATTAATATATATATATGTATATGTATGTATGTATATATGTATATATATATAATTTAGCTTATATATAACTTAATTATAACTTATATAAATATATATATATATATATATCAAAGTTTATATATGTTATAAGTTACTTTAGTAGCTTCTATACATATTAAACTTACATATATAAGTTTATAAAATAACTTATAAACATATATATATATATATATATATATTTGAAATAATAAGTTCATGATTATTGCGGGAATCGTCAGTTGGGTGCTGGTCCTATCTTCGAATTCTCTCGGTGAAGCCCCAAGTGCTGGACTCATCCGGCAAGCTAAGCCGGCATAAACATAAATTTCTATTTTAGATTGCTTTGGTGCTCGTATATGGGGATTAGTGATTGAACATTTAGCTGGAAGTGGCGACTCAGCGGTGATTTGATTGTTGCCTTGTTTCTGAGGCAGATGAGTGTCGCGATGGATGCAGCAAAGAAGAAGGCATTGTTTCGCGCAAAACTAAAAGCACAGAAGAAAAACAAGCGAATCGATTCTCCCTTAGTCAGGCAAGCATGTTCTTGTTGCTTAATTCGACGCCTATTTTACGATAGTTCTGTTGAATTTGGCATCTAATGGGGAACGGTGATAGTCACAGTTCAATGAATGTTAGGGCGGAATCCAATTGACTTCGTCTCTTTTATTTGAATTCTATTTCTGCACGGGGAGGAGCTCTGATTTCTCTTCTCCAATGGAACTATCAGGTGGAATTTGCCGAAAGATGCTGCCATACCTATTTTAAATCTCCATCTTCGGATCCTCCATTTCTACTGTTCTATTTCTCGAAATCGTAACACGGCGAATCGTTGTCAAAGTTTTTAGAAACTCGAGAGGACATTCTCTCACTCTCTGTTTCAATAATTCGTTCTTGCTATTTATCATCACTCTCCATTAATGGAATGCAAAGCTTTTTCAGAAACAAGATGCTTCATCTTCTTTGTTTTGCATGCCATATGCAGGTACAATGAATTTGATCAGCCCATTTGTAGGATCTGTAATGTTGTCTTGAAGTCTGATTCCACGTGGGATGCTCATCAAGTTTCCCGTAAACATCATGAGGCAAAGTCATGCTTGAGTTATTTTCTTTCAATTTTTCTTTTTTTTATTATTTGATCTCGTAATAAGTTGCAGCCTTTGTTTTTCTCAGGCAATAAATTGCATCAGAGCTAATGCAGGTGGGAGTGCCAACCTGAGAAGTGTAAAACCTGAACATTTTTCAGAATCTGCTGGAAATATGCATCCCAATAACACTGCATTGCACGATGCAAAACTTGAATCCTCAATAAGAATGGCCAAGTCACAAGCATCTTCTGGTCTTCCGCTTGAATTTTTTGATCACCCAGAGACAAAAAGACCTAAAATTGGTATATTTGTTCTTTGTTTCATCTGTTTTTTTAATTCTAAATTTGTGAACGGGTTGTGATTATTCTTTGTTTGCACTCAGGGGTTTGATTTTTTTTAATGCTGGTATATATGTTCCTTGATGTTGGGTGCTATTCTTTTTTTGAGTTTTGCTTTTTAACTCAATATCAGAGCTAGGAGCTTACTCTAGAGAGAGAAAGAGTGTGTGCTGCATGCATGTTGCAGATGTGTATCTTTGTGATGTAAGCATGATGTGTGTGCTTAGTGGAAACATGTATTGTGCGAATGCGCACGAGTGTGTGCGGCACGCAATTGTGAACAGACATGTGTGGTAGGATGCAATATTGTAAGCATGATGTGCATGTGTAGATTAGTGATAGTGTACCATGTGCAGTGTACTAGTGGCATGCAATGCAACAATGTGTGCAAAATAATGGCTTGAACACGTTTGGCAGTGTGGTGTGCATAGTGTTGTGCAATTTGGTGTGTTTGTGGTTATTATTTTTATTGTTGTGTTGGAAGATATAATAAACTAAAATATTTGCTTTAGTAAAGAATATTGTAAAGAGTCAAAAGATACAAATTAAATTGCGTGTAATTGTTTTAGTAACTTACATTCTTGAAGATGCTTCAATTCATTTCACAACCTGATGCACTACATGTTAGGTGGAGAATTTTCAATACAAACTTTTGCAAACCTTTAGAATTTGATCCAAACATGCCTCATATTTTTAGTTAGAATTAATATTTAATATAAATAAATTATTATTTGAATATTTCACTTAGTTTAATCAAATATATATAATAATTTCAATGTATTAATTAATAAAATTAAAGGATTAACTTGAAGGTTTAGTCTTTCTTGTTCTAATGGCAAATTCATTATCAAAAAGATCTCTAGCATGTATGTACAAGTCTAGTTGTGATATAATTACATCTCGTTTTTCTTTATTTTTCACCAATCTCAACATGCAATTACTTACATCATTAAAGATTTTTGAATCTATGCCCATTCTTAATTTTTTTCGATCATAATAGAACTGAGAGTTCAAAAAATATCAAGTTGAATACATAGACCGATGAAACTGAACCTTTCACCTCCTATCAATATTTTTCATGATTTTTTTATATTTCTCTTCATCCTGATTAAAGTTTTTGGCAATGATTTCTTTTGCCTTTTTCATGGCAGCATAAATGTAGCCCATAATAGGTCTCATTTCATCATCCATAAAATGAAACACACGTACAAGGGGGCTCAATACTTTCAAAACAAAGACTATAGTGTTCCCAAAAAGAAAACATAAGAATTATATTTGTTATATTTTTTTTGTTTTTCTCGTTTGTCTATTTACTTTTTATCCAATCTGAACTAGTAAATATTTTTTTAAGTTATTACTTTGTTTATTTATATGAGATAAGGTGATTAAAAGTCATTGCAAATTGAGTCTTAGTAGGCCTTAAAAATACTTTATGTTCAGTAAATTGCCTTATTATGTTGTGCAAACTTATTCTATTATAGATATATCTGCTTATAGATATGGTTTTCTATATTGTTTTCTTGTATGTGGTAGTTTTTCAATATCTTTTAGTATCAAGTCAAGACAATATATGATACATAGTGTCCAATACCAATGTGATATTTTTTTTCAACAACTTCTCTACATATTTCAAACACATAATTATTAGATAATAAATCTAATTATTAACGCACATATGTAAATGAAAATTTTAAATTAAATTAAAAATACCCACCTTCACGTGGTTTTAAGGATTATTTGTTATTACTTGAACATTGGCTTCACTAATTTTCTCTACTCAACTATCAAATAATTCAAATAATTTTTTTTGTCTTAACAATAGAAGAATCATCAATAAATATCATAAATATGGTCTCTCTTGAAGAATTCACCATGAAATTTACCATTGACCTTTCATTTCTATTAGTCTATTCATCTGACATAATTGAATATTTATTTTTCTATTATATGAAATTGTACTTCATTAAATTTGTTGTAAGTGCCTATTCTTTCTTGATGTTAATAACCCTTATATTATAAAAACTTGGTACCTTATAGCCCACATATATTGTCCAATTATTTCAAGTATTAGTTGGAAAGTAGCATAGTTCACTGCATTAAATAGAATTGCGACATTATATATCTATCTACAAAAAGTATATCAGCTTTCTATTTGACCTTTTTCTTTTATGCATTATTAATAGTAGTTAGAGTATTTTTTTTTTTCAATTTGTAACAATTTTTTCTAGATTAGGAGTGAAGAAATGATCTATAAGGCCTTTTTGCCTTATTTTCTTTACGTAACTATAACTATCGTTACCACTTCCACCACTTTCCCTTCTAGTGCTACCATATTATAAATATCATTTTTTATCTTTTTTTAATAATCTTCGGGTCCTCATCATTTTTATCTTGAAAATCAAACATATTTTTATTCATATTATGACTTCTAAAACTTATATGCTTTTTTTTTTTTGAGTTTTTTTGGCTAGTGTATAATCTTTCATTCTTTCCTAATATGTTTGGGATAGCTTGTACAATTTTAGGGTGTAATTTGAGAAAGAGTTGGGTTTATATTGGGCTAAGTTTGAGACACTTAAAATGACACCATTGTGGAGGTGTTTTTTTTTTAAAAAAAAATCAAACACTCCAAAACAACGTTGTTTTGGGGTGTTCTAATTTAAAAAAATAAAAACCAACCCAAAATGATGTTGTTTTGGGTTAGATCTAATCATAAAATAAAAACCAACCTAATAAATAAAAACCAACTCAAAACTAACCTAAAAAAAAATAAAATCCACCCAACTCTGATGCTCTTCTTTTTCTGACACTCGATACCTGCGCTCTTTCTCTTCCGATGTTGTAGTGTTATCCTTCCCAAAAGAATTTCAGCACTGTAATGTCGACTAATTTTGGCGTCTCATACCCCTGCACCTCACCTGAAACAAGGTGTTTTCACCAAGAGTGGTGGTATATGAGTTTTAGGTGTGCTTCAAGCACGCCTTTCATAACTATGGGTAGACCTGCAACTGGGATAATACATAAGAAATAATTTTTTATCATGATATTATTATATTTTTTTCTTGTTAGTTTTCTGATATTTCAATGTTTAATTTTGAGTGATCATTTTTTTTCTTACAGATCAAAATTTTATCACTTTGCAGTATAATATATGTGAATTACCAATCATGATAGAGATAGATGTTAGGTAATTTAACTTTCATGATTGTGATTTTAGAGATTTAGAAGAAGAGAATAACAAAAAATGACAGCAAACATTTTATATATATATATATATATATATATATATCCACAATCACAATCCAATAAAACTACGACAGAATCAACAGCACCGCAAAAAAGAAACCACAACAGAACACACAAAATAACGTGATTTACTATTTATTCAACACGATTAGCTACATCCATCAGAAAAACACGTATGCGTTTACAGATTATAATCAGACAAAATGTTCTTACAGTATATGTGCAAAAGTAGTCATGATGAAAATCGTGCTAAGGCATAGAGGAGAAAAACAGAGATGAACAGTTCCACACTAAAATTACAGTACCAAAAAAATAGAAATAAAAAATAATTTATATCAATAATAATTTCTCGATTTAATTAATCGAAGAGAGTCGGATCACTCATGCTGGCCAAATTCTGCTCCAAAATTTTCTTCGGCTCGCAGACCAGACAGTGTGATCTTCGTTATTGTGCTATTGTTATATTCTCAGACTGTTAATATTTTTTTTTCACATGAAATTATTAAAAACAGAAATATATTTTAGTTATACAAACAGGTTATCAAAGCAAATTATATACAACTATAGAGACGTTGGGTCGTACACACATTGTTAAGAGGGATAAGATTAATAATACATATATTAATGAGTTATCATAACGATCCCTCATTGTAACTCTCATTAGAGAAAAATATATAAAATTTCTTACTAATAAAATTATAATAGATATTTCTTTTTATTATTATTATTTTTTTTTTTTTTTTGGCCTATTATATTACTACTTATTCTTGAGTAATTGTCTTAGGAGTAATTAAGCATATCATATGTAATTATTTATTATTCAATATTATTTTTGCATGCTATGGCTGCATCAGAGGGGATGTGTCCTGCATAAACACAGCAGTTGAAAATGTCATGTTCTGATGTTCATCATCTGCAGATAGCATTGCATCCGCCACTGCAGTTCAGGCTCTGCCGATCAACAATCCTTCAGCTGGAGATGTGGATTCGTCATCTGCTGTCAAGGGCAGTGAGGCGCTGATCCCAGGCCAGGCCAGGGATTTTGTGCAGAAACCAGGGGGGGCGTCTGGTTCAGGAAGTGGCAGTGTTGCTGGAATACTTCCTGAAGGGTTTTTCGAGAACAAGGAAGCTGATCTGCGTGCCCATGGCCTCAAGGCTGTCAAGCCAGACACAAAGTAAGTTCTGCGAGTTTTTTGGCTTTGCTGTTAAGGATCACAAGAACACTTGAAAGAATCGTTGAACTCTGTGATGATGTGCTTCGCTTTGAGCCTGCGCTGAATCTTTTGTCAGGCAAGAATACAGAGAATTTGAAAAGCTGATCCGAGATGATTTGCGGGAAGTGGATGATAGGTTGGAAGAGGAGGAGGTGAGTGCTATATTTCCTTGCTTTGCTTCTCCACTTTTGGATAGTTTCTTTTCTACTCTCTCACTTGGTTCTGTGATTATTCTTATAGAATCACTTTTAAATTTTATAATCCATTGAGATCTAATATATATGTTTAGAGGTGTCAACCGGGCCTGGCCGGCCTGGTCCGGCACGATTCGGCCGTGCCTGGGCCGACCCAGCACGAGAATTTTTCGTGCCCGGGCTCGTGTCGTGCCCAACCACGGCACCAATTGTGCCGTGCTGTGCCGAGGCCAATCGGGCCTCGTGCCGTGCCTGGCCCAGCACGGTACCATGGTTCGTTGGCATGGTACCTCGGCACGAGCTGAGAAACTAAATTTTTAAAAAAAATTAGGGTTTCGGGCGGGGCGGCGGCACAATAGTGCGTGCTAATTTTTTTAAAATTAGGGTTTCGGTGGTGCGGCGGTGACGGTGACGGCGACGGCGACGACACGCAGTCATTCCCTTAATTTTTTTTATATTAGGGGTTTGGCCTGACTGGGCCGAACTCGGTAGATTCGTGTCGCGAGCCCGTGTCGGGCTGACCTCCACAGAATCGTGCCAGGCACGAAAGCATGGGTGTGCCGGCTAAAAATGGGCCGAGCCTGCTCGGCACGTTCCATTTGACACCTCTATATATGTTGGTATTGATGTAATGTAGAGGTGTCGAGTGGACCGGATGGCCCAGGCACGGTATGAGGCACTACCCGACTAAATTTTCCTAGCCCGGCACAGCTTGGTCTAGAATTGTGCCTGGACCTAGGCTTTGATGGTTTAAGGCACCACTTGTGTTGTGGTGGGCCATAGGCTTTTGTGCCTCGTGCTTGGCCATGCCCACTTGTTGTGCTTGGCTTGTTGGCATGGTCTACTGGTACGATAGCCGTGCCTTGGGACTAAGAACTGATCATGGGTCATAGAAAATTGAGTAACTGGTTTTTTGTGGTAGTGGTGGTCTAAGAAACACGGACATGGACACGGTGATACAACATGGTAGGATACGAGGACACAGTAATTTTTAAAATACTAGGATACAAATATGGCTAGGATACGACATGATAAAAAAAATAAAAATAAAAATAAAAATTATTTTCTTTACCAATATTAGGTATTTTATAATATATATATATATATATATATATTTTATTTTATTTTATTTTATTTTATAAAATAAAAATATTTTATTTTATTTTATAAGATAATATTTTATAATTATCATATTTTATAAAATAATATATTTATAAAAATATATATCTTATATTTTATAAGATAATTATCTTATATTTATAAAAATATATTTTTTTTATTTTATAAAATAAAAATATTTTATTTTATTTTATCAAAATCACGCCCCCCTAAAATTGTGCCCTGCCTTTCCACAGAATCGTGCCCGCCCCCGACCTCCCACAGAATTGTGCTCGCCCCCCGCCGCCCCACATAATCGCACCCCCCGACGCCCCACAGAGTCGTGCCCTCCCCTTTGCCCCACAGAATCGTGCCCTCCCCCGTTGCCCCACAGAATCGGTCATTCGGCATCATGGGCGACGTCGACCACTCGACATCGTTGGACGTCGGCTACTTGGCATTGTCGGCATGGATACTGCAGCCGACGCATCCGTTTGATACGCCATGTGGTGTATCAGATACGTATCAGTGTCGTGTTCGTACCATGGCCACTTGTCCACGTGTCCTACACGTGGACATTGCTATAGGGAGTCCTATCCGTGCTTCCTTGGTGGTGGTTGTGGCTGGCCAATGGTGCTTGTGGTGGTGCTACCCATAAAATCATCATGATTCGATATGTTGGGCATGAGTCTGCTTGGAATCGTGTTGGTGGTGCCATGTTGGGCTGGATAGACTATCAGTCGTGTCTTGTTGGGCACGACACCACGGCCCAATTGGGACACTCATAAATGTGATGACAAGTGTCTTCATCTAAGAGTGATAGATTCTGTGTTCTAGATTCACCAGACCATTTTTTTTAATTCTTGCGGATAAGATTATTAAAATATTAATTTTTTTTCTTAAAATTTCTTCAATTTATTATGTTTTTTTTTTTCATTTTTTTGTCAGTGTATGATCTCTGCCTGATTAAATTTTAGCAAAAATGAGCTTTTTTTGCTTTCCCTGCTCTCTAGTTTAGTATGGTTGAGTGCCGATACAAATCTAAAGGTGGGAAACAAATTTAGAGTTTTACTTTGTGAATCACAGCCCTTAGTTTTTACTACCATTTTTTATTTTTGATGATCATGAGTGTCTGAGCTAGCTTATGTTCATCATGACTAATCATATGGTATGAACAACTAACTCCTCAAAAAGTGGAAAATCTTTTGCATGGCATATGGTTGGTTCTAGCTAGTCAGATTTTATGATCGCCTTTTTTTTGGTCCTCAGATTGATGCTGCTGAAATGATCGAAGAGGCTGAATCTCTAGAACAGAAGTTAGTTCATCAAATTGATGCCTTGGTGTCTCTGTTTGTGTTTGTGTGTGTGTGTGTTTGTGTTTGCATCGCCAAAAATGATTGTTTTTTTTGCATTGTTTTATAGAATTTACAGGAATAAAGTTGAAATGCTCAAGAACAAAAGAATGGAGATGATAGCTTCCAAATCTACCAATCGGAAACAATATCCTATGATAAAAGAGTCCTGTCCAAATGGGGTTCTTCATGATGAAGATGATGAAGATGAAGAAAATGATGATGATGAAGATGAAGAGAATTTTATTGTTGATTGGAGAGCTCAACATATTTGAACACAAATTTTGTTAAATTTGAAATATGTTAACTCGCAACTTCATTTTTGAGTTTGCATTATGAATACAAGTGTTTGTGATTATGAATGTGTCATGCACCCAAAGTTTCAATCCAAGGACAAAGTATGGACATCACTTCATTAATAATTCACCAAGGATTTAATAATTGCACAAAGGCAGACATTGATTTTATGATGAACTAGTTTTTTTTTTTTCAATCAGAGGCTCATCTGGGAAATGGTTCTAGGTGCCAATAAGTTTGCTAGGCTCAATTAGGTTTGCCTGTTTGAACTCATGAAAAAACACATCAATTTAGCTCAAATGTCACCCTAGAATTCTTATATTTCTTTTATCAATAACATGGTAGTTTGGATGGCAAAGAAGATGAATGTTCTTATCTTGGTGTCATGAGCTTGATGATCAGGGATGTCGGACACACTCTTCAGAGTGTTTGTTAGTTGTATCGGTTTGTGTCTGAGCAGGGGAATAACATGTGTTGGGATAGGAGGGGAGGGGAGATAAAATAATCTTATATTTTTATTATGGTGTAAGCAGTTAACATATTAATCACCGGAGATATGTTTGCATCAAGTCATGAATCTTATAATTATGAGTTTGAAGTGTGTGTGTGTGTGTGTGTGTGTGTGTGAGTTTTGAAAGTTCTTAGAAATACTTAGAATGTTTGATTGCATGATGTAATGTTGTATATTTGTTTGCTTTGGATAATTAAATCACACAAACAATTGATAAAGTTGTTAACTTTTTCAAAGCATGCGTATTGTGTTCCTCTATTGTTTTTAAAGTTTGTTTTTAAGCTTGTTTCTTGTATGAATTGGTGAGATTCACGTATACACCACACACACACACACACACACACACACACACATACATACATATATATATATATATATATATATATATATATATATATATATATATATATATATATATATATATATTTATTTATTTATTTATATAGGAAGATTTTTAATGGAATGTAAGTCATCACTATGGACAACAGGAAGAAAGTAGAAATAATAATTTAGGATAATTTTTCATGTCTATATTTATTTGTACTCATAATCAGCTCCACCCTAGTCAGCATTAACAATTCCACCGACATCTAAGTTCTCTATGTTATTGTTACCACCAAACTACAACACAAAGTTAACAGTATCCCAAAGATAACTGAGCATCCCTTTAATAGCATTCCCTAGGCTGGACATGTACCTGCTTAGTATTCTCATAGTACATAAAATATCATGCCTCATGCATACCATACATCATGTTGTTAAATTCACTAGCATATGGAATGAGAGTCATCTCCTCCTTCTCCTCTTGTTTAGCAGGTCATTGCTCTGCTGATAGATTCATCCCAGTCACTATAGGAGTGCTCATCAACTTGCAATCGGATATGTTGAAACTATGAAGTAGTCCCTCGATGTACTTATGGTGTCCAATGGATAACATCCTCATTTACTGATCTATGTGCATATCCATGCCCAATATAATATTTGTTGCCCCTAAGATGTATCATGTCAAATTTGTGTGCTTGCAAGTCTTTCATTGTACTAATTATTTTTTTTTATATTTTCAATAAAAAGCATATCATTAACATACAGGGTTAGAATAGTAGAATTATTATTTATTTACCTAACCATTTTGTGTACATACAATTATCAACCTCATAACTACTAAATCTCAACTAGAAAACATGGGAATCAAACTTCTGATATCACATCCTCAGAGGTTATTTTAGCCCACACAATAATTGTTCCAGCTTGCAGGCTAATTCTTCCTTACATTTCTTCTCAAAACCATTAGGTTGTCTCAAGTAAATCTTCTCTTCTAGGTCTCCATGAAGAAATGTAGTCTCATATCCAACTGTTTAACTTCTAGATTGAACATCAGGCAATATCCAATATTGTCTTGATGGAGGTCATCTTTGCTATTGGTGAGAAGATCTCATCATAGTTAATGGCTTCAACCTGAGAGCACTCTTCAGCAAATAGCCTTGCCTTCTACTTTTCTATCTCTCCATTAGTCTTTATCTTTTATTTAAACACCCACTTGTATCTAATTGCCTTCCATTCTGAAGGCAACTTCACAAGATTCCAAGTGTTCTTTTCTAATGATTGCATCTCATTTTTATGACATACTCTCACTACTCTGACTCCCATGAGACTCTGGCCTCCTTCATAGTATTGAGCTCGTCATCTATGACATGAAAGAAATGATATGTACTATCAATATACCTTACAAGTGAGTTTCTAATCCATATAGATCTGTTTAACAGCTCTTCCTCAACTTACTTGCCCATGTTCACAGATACCTCTACATTATCATGGCTTCAGGTCATCCCCTCATGGTTTTATGTCATGACTGGAGACTTTTATTCTCCATGGTCTCCTTTTTCTCAGAAATGAAAGATCCACTAAATGTAGATTTATGGTGCTTGCTAGTAGCTTGCACAAGGTTCAACACATTGATTCCATGAGCACTTATTGTTGCTCCTTGTGTCGTCTAGCATGAAATTTGATCATAATTGAAGTGGACTTTTCCATATGTTATTTCAATGACTAATATCAAGTTCTTCCTGAGATCTTGAATATGTACCATCTCTAGAATCAACTTCATTGTCCTATCACACATATTTATCTTTATCTTCTAACAACCAACCATCTTCACTGTTGAGATATTCCCCATTATTATGGTACATCTATCATAACTCATATTGATAAAACCATTCCCAATAGGTAGGCATGTGATATGAGACTCCCATATCGATGAACCATCTTCCTTCATCATTATGGGTGACATTTGTTACTATTATATAGAATTTTATTATAGATTTCTCTTAATCCCCTCAATCATTCTTGCTCTTATACTTCCTGTTGAAATGCCTAGTCTTGTTGCATTTCTGATATTTCATCTCTGATATATCAATGCTCTTTGATCTTCCTCTTGATTTTGATTTATTTTCAGACTACTTTGAATCTTCAATCTTTCCACTGACAAACAAAATTTCTTTCGATGAACTCGTGTTCAGCTATCTCATATCTTCAAATAGAAGTACTAAAATAACTACTTCGTACAATAGCTTATTTGTATCACTACCTATGATGATAGTCAGATTATCCCATGAGTCATTATCTGAATCATAGTATTGAGCTTGTGCATATGAGCAAATAAAAAAGTTGTATCATCCATGCATAACTTGTACATTTTCTATCTCAAGAATAATTTATCCATCAATGACTTACTTTGATAGATAAGTTTTTTTGTTTTTTTTTGTCCGTGGATTATTAGTTGTTTTCTCACCAAAACTATTTATCAAAATATTATCTACAAGATAGTTGAATTAAGCCTCGGGCTTTTTGATCAAACTTTTCCCAATCAACAATTTCAATAGATCTCATTCTTATTTCCAGATCATTGTCTTTTTACTTTAGATTCTAAAAATCTTCATCGACCAGCAAATCTTTCATATTTAATTTATAGAGTTCATAACTCTTTTTAGAAAATTTCTCAATCTTGATCCATAGATTAACCCTCAACTCGTCATTCCTAAAATCACAAATCTCAAATCTACTTTAATCTCTCTTTGATACTAATGCTTTATTTTCTATGTCGAAGCATTGTATTTAAGTTTACACTTCTCAATCTTATATAATATTTTCACTTTTATAAAAATAAGGTGCACAAGTCATAACAGAAAATTTTCATGTCATGACACTAAACTCGGTAGCACACTAAACTCAGTCATGATATCATATTTTCATGTTGCGACACTAAACTCAATCACGACATCATGATTCTATATCAATTATCACAATGCTAAACTTAGTCTTGACATCATGTTTCCATATCATAACATCCACATGTTGTGACATGAATTTGTGTTTGTTTCCACCATTAGGCTAGGCAACCACTATTAAGACTTTTTTTTGGGTCATACAAGTAATAAGTGGATAAGTCTATATATTAATTTTATAGGGATTGTATGAGCAGTTTGAGCAACCAATAATGAATTAACTACTGCTCAGTTTAAAATTTTATAGGTCATACAAGCAGGTTGATTTATTTCCTTATGTATAATGAGTTTTTTTTTTTTTATTAAGGGAGTGTTATGCTTGATTGTTGAGCGAAAGGTTGGACGTTATTAAGACTATATGAGATAATAACCCTAATCCTCTAAACCCATCAACTTTTGAACCACTAAATCCTTAAAACTTATAAACACATAAACCTCTATCTCCTTAAAGAAATAATTCACTAAATCTTAAACCATAAGGTATACATCTCATTTTCTTATCATCATTATAATTTTCATTATATATTTTAAGTATTTATAAGTTTACATTTATAGAAATATTATTTACACAATTTATTATGAGTGTGACAAAAATTTTAAAAAATGTATTTATCAAGAGACTATATAATTTTATAAAAAGATTATCAATTAACATTATATGTTATTAAGACTATATAATCTTATAAAATTTAATAAAGATTTATCTCATTTATAATAGTTTAATAATTTTTTTTTATTATTATATCAATCAATGAACTAGTTAATATTGAATTAACATGATATTCTATTCTTAAGATTATTACTTCTAGAAAATAAATATTGAATTTAGATTGAAAAAAAAAAGTAAACATTATTATATTTCAAAAGGCTATAATCTTCAAAAATGACACAAAATTTATGAAATTTAATTTTTTTCTGAGTTGAATTTTTAAACTAAACATATAGACCCCTAAACACCTAAACTTTTAAACGCCTGAAAACCTAAACCCCCTAAACCATTTAACCCTTAAACCCTTACACCCCTAAACCACTAATCCCTTAAACCCTTAACCATAACTCATTAATCTTATTTATTTATCATCATTGTAATTTTAATTATTCATTTTAATTATGTAGAAGTTTATTTTTCCTGAAATGTTAATTACAAAATATATTAAGAGCTAGACAAATATAATTTCAATAAACTTTGTTTATCATCAAGTGACTATATAATTATTTACAAGTGCTTATTATTTTAGTAATATATTTAATAAATATTTGAATATTTATTTAATAATAAAGTACAAGAGTTTCTTAATTTTATACAAACAAACAAATGTTTAAAAATCAAAAATAATTATTTAGTAATATGTTTTACTAAGATTTTAAATTATTTTTATTACTATAAATATATTTTAATAAATATTTATCTCATTTACAATAGTTTATTAATTTATTTCCTTGGTCATTATTATAATCTTAATCAATAAGCTATTTTATATTAAATAAATATGATATTTTATTTCTAAGATTATTATAACTACAATATTTAGTATAAATGTTGAATTTAGATTATAAAAATAATTTAAAAATTATTTTATTCACAAAAGTATTTTTTTTCTTAGTTTCTTTCTTGAACTAAATAAACTTATAGACACCTAAACCCCTTTAAACACTAAACACCCAAACTCCTAAACCATTAAATTCATAAAACCCTAAATCTTAAAACCATAAATTGTGAATTTAACTTTTTAATCATCATTATAATTTTAATTATATATTTTTATTATTTATACTTTTATTTTTACGAAAATATTAATACCAATATATATTATTTGTGCATCAAACATGATTTGAAACAAATATGTAATTACAAACTCTTAGACCATAAACAATATAATCTTATAAAAAATTACAAAAATTTTAAAATCAAAAATTATTATTTAATGATATTTTAGTTAGATTTCAAATCACTTTAAGTATTATACATATATTTTAATAAATATTTATTTGATTTATAAAAGTTTATTAATTTATTTTTTAGTTATTATAATATCATCAAATAGACTATTTTATATTAAATAAACATAATAGATTATTCTTTAGATGTTTATAACTAAAAAATCAAGTAGAAATATTTAATTCATGTTTAAAAAAAATTAAAAAGTATTATATTTCCAATACTTATACTAAATCAATAAATTAGTCACAAAAAAATTATTTTTTCTTAGTTCATTTTTAAAACTAAACTCATAAATCCCTAAATACCTAAACTCTCATTCCTCTAAACCACTAAACAGTTAAATGATAATCCTTTTAACCAATAAATCCTTAGACCACTAAACCCCAAAATACATAAAAACACAAACTTTTAAACCTCCAAACCCGCTAAACACCTAAACACCTAAACTCATAAAGTCATAAATCTTAACTATAAATCTAATATTTGTATCTTCATTATAATTTTAATTAAATATTTTAATTATTTATTAATTCATTTTTTCTGAAATATTAATTTAAAATTTTAAGCTGAGTGAGAAAAATATAATTTAAACAAATTTGTTTGTAATAAAAGTCTATATAATCTTATAAAAATTACTTAAATTTCAAATAATTTTAAATATTATAAAAATATTTTAATAAATATTTTTTGGTAATTATAATAATATCAATCAATAAATTAGTTTATATTGAATTAACATGACTCGCTATTTTAAAGATAATTATAGCTAAAAAATTAAGTAGAAATACTAAATTCAAATTCGTACAAAAAAATTATAAATTATTGTATTTACAAAGGTTATAACCTTCAAAATGAGAAAATTCATAAGATGATTTTTTTTAGTTTATTTTTTTAATTAAACCCATAAACCCCAAAAAACCTAAACTCGTGAAAATTTTTGTATTTCCAAATGCCTAATTACATATACTTAGCCAATAAACTAGTTATAAAATAAGTTCATTTTTTAATCTAGATTCATAAATCCGTAAATACTTAAACTTATAAACTCATAAATCCTTAAACTTCATAACCCTAAACCACTAAACCACTAAATCACTAAACCACTAAACCTTAATTCTTTAAACCCTTAAACCCCTGGGCCATTAATCCCCCAAATCCCCAAGTAACTAAACCTCTAAACTCTTAAAACCATAAATCCTTAGCTCCTGAAAACTTTAAACCACTAAACACATAAACCATAATTTCTTAAACCCATAAACTCTAAACCCTCAAACCCTTAAACACCTAAACCCCTAAACACCTAAACCCCTAAACTCATAAATCCTAACCCATCAAACCCCAAAAATCCTAAATACCTAAATCTCTAAACTACTAAACTCCTAAACACCTAAACCTTTAAACCAATAATCCCATATACCCTTAAAGTCCTAAATGTTTAAAAACCTAAATCTCTAAACCCTTAAATCCGTAAACCCTAAAACCCCTAAATACTTAAACCCTAAAACCCCTAAATCCAAAACCATAAACCATGAATCTCTTTTTTTTTTATAAATATTATAATTTTAATTATATATATTAATTAATTATAAGTTTATTTTTACTAAAATATATATTATAAAAAATATTATAAGTGAGTAAAATATAATAAAAAATTATATTTAATATCAAAAGACTATATAATTTTATAAAAAGATTCAAAAATTTTAAAGTAATAAATTGTTATTTAGTATTATGTTTTAGTTAGATTTTGAATTATGTTAAGTATTATAAATATATTTTAATAAATATTTCTCTCATTTATAATAGTTTATAAATTTATTTTTTGTTTATTATTATAATATCAATCAAGAAACTAGTTTATAATCAATTAACATGATATATTATTTTTTTAAGATTATTACAGCTAAAATATTAAATATAAATTTTGAATTCTAAGTAAACAAATTTCAAAAATATTTTATTAATTCATTTATCAAATTAAACTCATAAACTCATAAACTACAAAACCCTTAAAACACTAAACGTCTAAATATTTAAACTCCTAAACCCTAAACCATAAATCATAAATCTCAATTTCTTGTCATCATTATAATTTTAAATATGCATTAACATTATAATGCATATTTTAATTAGAAAAAAAAATTAAAAATTATTATATTTCCAAATGCTATAACCTTCAAATTTAAGATTAAATTAACAAAATAAAATGTTTTCTTAGATGCTTTTTTAAACAAAATCAATAAACTACTAAATGCCTAAACTTTTTAAACCCCTAAACACCTAAACCCTAAACCACTAAACACATAAACCACAAACCCCTAAACATTAACCATAAATCATAAATCTAATTTTTTATCATCATTATAATTTAAAGTATACATTTTCATTATTTATAAGTTTGTTTTTACTAAAATATTAATTACATATTATATTATGAGTGAGACAAATAAAATTTTAAAAAATTTGAATCTAATTAAGATACTATATAATCTTACAAAAAAAATTATAAAAATTTAAAAGACAAAAATTATTATTAAGTAAAATATTTTACTTAAAATTTGAATAATTTTAAGTATAATTAATATTTTTAACAAATATTTATCTAATTTATAATAGTTTATTAATTTATTTTTTGGTTAGTATTATAATATAAATCAATAAATTAGTTTATAATGAATTAATATAAAATATTATTTTTATGATTATTATAACAATACTAAATTCAGATTCAAAAAAAAAGTTATAAATTATTTTTTTTTCAAATACTATAACCTTCAAAAATGAGACAAAATTAATAAAATAATTTTTTTTAGTTTATATTTTTAACTATACCCAATAACCCCTAAACACCTAAATTAAATAAAATTTTGTATTTCCAAATGCCTGAATACCTATACTAAACTAGAAACGATATATATATATATATATATATATATATATTTTAGTTCATTTTACAAACTAAACTTATAAACACCTAAATACCTAAACTCCTAAACCTCTGAATCCATAAACTTTTTAACTCCTAAACAACTAAACACCTAAACCCTAATCCTCCAAAACTCATCAACTCTTGAATCACTAAATCCTTAAATCACTGAACCTTTAAATACCTAAACTTCTAAACACATAAATCGCTATCTGCTTAAAGCAATAATTCACTAAATCTTTAACCATAAACATAACATCTCATTTTCTTATCATCATTATAATTTTCATTATATATTTATAAGTTTACTTTTACATAAAATATTAATTACGAAATTTATATTGAGTATGAAAAAATAAAATTTGAAAAAAAAATTTTATCATAAAGAGATTATATAATTTTATAAAAATTTTACTAAATTAACATTTTATGTTATTCGAGACTATATAATCTTATAAAATTTAATAAATATTTATCTCATTTATAATAGTTTAATAATTTATTTTTTTGTTTATTATTATAATATCACTCAAATAACTAGTTAATATTGAATTAACATGATATATTATTCTTAAGATTATTATAACAAAAATATTAAGAATAAATATTAAATTTAGATTGAATAAAAAATTAAGAACTAGAAATTATGTGTTTAGGATTTTTGGGGTTTAATGGTTTAGGGATTTATGAGTCTAGAGAATTATGTATTTTGGGATTTGGGGATTTATAGTTTATGGGTTTAGGAGATTATGGTTTATAGGTTTAGTGGTTTAGGTTTTCTAGGAGTTAAGTGTTTATGGTTTTAAGATTTTAGAGGTTTTGTGGTTTAGGGATTTGGGGGATTAGTGGCCCAGGGGTTTAAGGGTTTAAAGGATTAGGGTTTAGAGGATTAGGGTTTAGTGGTCTAGGGGTTATGAAGCTTAGGGATTTATGAGTTTAAAAATTTAAGTATTTAGGGGTTTATAAATTTAGTTTCAAAAATGAACTTATTTTATAACTAGTTTATTGGCTAAGTATATGTATTTAGGCCTTTGGAAATACAATAATTTTCACGAGTTTAGGTTTTTTGGGGTTTAGGGTTTAATTTAAAAAATAAACAAAAAATTATCTTATAAATTTTGTCTCATTTTTGAAGGTTATAACATTTGTAAATACAATAATTTATAATTTTTTTTTTAATTTTAATTTCGTATTTCTACTTAATATTTTAGTTATAATAATTTTTTAAATAACACATCATGTTAATTCAATGTAGACTAGTTTATTTGTTGATATTATAATAATTACCAAAACATATTTATTGATATATTTTTATAATATTTAAAATTATTTGAAATTTAAGTAATTTTTATAAGATTATATAGTCTTTTATCACAAACAAATTTTTTCAAATTATATTTTTCTCACTCAAAATATATTTTGTAATTAATAGTTCACTAAGAATAAATTTATAAATAATTAAAATGTATAATTAAAATAATAATAATAATAAAAAAATAATATTTATAGTTTCTGATTTAAGATTTATGACTTTACGAGTTTATGTGCTTAGGGGTTGTTTATAAGTTTAGTTTAAAAAACAAACTAAGAAAAAATAATTTTTCTATGACCAATTTATTGATTCAATGTAAGTATTCAAGCCTTTGGAAATAAAATATTTATTATTTTTTATTTGAATTTGTATTACATATTTTTACTCAATCTTTTAGTTATAATAATTTTAAAAATATCTCTCATGTTTATTTAATATAAAATAGTTTATTGGTTGATATTATAATAACAACTAAAAAATAAATTAATAAACTTTTATAAATCAAATAAATATTTATTAAAATATATGTATAATACTTAAAGTGATTTGAGATCTAACTAAAATACCACTAAATAATAATTTTTGATTTTTAAATTTTTGTAATTTTTTATAAGATTATACTGTTTATGTTTTAAGAGTTTGTAATTATATATTTTTTTCAAATTATATTTGACGCACTAATAATATATTTTTGTATTAATATTTAAGTAAAAAATAAACTTATAAATAATTAAAATGTATAATTAAAATTATAATGATACTAACAAAATTAAATTTATAGTTTATGATTTAGGATTTAGAGATTTATGAATTTAGGGGTTTATATATATAGATATTATTTATACACACACACCCACACACACACACACACACACACACACACACACTATATATATAATCACCGTGTGTCTACAAGTACACACACACACCCACACATATAATATATATATATATATATATATATATGCATACATTATGTGTCTGTCTGTATATATAATTTATTTATATGTATAATATAAAAATAAAAAACAAAAAAATAATTTTTTTTATATTTAAAAAGAACACGGGTTGAATCTCTACCAGATCATACTTGTGATCTACCAATTTATAATTTTAATAAATTACATTTAAGTGCGCATGAATTTTTTTTATTAATGTGACAAATAATTATATTAGAATGATTTATTTGAGTGTGTTAAATTATAAATATTTTTAAATTTGATGTCCAAGTTAAATAAAAAAATAATTGCCCGTAAATATTTTCAGAGCGAGTTGTCTAAACATAATATTTCTCATGAGTTTGAGATTTATCACAAAGAAAGTTTTTCGAGTTTTCCATTCCAGCGCGTACAAACCTGAGATCACTCTCATTTTCACGGACGACGACAATGGAGGAGAGAATGAAGTGTCTGGCATGGGTGGGGTTCGGATCGGTCCTGGGCTCGGTGGCTACTACATTGCTTCTTTTGAACCGTCTTCCCAGGCAAGTTACTTCGGACGGAACCAACCTATAAGGATTTATCTCCTCAATCTCTGTGGAACGAAGCTCTCGCTCGACGTCTTTTCTGGCTCTCTAGCATAGCTTTTTTGACGTCCATAAATGCCGCTGTTCGTATAAATTTATTGCTCGTGCTCCAATGCAGGTGCTCTGTCCTGCGTAAAATGCGCGCTAATCAAGTGAAAGGTGCGCTCTCCGGTCTTTTCTGTCTGAATCCAAACCTTACCGTATAAGCTGTATTTGGAAATGCCGATGAACGCCTAAACGAAGCAGAATCAGAAAGCTTGATTGCTCGTTGATGTTGGGTCTTTGTTGATTCTGTGTTTCTTTTCGTGGGGCCTGTCAGAAATCCCACGATAGGTCTGCAACTTATATGGGTCTAGCTGTTTATTGATTCTGATCAACTATATCGACAGATAAAGAGCTAGCATCTGAAATGCCTTCCACAACGTGGAATCTTGTTGGGAAGGAGAACAATGGGTCTCCTATTCCAAGCATTTTAAGTGATGAAATTGTCTCTGAACAATTAACCAGGTGAACATTTCTAATCTCACAGATTTCCTTCTTTATATAAGTATAGGCAGGGTAGGGATTATATGTTTTGGATGCTCGTTTCACTATTAATTGTGAGAAAGATTCTTCCACGTATCCACATTGTTAGCATATGTTTTTTTTCATTTTCTATTTTCTCTTTTAGATCTTCATTTTGTGTTCTTGCCTCATAGACTTTAGAATTAATAACTCCCTGACTTATGATAGTTCTTGGACTTAAATAAATGTGAGATTTTTTTCTAAGTTATTCTATTTGATGAATCACTAGTCCAATTTAGTGGAATTTTGAATGTTTTTCTCAATTTTTTGCCTTCTTGCTTGCCTGTTGAGATGAAAACTATGCAATGATGATGGTTGTTTCTCTTAGCAGATGCTAATTTAATTACCATTCTTGTTATGCCTCTAGTTCCTAGGTGTGAGTTTAGTTTATGGGTGATTTAGGAGATGCCAAACAAAATGTTGATCCTCAAGTTAAAGCACTAAAGGCTAAGAGTAGTTGTTCTGATATTAGTTTGGCATCTCAATCCTTTTCAATTAAAATGAGGAAAATTCAATTGAAATTAATATTAAGATGTAAAAGAGGAGAAATAGAGGCTTTGAAAAATGGCTCCTTTGATCATACAAAATATGAAGGATAACATCATGATTATTTTCTTTATCTGCCATTTTAATGTTGTGGGCATAGTTCTCAGGTTAATTATTTTTAGTTTTTTCTCTATAATTCTTAGAAATATTCAATTCTTTGGTCACGAGCATCAACAAAATGTGACTTCTTCTTTTGTGGTTGTTATTGGCCTTGGAGGTGTTGGTAGCCATGCCGCATGCATGCTTTTAAGATCGGGAGTTGGAAAATTGTTGCTTGTTGATTTTGATCAGGTATTCTTATTTACATGATTTTCTTTCCTTCCTATCAATATCTCATATTTACTTCATCTGCAAAACTATGTTCTCTTTTAATTATATAATATGTTTTCTTTTCTCCACACGCATGAATGCACCGGAGATTCAAATTTTTACCTCCACGGGTTGGTCCACTTGGTTGAACCGTGCTCGCATAAATTTAGCTGGGGGTGAACCATGGGGGAAGACCACCTCCATGGGTTATTTGACCAGAGTTCATTTTTTTTGCGCAAAAATTCATCAAATACTTTTGTTGATATTAGAAAATTTTATTCATTACTGACAATGTTTATGTTTTGCAATATTTATTAAATGTCAATCATAAAATTAAGATTGAATAAGTAAAATCAATGAGTTCATTAAAGTTTTATGTGATTGTAAGATGTGTTATAAGTGTAGTTTGGAAAAAAATATGCTATAGCTGTAAGTATTCTTAGTGTTTATGTTTTTTTTTTCATTCATCTGTAAGTAAATTAGTTAGTTATTGTGTCATTTTGATAAAAATGATATGAGTTTTATTTATTATTACATTAAGTTGAGTTAATATGATGAAAATCTTTTGAAGTAAATTAATTTTAAATCTTTTTTTCATTATATAAAAAGGGTGATTATATAAATATTAATACATTGGATCTTATAAAAATTCAAAATTTAAATGTGTTAGGGTGAAAATAATACTATGATGATTGATCACCTGGGAAGTCATTATGTTATATGTATATGTTAGAGTATCTCCAACGGGCTAGTTATTTATTCACTTTTAGCTATTTTAGCTAGCCAAACATAAAAAATCTTTTCCAATCCACTTTCTATTCTACTTTTTATTTTCTAATTTATTCAAATGGCTCAATAAATATGGAGAGCTGCTTTAAGCTCTCTAAATTCTCTCTCCTTTTTTTTCTTCCTCTCTATCTATCTTTCTATATATGTTTTGACTTTTTTAAAATTATTGGAAGTTAGGTGGAAAATAGAGAGTGTGGTTGATGTGTATTCTAAAAAATTACTAGCTAAAATAGTGAATTTAATATTTAAATATATTTTGATTAGCTATTTTGTTAAGTGTGGTTGAAGATGCTCTTAGATGTCTTATCTTAGTCTGATAATAAGTATTTTTGTCTAATGGTGATAAGTCTGGGGTTTGAGACATATGAGACTCATTATCTCTAATTTCCAAGGGTAAATATGTTGACATGTTAATCATTTTTAAATCTCATGCTAAAGTGGAAGCCTTGTAGATTGGGTACATCCTCTACATCTTGATATAGCAAATTTCAAAAGTTAATGAATTCTTGGAAATAATAATGATTGCTAGTATTTCAAAATAAATTTGGGTCAATTTTTTTAAAAAAATATTGTTCATCAATAGTCTTTCATTAATATTGGTCACAAAAAAAATATTTATTAGATATATTTCAAACATAAGATTAGACAGCCAGTAGAATTTAAAAATTCTGAACATCAATTAATGTATTTAAAAAATAATTTTTATATTACAATTATGTTTCAGCGGTGACTAAAATTTTAATTTTTATAATTTTTTTTTAAATTAAAAAAATTTCAATCAATTTAATTTTTTCTCTTAAAATCAAACTTGAAAATATAGACTCTTGAGATATTAATCTCTTCCATAATCCAGACCCGACACTAAGTGAGAGATTTGTGCACTGTGTACTACCTCCTCGCTCTTAATCTTTTCCAGCAAACTTGTGTAATTAGCTTTTTTCTTTGTTAGGTTGCGTAATTAGAAGGTAAAAGTATTTAATTAGATCTGATTATATGATAAGGTTTCTCTTTCATCCTTAAATCGACATGCTGCGGCAACACGAGCAGATGTTGGTACTCCCAAAGCTGAGTGTCTCAAGAAACACTTCTCATCAATCTTCCCCGAGTGCCACATTGAATCAAAAGTGCTAATGTACAACCCATCATCTGAAGAAGAAATTCTTGCTGGTCATCCCAACTTTGTTTTGGATTGCATTGATAATATTGATACAAAGGTATCTTTTTCTTCACTTGAGCTAGATAAACATTATAAACATTGGTCATATCAGATATATATATATATATATATATATATATATGTGTGTGTGTGTGTGTGTGTGTGTGTGTGTGTGTGGATGTGGGTGTGTGTGTGGGTGTGGGTGTGTCGGCATCGGTGTGGGTGCGTGGGCGTGGGTGCGTGGGCGTGGGTGCGTGGGCATAGGTGCGTGGGAGTGGGTGTGGGCATGGGTGCGTGGGAGTGGGTGTGGGCACGGGTGTGTGTATTGTACTAGCTTATTGATCACCATAAACGATATCAATTTGACTTCCCAAATGCATTATCATGATCTGTTTCATAAATTAACATGCTAGTATTGTAATAGGTAGCACTATTGGCTGCATGCACCAAGAGGGGCTTAAGGGTAATATCAGCAACTGGGGCCGGAGCTAGAGTGGACCCCACTAGAATACGGGTGGCTGATTTAAGAGAATCTACATGTGATCCATTATCGCGGGCTGTAATTCTCTTCAAAATTTTGTTGCCTTTTTATTGCAGGCTCTTTGATTTTCAGTTGCACTTGTCCAAAATTTTTATGATCTTGCTTTCTTGGATATTTGCTTCTATCTTGTGCAGATCTGGGGATGTAGTAGAGGTGTCAAACTGGCTGTGCTGGGCACGGTCCAACATGGAAGTTGTGCCTTGCCTGCCCCTGCATGGCACGGCATTCATGATTACGAGTAGAGTCATTCTTAACTTGTCGGGTCATCGGTTTTCTGTGACTCGTGACCCTTTCCTAGTTCTGGGTTATGGTCATCATGCTGGTGGACTATGTCAATGGGCCAAGCACGTTGGTCGTGTATGACCTTGCACAGTGCATGGCAGCCTATTGCCCAACACGGAATGAGCCATGCCTTGGGCTGGCATGACCCAAGTTCAGGCACGATTCTAAGCCATGTCTTGCCAAACCAGGCATGCTTAGTCGGAACACCCAAAGTGATGTTTTAAAGCTTAAGATAGTTTTAATTTTTGTTTTGCTACTTTAAGAATAAGATATATACAAAATCATCACTTATGCTTGTACAATAAAATGTATAGAATAATGTTTTTTGATGAGTTTTATATTGTAATTATTTATGTTATTTTGGTACATATTTACTTGTATCATTTCAAAGGTTATCATGTAAATGAGTGAGTGCTTAGACACTTGCCATATATAATATATCTTTTATGAAATAATGTTATTTGAACATTGGTGCATATTGTTAAGTATAAATTTATTGTTGTAGTTTCTCTAGATTTATTATTATTTTATTGTTATTTTTTTTTATGACGAAGATACCTAATGTGTTGGTTGTCTAAATTTTTTTTTTTACTTATTGCTAGAGTTTTGTAGATTGATAATGTTGTATCCTATAGGATCAAAGTTGAATGAACAAAATATAGCACTACATTAGTTGTAGTTTTTTGTGATATATGAGTATCAAATAAATTAAAGAAAAAATTTTATTGAATAATTATAAGATTAAGGGTTCATTTGATAAAATTGAAAAAATTAAGTACTGAAAAATAAGTGCTGAAAAATTAAGGCTGAAATTTTTTAAGTATTGAATTTATATTGAAAAATTATTTGATAAATTATTGTTAATTGAATGCTAAATATAAATATATTATTTGATAACGGTAAATGCCGAAGAGATGAAAATAATATATTTTACATATTTATCTTTATTATCATTATATTACATATTATCCAACATAAGTAGAATTTTTCATAAATTTTTTTTTACTACAATTATTAATTATTAAAAAATAAAATTCCTAAAAATATATCCATAAATAAATTATAAATCTAAAAATGAAATAAAAATATTTTAAAAAATAACTAATAAATTTAAATTCTTTAAAATTATTTAAATTTTTAATATAAAAATAAAAATTAATGAATAACTAGTTGATTTATTATTATTTTTTCATAATTTAATCATAAAAGAGGATTAGACTTAGGGTTTGTGGTAGTGGAGAAAGGAGGAGGAGAAGACAGATTCATAAACTGAACTGTAGCGTGAATAAGAAAATGAAAAACAATGATAAAAAAAAAAGGATAAAATGGTAATTTTTAAAAAAAATTATTGAAAATTTTCAGTCTTCAACATTAAGTAGGTCTCAATCTATTATTGAAAATTTTTAGCTCATAATATTTTTTTATTAAACACATTTAAAATTTTAAATCATTAAAAATTTTAATTTTCAATGGTTTGAATATTTTAAGTACTTTATAAAACAGTCTCTTACTATGTTTAAAAACAAATATTGAACATTCAAAAAATAATATATTTAAAGGATGATAGTAGAAGAAATGAGTATTGTTAGATGAGTGTGTGATAAGACTAGGAATGGTAGAATTAGAAATAAAGTTTTAGAAAGAAAATTAAAATATATATTTTGCTCACATCCATTTTAGATCTTCTAGTATATCTATTAGGAAGTGTGAGACTATTTGAGTAGAAGTAAAAAAAAATTAGAGGTAAATACATGAGAAATTAAGTAAACATTATAAATAATGATTTTAAACTAAATAATTAAGAGGGAACATAAATAATAGATTTAATATAACCAATCCAAAGTAGTTGGAATAAGACTTTATATGATAATGATGATTTTGTTGATATAGGCTAGATTTTTTTGATTTATGTGATGTTAGTTTCCATTATTATATTTTTTATTACACATTATAGGTTTTATTTTTTACATGGTATTTGAGCTAGGGTTTGCACATCACAAACAGATATTATATATATAAAAGTGAGTGACGTGGCATGGAAAAAATGTACGGTGTGAACACTACAAGAATCGTGCGTATAGAAATGTGTAGACAATGTGTGTTGTGCTGAGAGTAGGCATGTGTGATAATGTGGCCGCGAGATGATATGCCATGCAATAGTGCATGCACCAGTGTGTGCTACAATGTAGTGTAAGAATTCATCTAGTGTTTGCAGTGTGCTATGTGGAGAAGTGTGGTGTTGTGTGCATAGTGAGAGTGAAATAATGTGTGGTGTAGTGCAATGTAGAGTGGTGTATGCAATAGTGGTGCAATGTGGTGTGTAACAAGGAGCACATATGATAATGTGGTGTGATCATGGTGATCCTTACTCATGATATGAGGTAGATAGCGAATCATTGGAAAGATCTTTTAGACGATTTACTTAGGAGACATGGAGAGTACATGTCGTGATAAAGGAAAATATATAATATTTTCAATAAAGTGCACACATTGTAAAAAGAGTGAATATATTAGAGAGATATATTGATTTTTAATTTTAGAATAGAGATCAATGGTACTCTAAATTATTTACCAACATAAGCAAATTACTCAATAAATTCATGGATTCTATTATCTTGATGTTTACTAGAGGTGAATATGTAGATCTTCTATTTAGTAAGACAACAATAAATATTTTTCATTTTTTAGGCATTATAACTCTCATGACATATCTTTTAAATCAAGATTTTTTTTGAATTAATGATTCATGGGCAAATAGTTAGATTATATGTGATCATTTCTTATTCATTATCTCTTTATGTTTTTTGAATATTATAGTTACTACTAAGATATCTAGAATATATAGTTATAAAAACTTTTAATTTTATATTTTACTTTTTTTTATTCTATTTTTTTTTGATATCAGAATAATTTATTTATTATCTCTTATTATTATTATTATTATTATTATTATTTACTTATAATAATATTATTTTGTGAGAAGAAGATTTCAAGAAAAGATTTTTTTAGTGACTCAATATGTGAGATGCTTCAAACCTAGTCATATGTAGGGGTGTAACCGAGCCGAGCCGAGTCGAGCCGAGCCAAGTATTAGGCAGGCTCGGCTCGGCTCGGTTTTAAAGGAGTATGCTCGATTTTTGTTCACGAGCTTGTTTACGAGCTGACGAGCCGAGTTTGAGGGTGCTCGGGCTCGGCTCGTTTAACTTACGAGCCTGTTCACGAGCTTGGTTCATGAGCTTGTTCATGAGCCTGGTTAACGAGCTTGCTCACAAGCCTATTCACGAGCCTGTTCACGAGCCCATTTATGAGCTGACGAGTTGAGTTTAAGGGTGCTCGGGCTGGCTCGTTTAACTTACGAGCCTCAAAATGATGTTCAGGAATTAAAGAAAATGTTCATCTAAAATAGTCAACATACAACTAAATTAAAAAGATAATATAATAAAAGTTCAATTAACTTGATTAAAGTTCAAAAGTTAAAATATTCATCATGTTCATTTGTAAGAAAAATTTGTTGTGCATTAAGCCTTCTCCATGTTCACGAGCCTGTTCAAGAGCTTGTTCACAAGCCTGGTTAATGTGCTTGCTCACGAGCCTATTCACGAGCCTGTTTACGAGCTGACGAGCCGAGTTTGAGGGTGCTCGGGCTTGGCTCATTTAACTTACGAGCCTCAAAATGATGTTCGGGCTCGGCTCGTTTAACTTAATAAACGTGTTCGAGCGAGCTTCTAACGAGCCGAACGCCGAGCAGCTCGCGAGCAGCTCGGCTTGATTACAGCCCTAGTCATGTGTGTGTGTGTGTGTGTGTGTACTTTTGAACTCTTTTTTTTTGTATTGAAATTATTTATTTTTGTTTTTCAACATGGTGTGAACCTTTGTAATAATACATATGCATCTGTGAGTGATGATTTTTTTTCATAGTTCAAATGCACATACATGTCTGTGTGTGTGGTGAGTATAACATAAACCCATTGTCGATGTTATTGTCGGATATCACTGCCAACCCACTATGGGCATTGATGTTTCAATGTGAATGTGTACACAATGAAGGCTTGCACATTTAGTAGGGTATGTGCATTTCTATGCTATGACAATGTGGGTAGTGGCTCGTTCACAGTAAATGGTTTGGTGTAATAAGGCAATATGCAAGTATTTGTAGTGTATATATTATTTTGGATAGAATTGTGCTAGTGCACTGTGATATTTAAATAAAAAAAATGGTGATAATTAGTGTAGAACTACAAGGAATTATCTAGTGAAGATTGAATGAAGATGATAGTTTGGTTTTTGGGTGAAGAATATGTGAAACACTTATTATATGACGATACACCTGAAATTGATTCGGATGAGTGGATGGTGGTTGATGCATAATTATTTATTCAACTATGATAGGTGATCAATTCGAGTATGATCAATTTATCTGGTTCTTGCAAGACGTGCAAAAACATTTGGGATTTAGTAATCTTTATATTTTTATAGTATATTTTACTTGGAATGTAATATCACTTAGTTGTCAGCATACAAATTGATTGATCAAGAAGAAGTTATCCACTATGTAGTCTAGACATAATTGTGTGAGATAATTGATGTGGTAATACTTGGATCGAAGGACTAGACTCTGGCTGTGCTTAGGAGATTGAGTGATTAGATTCATATTAATCTTTATTTGTATTCATTGGAAAAGTGATATACTATTTGTTTGGAGAATTATTCGAGTGTGATCCAAATATCATCTTTTACACCTAGATCTAGTAGAGATGGGATGATTAGTCAAATTACTACATGTTTTTTCTACATGATATTAGTGGCAGAGTTGGGAAATATGCTTCTGGAGGGAAAAAATTGATTGTGATTTGCTCTTTTTGTTAAAGATTAGGAGACTCTCAGAAGATGTGTGAGACTTTGTACTCTTAGTGACGGAGGGTATTTTGGGTTCAAAGATAATCTGTGTGTATATCTAATGGTCTCATTACACTTATATAGTAGGAGTATTCTAGACTCGTTTACTTGGTAGCTACTAGTACTAGCTCTAGTGGAAGTATTACACAGAAGATGCTTATATTAATTTTTATCTTCTCCAGCTTACTTTGAACTCTCGTGTCAGAGATTTTGGAGCCAACACTTATGTTATTGATATTTGAACTATGTTTTTCTCTTTTGTTAAGACTAGAGTATCTGATATTGTGGTGACCAATGATACTATTGTACGAATCAAGGGGTATGGAAAAAAATATAATATCATGTCTTTTCTTTTGATTCTTCTATTCAAAATTGAAAGACCATGCAAATGATATCTCTGGGATGTCATTTTCATGGTATAAGTGGGCATACATGGTGAAGACTAAAATACATATTGGTGCCTGTATTCTTTTTTATCATCTTAGTATTATGTTCGATGAATTGGGTATCATTGAAATATAATTATATTTGAGATTTTGTTTGAAAACCTTCAAATAAATTGGTAGTAAGGTATAAGTGGCATACACGGTGAAGATTGGACCTGAATAGAAGGTTGATTAGCTCAAAGTCAAGTTATATTGCTCTATGTTGTTATTTGATGTTCTTGTCACGGTTAGATTATATATTAGATGAATATGAGAAATATATTTTTTTTATTATAACCTCGAGGAATATATTCTTGCATGATTAAAAAGGCTATTTATAGACTGAAATAATTTATGAGTTCATGATTTAGTAGTTTTTGTTTCGTGCATATCTACTCTGGTGTTATGAGATGTTTGTCGAATTATTCTTATTCTTAATAAAAATTATTCTTACAAACTAAATTTCAAATAGAGTAATATGAAAGGAAAATGAAAATAAAATAAAGTAATAGGGACACTTAAGATATTTCATGGGTATTGAGGTCAGATACTCATTGGGTAGGATTTTTCTTACTCAGAGATAATTGTTTTACATATTTTGCATGATCTCGGTATGATGGGATGCATATTGGTTGACTCGTCACTTGATCCAAGTGTAAGCATTTTCACATGTACTAGCTCCTCGGTTGATTCTATCAAATATAAGAAAATAATAAAAAAATTAAATTATTTGATAATAATCAAACAATATATTTTTTTATGTTAATATAGTTAGTTATTTTATAGATTCACACAGACAAACTCGTATATATGTATATAATTCACATAATTCTTAGGTATGTGATGGGGCTCGATGACATATTTTTTAGGTATTTTGTTCATATTTTAGTTAGGCTTTAATGATTATTGAGAGAAAAACTATAGTATTTTGTATTTTTTTAGTTGTAATTTTAGTTTTCTTGAAAATTAAGAGGTAAACTATTATTTTTAAATTTAGTTCAAATGTAAAGTACATAGCTATGATATCAGTTATTTATCAGATCAAGTGGATCAGTCATTTCTTAGAGGAGTTTTGCTTTCTAGTTCAAAGACTAATGATATTTTATTGTAACAGTCAACTAGTTCGGCACATTGGTGTTAATTTTTTGTTTTACAAGTGGACAAAGCATATTGAAATAAATTATCACTTTTGACGAGAGAAGACTCATGATGATTCGATAGTCAGTACATGCATACATATCAGTCAGTAAATTGCATACATTTTTATGAAGAAACTTAAATAATCACAAATATATATTCTTTCTTCTAAGCTACGTGTTTCTGACACATATGCATCAACTTAAATGAGACGTTTTGGTTATGATATATTATAGGTTTTTAAATCATCATTAATGCACTGGATCTTATAAGAGCTCTAAAGTTAAATTTATTTGGTTGTGATTACTATTAAGATGATTGACCAGTATAAAAATTTATCTAAGAAATAATATGTTATAATATGACAGTATAACATATGTGTTTAAACTCACTAATATATTAGATCTCATAAGAACTTTAAAGTTAAATATGTTTGGTTGCGATTATTATTGAGATGATTGTTCAGTGTGAAAATTTATCTAAAAAATAATTTATTATAACATGACAGTATAACAGATGTATTTAAATCATCACTAATGTACTAGATTTCATAAGAACATTAAAGTTAAATGTGTTTGATTATAATCACGACTGAGATAATTGACCAGTATGAAAATTTATCGTATGTATCTATCCTAGGATTGACAAGGGAGAATTGAGGGAGGGTGAAAAAATTTTAAAAACATAGCAGTATGACAATGCAACAACAATACAAAAGCTACAATTTCTCATAATTATAATATGGACGCCAATGGTGAAGTGACACAAATTGGTTTAACTAATTGAATCTAGCCTAATTTGAACCGATTCAACAAGAAAACTACATTAAGAAATGCACTAGGTAGTCACTCACATATCAGATCTCATAATAATTCTGAAGCTAAAAATCATTGAAAAAGAATAATATTGGGAAGGCTGATCACCTGAGAAGTATCTGTATTGCATATATGCATAAAATTAAAGGTCGTGCTTTGGTGTTATGTTAAGTGTCTTTGTTCAAGGGTGGTAGAATTTGGGTTTGAGGCTCATTAAACACAGTCTCTTTAATTTATAGAGGTAAGACTGCTAAGATATTAATTTCTTCCAGACTTCATGCCAAGTGGGAGCCTTGTAGACTGAGTATAGCCTTTGCCCTTCGTGTTTTCTCTCAATGTTCACTTATAGCATGATTTATTTTCTCACGCATGTTTACTCTTGTAGGTAAGACATCGACTGAGAAGAGATCATGGTATTGTCGGTGGCATTCCTGTGGTTATTTCTCTTGAGAAACCAAAAGCCAAGTTGCTTCCTTTCAGTGGACCGGGTGGGGAAGCGGCTAACCCTTCTGATTACCAGGTGAGGATTTTATTGTGTAAGATGCAATCTTTAGCCACCCATCATCCTATTTTGATGGCCACATTTCAGGTCGTTCCTGGCTTTAGAGTTCGCATAGTCCCCGTGCTTGGCACCATACCTGCGATATTTGGGCTTGTCATGGCTACCCATGTTGTGACACAACTAGCCGGATTCCAAGTTCTAATGGAACCGATGATCAACTTAGACGTGGATCATTATCGAAAGCTTCATCAACGTCTAGTCGAACACGAGGAGTTGCTACATGGCTCCGCGGCACAAGTTGAGGTTTGGTAGCTTTTGAATCCCAATAATTCATCTAAAACAAATTTCTTCAATCTTCTTGTTTCCTATGTTAGAAATTAGAGAACATGTCTAATTTCAACTTGTTTTATCTGAATCATGATCATGAGCGACAAAGCTTCTAGATTAGCTTTTTTAAAATTGTATTTGCCTAAATAGGAGAATAATCGATGTAATGCCTAAATTTATATATTAAATTTCTATCAATAAAGTTCTTATTTTGGATATAATTATTTCAATAATAATATATTAGATTTTATTAGAATTTTAAAATAAAAAATATTTAGGTGAGAATAATACTAATATGGGTGATAATATTAAATTTCTATGATAAAATTTCTTATTTTGGATATAATTATTTTAATATTAACATGTTAGATTTTATTAGAATTTTAAAATTAAAATATTTAGGTGAGAATAATACTAATATAGGCAATAATATTATATTTTTATCAATAAAGTTCTTATTTTGGATATAATTATTTCAATACTGATATATTAGAGTTTATTAGAATTTTAAAATAAAAAATATTTAGGTAATAATAATACTAATATGAGTGGTAATATTAAATTTCTATGAATAAATTTCTTATTTTGAATATAATTATTTTAGTATTAAAATATTTAGGTGAGAATAATACTATAATGGGCGATCATATTAAATTTCTATCAATAAAGTTCTTATTTTGGATATAATTATTTTAATACTCATATATTAGATTTCATTAAAATTTTAAAATAAAAAATATTTAGGTAAGAATAATACTTATATGGGTGGTCATATTAAATTTCTATTAATAAATTTTTTATTTTGGATATAATTATTTTAATATTAACATATTAGATTTCATTATAATTTTAAAATAAAAAATATTTAGGTAAGAATAATACTAATATAGGCGATCATATTAAATTTTTATGAATAAATTTTTTATTTTGGATATAATTATTTTAAAATATTTAGATGAGAATAATACTAATATGGGCAATAATATTAAATTTTTATTTTATAAAATTCTTCTTTTGGATATAATTATTTTAATACTAACATATTAGATCTTATTTAAATTTTATAAATTTTATTTTTGTTCATTCTTAATTTCATTATTTATTTTTTAGTCATTATGAGACTCATTGTCTTGATCATGATATATGTTGATTAGAAAAATATATTAAAATTTTTTATTTGGTACTAGTAGGATCATAAAGTATTGGTAGATATTTATTTTATGAAAAGTTATGTTTAGATATCCAATATCAAAAATATTTATATTTAGGATCATTTTTTTTATAATTTAGTATACCAAATTGAAATATATATATATATATACTAAATAAATATGTCTATATATATATATATATAGTATACATATTCTTATATATGCTAATAAATATACACCTGCTCAAAATCATTTTTGAATAAATATATACACTAATAAAAAAATAAATAAAATAAAAATAAATAAAATAAAAAAAGTAAAAAATAATTCACATGCTCAAAATTATATATATATATATATATACACACACACACACATATATATATATACACACACATATATATATATACACACACACACACATATATATATATACACTAAAAAAATAAAAAAAACAAAAAAAAATAAACAAAATTGTATGTACATATTTTTGAAAAAGTGTTTGCTTTAATTTTTTTCATTTTTTTGTCATGTGGCATGTTGACATGTCGGTTTAAATGTTGATGTGGATAGGAAATGGATAATAAACACTTTTTTTTCTACTATATCTTTAAAAATATATTTAGGTTAAAAAAATAAATATTTTTTGTTTATGGCATTCAAACATAATTTTCTCGAAATACACGAATATGTTTATTTAAAGAAAAATAAATAAATGCTCATTATTTTAATTTGTTTTTTTGAAACATAATTTCATGATTTTCTAATGTGGCTTCTCTCTCTCTCTCTCTCTTTCTTATTTTCTTTTTTTTTTAGGTAGATGCTCAAGAAGTAATGTACATAGTCAAAGAACTATGGCACGGGAGAAGTGCAAGACAACAATATGCCAAAGATGTTGGCCGTGGAATGTGGCGAGGTGTCAATGAATTGATGCTAGTGAGGTATTGTATATGGTTAAGCCTATATCGTGCGTATATGTTCTTTCATTTTTTTAGGAAATTATTTTTTGGATTAAAAAATAATAATTATGTATAATTTTTAATTTTTATATAATATAATAGTTAGATTTTTCTTTTTTTCTTTTTTGTTTATTTTTGTTTTTGAAAAATAAGAAGATAAAAATCTTTTTTCATATGATATCAAAAGAGAAAGACATCTAGAAGGTTAATTTTAAAATATTTAAATTAGGAAGATAATAGATAATATATATGACATGGTAGATCATTAAAAAAATAAAAGAATTAATATTAAATAGATTATATTATTTGCAAAAGCACTTATAATATATGATGGGTAAGCCTGCTTTACCTTGAGAACACAAGTTTGATCCATATGAATGCCAGAACTATATATGGGGGATATGATAATATGAGATGAGTTGAGGGGTAGGGGAATGCAATATATATATATATATAATTTAGAGAAGGAAAATTCATATAATTAATTTTTAATAATATGAAATTATTTTATTTAAATTTTTTATTTTTTGTTACAGTTAATCATATGTTAAATGTTACTTACTTTATTTTTTGTGTTTTTATAATCTACTTATTTCATCCATAGGTGGGATCGAGCAAAACCATGTTCTGTTACAAACTTGATTCTTCTTAAATTCAAAGAGGTTTGGTTCTTTGTTGTATTTTAACAAATATTATGTTGTGGTCCATTGTTTTATATTGTCTTGACTTTACTAAAAAATTTAAAAAAAAGGCCAAATAAATTAGATAAACTAAAATACTCACACACACACACACACATGCAAGCACACACACACACATATTTGCGTGTGTGTTGTGAATCTTAATGTGATGATAATTACTTTTATCCAATAGTGGTAAGTTTGATTTTTTAGGATAAGATTATCAAGATATTAATATATCTCACATCTCACACTATGTAAGAATTTTGTGTGATAGGTATGACTTTGTGTGTGTGTGTGTGTGTGGTGCGATTACACAAACACTAATAATATGATCTATTAAGCATTTGTATTACATACATTTATTTTAGGTCATGTCTTGATGTAATGACAAGTATCTTTCTTCAAGGGCGGCAAGTCTTGGGGTTGAGACTTATCGGACATAGCTTCATGGGATTTCAAGGGTAAAATTGTCAAATAATTAATTTCTCTGGGATCTTATGCTAAAGTCTGAGCTTTGTATACTAGGTATGATCTCCATCTCCATTATACAAAACATTTACTTAGCACGTGACCTAAGAGAGATTAATATTTTGACATTGTTATTCTCAAAAATTGAAGTGACTACATCTGATGAGTCTCAAACCTGAGACATACTGCTCATTGATGAAGCTACTTGCCATCATACTAATGCACGATCTCTATTATTGATTGGTATTAAAGAACTAACATTCATATAATTGATTCATATTATATAAGGAATGTATTTTGATGGTGATGATGATGATACAATGAAGTTGTCTTTGCAGGCAAA
This sequence comes from Sapria himalayana, assembly GCA_029783825.1. NCBI lineage: Eukaryota > Viridiplantae > Streptophyta > Magnoliopsida > Malpighiales > Rafflesiaceae > Sapria > Sapria himalayana. Next base: position 3,104,683 of record JAREIK010003076.1, on the reverse strand, counting down.
TGAACACGAATCAACAACTCTCCATGATATTGAAAGAGCAGAACCACAATATTATAGAAGAGTCGTGTTGGTATTGAAGCGCGCAGAACTTGAGTTTGGTCGAGATATGATGTAAGTGGTATTTCTAGAGTTATCACATTATCTGCGGCTATTTCTTCTATTAGTGTCATTTTTTCCTCCAAATTAGACGACTTCAATTTAGTGCCAATCAGAGTATCAAACCAAATATATCCTTAAAATATTAATATTTTGTTCGAATCATATTTTTCTTTTTTTTCTTATTTTTAGAGATAGTCTTCATTTCTGAGGATGCAACACCAACACTTAGTGTTCAACTTCTGAAAGTTGGGCCCTTTAGGCACAGTCAAAGGTGTGCTTGATCTGCAAGAATTGACCATCAAGTCGATACAATTAGGATGGCCAAAGTTTAGTTTATATGTATTATTGTACCTTTGGGGAAAGAAAGGCCTATCAAAATAGGGCATCAACTGGGCCTTTGGGATCATGTCCTTCCTTAGCAAACGAATTTCTTTTTGTTCCATTATCTGCCCCAAAACAAACCATAAATACACTTTTCTATCCATCCCCTCTGAACCAAGGACAAATATATCGAACACTATAAATATATTGGTAACTTGATTTATGGATGTGTCTAGATGTATCTATGAATTTTTTGGCATAAAATATTGGTAGCTAATATAATAAATATTTTAAATGTGTAATAAAAAAATAAATAAATATATTGTATAATTTATGATATAAAATTAAATAATATCGTAGTGATGAATAAGTAACATTAATTTGTACTATTATTTGCCTATTATGAATATATTGGAATTTTTATTAAAATATAAATATTTATGTTATTTAGACTTATCTAATATAAGTATTATGTTATATTTATTTATATTATATTATGTAATTAATTTAAAAATCAATGTTTTTTATTCTATGTATATATGTAACGAAAAAGATTAATTAAATATATATATTTTTGTGTTATTAAAATTTAATTAAAATTAAATTTTAAGTATATTTTAATATATGGGTATATAAAATTTAATTTTATTTATTTATTAATTTTAATATATAATTATATGTCATTTTAGTTTATTCAAGCTTATTGAATAAAAAAGGTAAATTTAATTATATTATAATATATAATTAATATTAATTTAATTAAATAAAATATATATTATAATAAGGCTAATAATATTTGAATGTATCTAGATATGTCATAATTATATTTAGATATATCATAGGTATATCTTGTTTTATTCAAATATATCATGAAAATATTTGGATATTTTTTAAAAATTTATACTTATATATTATTCTAGTTTATTCAAACTTATTGATATGAAAAAATATATTTAATTGTATCATAATATATAGTTAATTTAAATTTTTATTCAATTCAAATATAAATTATCATAAAATCAATAATATCTGAATATATTTAGATATGTGACAATTATATTTAGATATATCACAGATATATCTTGTTATATCTAAATGTATTTAATTATATTATAATATATAATTAAGATTAAATTAATTTAAATATTAATTATCATAAGGCCAATAATATTTTGAATATATCTAGAAATGTCACATTTATATTTAGATATATCATAAAAATATTTAAATATTTTTTTTTAAAATTTATTTTTTATGAATATATGAATATATTGGTGATTGTCAATATATCTGTGATATATCATTAATTTTTAGTAAATAGGGCATGTAAGGTTTCTCATATATGAGCCTCGGGGCCTCTGGGTTAGAGCATGTAAGGTTTTCATTCTAGCAGTATGGATATGGCATCTGGTAAATAGGGCATCTGTCTAATATCCCTGGGGATCAAACTCATGTTATGCCTTTTCAAGCTTTTCTCCTTGTGCCTTCTGCTGCTCTAGGAGAAACTGCTTGGCCTCTACCTAATTGTCAAAAAAAAAAAAGGAGAAATATGGATGTTAATTAATTTTAAATGATTATTATTGGTAGGTTTCTTTTGTTTGTGCACTCACAAAGTTGTTGAACTTCTCCCTTCTAATTGCTCTTTGCTCTGTGTGGAGCTTGAATTCTTGTGCTTTGTGTTTGCCTTTGGCATCATCTTCCATGATACCCTATGTACATATACTTGCATATTTTATTTATATATATATATAAATATATATATACATACTCGCACACATATATATATTATCTATATATATACACATATATACATACATACATATTACCCACACACACACACCTTTTCATGATGGTATAGTTAGCAAGAGCAAATACTAAGCTTTCGTTTGTTTTTTGAAGACTTGGATTTTATTATTACTTCTCTATTAGGAGTGTTTAGTTTGCTTGGACTTACCTATAAGAGATGACTCTTTTTTTTTATTTCTAGGTTTTGGTTTATATCATCATTGCTTATATATTATCTTAATTATTTGGGATGAACTATATAAATTATATTTTTTAATATATTTTATTAAACCTCATAATTAACACACACATAAATAAATGGAAGTTTTCAAGATGAACAATTTAAACACTTCGATGTGCCCTTGTCACACACTAGACACTCCCCTTGCAGCTTTATACATGTGTGTGCGTGTGCATATGTGTGTGTGTGTGTGTATATATATATATATATATATATATAGAGAGAGAGAGAGAGAGAGAGAGAGAGTAAAGAGTTGATGGGTACAAGGAAGGATAAATAGTTGTGGCTTTGTAATGTGTGTATTTATACATAAATAAATAGAAGTTTTCAAGATGAACAATTTAAACACTTTGATGTGCCCTTGCACGCACTACTCTTGCTACTTCAAACACGCGCGCACGTGTGCGCGCGTGTTGAGAGAGAGAGAGAGAGAGAGAGAGGAGTTGGTGGTACAAACAAGGATAAATGCAAGTTGTGGCTTGGCAATGTGAATTTGTGTGTCATATGTATATATATGTATATACATAGAGAGAGAGAGAGAGTGAGTGAAGAGGTGATGGGTACAAACAATGATAAATGGAAGTTTAGTTTGCAGCGTGTGTGATGCTGAGGTTGCAATACATATATTTGTGTCTATACATATATATATGTATCTATATTTATACATAAATGGAAGATTTCAAGGTGAACAATTTAAACACTTTCCCCTTATCATACACTCTTGCAGCTCTATACATATAAAAGATATCTATGTGTGTGTGTGTGTGTATTTGTACATAAATGGAAGTATTCAAAATGAACAATTTAAACACTTAAAAAAGGTACCCTTGTGACGCACTCCCCTTGCAGCTTCTCCGTGAGTGCCTTGATAGAGAGATAACTGGACTGAACGGAACTTATAAAATAAGAGGTAGTAATATGGCCTTTTCAAAATGCCCTCTTTCACGCACCAAACTTTCTGCTTGGCCCTCTCTCTCACCCATACGCTTGTAGCACAGCAGCAAACATTCCTTCCCTTCGCCTCTTCACATAATAAGCAACATATACAATAAAATAATAAAATATATAATATATAAATTATTAAAATAAATTCACTCTAAAAAAAATTCTCTGGATACAAACATGGAGGAAGACATGAAAAAGTTTAAAAAAAGAAACAAATGGCAGAAGCTAAGTAGGTTGATCATTGCTGCTGCTGCTGCTGCTGCCAGCCATACTGTTGGTTACGGTTGGTGCCGATCATGTTCGAGCCGCGGCCACTACCAGAGCCACCATACTGACCACCACCTTGAGGATAGCCAGGGGCGCTGACTCCATACCCGCTGGCTCGACCGCGAGGAGCACCACTTGGCATGTTGGAAGAACCATAGGGCGGGGCACGTCCCTGCATGTGGTACATGCCTGGGCCATAGCCACCACCTCCGGGTTGGGTCCCTGGCCCTCCACGATTGGGGTGGTGGTACCCTCCGCCTTGTCCCCCCTGAGTGTACCTTCCAGGCCCACTAGGTCCGCGAGGCTTCCCATAATGGTGGCCTGGGCCCGCTGCTACCGGCTGCTGCGAGCCATGCATTGGATGAGTCGGCCCAGCCCGGATTGGAGCGTGCGACTGACCCGACTGTTGGATCGGTGGGAGGCGGCTATGCTGCGGTGGGTGCTGAAGCTTCTGCCTCTTTGCATTTTCTTCGTGTTGCCTTTGTTGCTGTCTCTTCTTCTTTGTTTGGAACTCGTGCGATGCTTCATATTTCGGCAAGCTGAATAAACAGCATAATTTATATATACTTAATAATAATAAAATATAATAATAATAATAATAAATTAATTAATTAAACCTTTTAGGATCGCATGGCAATGGGTCAGTCCAAAAATACTCTGCATCAAGTGCATCCTTGGCTGATACTCTCTGCTTCACAACAAACTCATTAGATTTTGGTACTTTAAATTAAAAAGATGCTAATTATACAACAAACTCATTTTATTAAAAATTCAATTAATTTATTTTTAGGCAGAGAAAAAATTTATTAAATATATTTATATGAAATAATCATTAATAAAACATTAATTTATCTTTTCTAATAAGAAAAGGAAGAATATATTTAAAAGTGAATTTATTAGAAAAAAAAAATTGAGTAGAAATATAATATGAGAAAGAATATATTTTAACATTATTAAATATATTAAAATTTATTAATCATAAATAAAACATTAATTTATCTTTTCAAATAGGACAAGGAATAATATATTTAAAAATGAATTTATTAGAATAAAAAAGAATATATTTAAACATGAATTTATTTAATATATAATATAAACTTTGGATCTCTTAATATATTGATTATGAAGTGTGCGAGGCTATTAAAGTTAGATAAAAATTATAAACGGTAATATAATTAAAAAATTAAGAGCAGAAATAATTTTTAACAGAACTAATTAAAAAAAAAAATAATTCATACAACCGACCTCTAATAATTGTTGGGATAAGATGTGGCTGATAATGGTAAAAAATTATTTATTAAAAAACAAAAAAATAAAATAAAATATATGCATACATGTGTGTGTGTGTGTGTGTGAGGGTAGGTTTAAATTAAGTGTGCTTGTGGGAGAATAATTCGACTGATCATGATGTGAAAATTCAAAACTTGTCTAGAAAACTCATACCTTGTCTAGAAAACTCATACCTGCGAAGGATCAAGAATCAGCATTCGCTCCAATAGCTCCAAAGCATGCCGGTCAAAACTATGATCCAAAGTATAATACATGCATACATACATATTGCATATATTAGTTAACAATCAAAAACATACATGCATGTATGTGTGTGTATGTATATAATGCATCTATTGGTTAACAATCATAAATATACATCCATATACACATATATACATACATACATACATCTATATACACGCATACATTCATATATGTATATATATTGCATCTATTAGTTTACAATCAAAAAACATTCATACATTTATACATAAATATACATATATGTTTATATATATACATATATACACTCATATATGTATCAATGTTAACAATCATATATGTGTGTGTGTATAAAAAACATATATTAGTTAACTATCATAAAAATATATACATATATGTGTGTGCGCAAATATATATATATATATATATTGCATCTCTTAGTCAACACTCAAAATCATACATACATATACACTTGTATGTGTGTGTGTGTGTGTTGCATCTATTAATATAACAATCAAAAAAACACACACACACATAAATATATATATATATATTGTATAAATTAATTAACTATCAAAAACATACATTTATACATTAAAAGTGTTTTAGTGTGTGAGTGTGTGTGTTGCATCTATTAGTTAACAATCAAAAAAATTCAATACATACATATATGTGTGTTTATATGTATATATATTGCATCTATTAGTTAACAATCAGAACACACACACACACACACACACACATATATATATATATTGTGTGTGTGTGTTGCATCTATTAGTTAACAAGCATACATACATATATGTGTAATATTGCATCAATTAGTAAACAATCAAAAGCATACATACGTGTGTGTGTGTGTGTGTTTGTATGTGGGTGTGTGTGTGTGTATTGCATCTATTAGTATCCGTTAACAATCAGAAACATAAATAGATAGATCAATAGAGAGTATTAGATGTTGATTTGATGCTTACTGTCTGAAGACCTCTCTGATGCGTTTCTTCATTGGCCTCGATGGCTTAAAATTATTGTACCAGGGAATCTTCGAAACACCGGGCCAATTAATCTCGTCAGGAGAACCACACAGCTCAAAGATCTTGCTTAATTGTTCTGGCTACAAAAAAGAAACTTTTGGCCATCATCATGAGCCCATACATGATGCAGCAAACCATGAAGCCGCCGACTCACCTCATCCTTGCCTGGAAAAATTGGTTTCCCATGGAGAAGTTCAGCAAATATGCAACCAACAGACCACATATCCACTGCGGGACCGTACTTGGTTGCCCCGAGCAGCAATTCTGGCGGCCTGATTCAAACCAACCAAAGGGTTAGCAGTGCCATGTTCGAATAAATAAATAAATAAATAAATAAAAATTTACTCCCCTAAATTCTCGCCAAATTACATGAATTTAGGCCTAAGTGAGATATTAAATTACATATATTTTTAAATAAGATAAATTCTTATATTTTTAAAATTTTTACTAAATGTGCCCCTAGTTCAGTTGAGTTCTATAATAACACCAATAATAAATTCGATCACTATTTAATTAAAAGAGGTTTTTAATTTAAGAAAGTTTAATTTTGATAAATTCCATAATAATTCAACAAATTTTAATTTACCAAAAAAAAAATAAGTGAAATCCAAAAAATATAATTTCTCTAAATTAAACGAGCTAAGAACGAAATAAAGATTTTAGTTATGACATTTTTAAATAAAATAAATAAGTATCAACCATATAATAGTCCGATAAAAAAATAAAAAAAATAAAAAAAAATAAAAAATAAAAAAAAAACCATATGATCGTTGATTTTTAAGGACGCATGGTACACATCCGCCTTAATGCACTTGCATCATGCAGTTGAGACGGGGGCCTTACTTGGTTCGGCCCAAGAGCCCCAATGCTCATATATTAATAAAATAAAATTAGATAAATATATTAATAAAATAAGATTAGATAAATATATTAATAAAATAAGATAAAGTAACTATATTACTAAAATAAAATTAATTTAAAGTTTTTTTTTATTTAATCAAAATTTGATTTAGACAAGTTCAAGAACAATATGGCCGACGATATGACTGGCAATCACCATTTAATTTGAAAAAGTTCAAAAAAAACAACATTAATAAAATGTAACTAAATTAAACTGCTCGAGACCCATAAAAAATTTAATTTTGACAAATTTGTACTTTTTAAATAAAATAAATAAGTATGCTAATCAAATTCTATTACATATTATACAAATTCAATAAAATAAAAATAATAAATCATACTCAAAAATATAAATTCGATATAATTTTTAATTGAAAATTGAAATTATCCATGAAAAACCCTTATATAATATTCAAATTTGATTGGGCCAGCTCTTACGTTAGGTGCTCCCACCAATAACATAAAGTAATAACCATCTTCAATATATATATACATACGTTCAATACACACACACACACACACATACATATAAATGTTCAATATGTGTGTGTGTGTGTGTGTTTGTGTGTGTTCAATCTATATGTGTGTGTTCAATATATATGCGTGTGTGTGTGTTCACTATATATGCGTGTCTATGTATGCGCGTGTGGGTGTTCAATATATATATGTGTGTGTGTGTGTTCAATATATATATATATATATATATATGTATGTATGTATGTAAGTATGTGTTCAATATATGTGTGTGTGTATTCAATATATATATGTATGTATGTAAGTATATGTGTTCGATATATAAGTGTGTGTTTGTTCAATACAAACACAAATAGACACACACACACATACATATATATATATATATTGAACATATATAAATTGCATTATATTATAGAAGAGTTGTGCATAGCCATACCTGTACCATAAGGTAATAACTCGATTTGTTAGATTGGCTGCATGATCATTGGAGAAGGAACGAGCAAGCCCGAAGTCCGCCAGTTTCAGGTTTCCCTCGTTGTCTATGAGGAGATTAGAGCCTGCAATAAAAGTGCAGCTAAGCTGCCTTAGTTTATGCCTGCAACATAAAACAAAAAAGCAGTGCTGGCGGCCTAGTTTCTGCCATAATAACAACCTTTGATATCTCGATGGAGCACTTGATTTATATGGCAGTAATGAAGCCCTGTTAAAAGCTGCTTCATGTAGCACTGAAAGTGTCTGCATGTATCAGAGACACGCATAGCCTGCACTCAGACCTCAAAAGCTGAATTAGGGATGTGGTACCTTAATTTGGGGGACTGAAAATCTCAATCCAGGGCGATCAGAGAGGCCTGTTAGATCATGATCCATGTACTCAAAAACCATGTAGATTCCACCTTTATGTTTGTTCCCATCTGCAATCATTCACAGCACAACTAAACACTTAGAGCATGAAACCCAGTAAATGGAAATGAGCATGATATGTGAAAATCTAGAAGAAAGATTAGTATATGGACAATTTTACTCAAAAAAATCTAAGAAATTATGAGTAATGAGTCACAGGCCTAAGGCATAGTCATCTTGGACTATGAGACTTAATTTCAAACAAAGGAAAGAATAAAGATCATACTCATTTAACTATTCCTGCCTAGCAAGAAATCTATAATAAATTATTATCTCGATAGATTTATTTTTGAAAGTCAATAGGATTATATCTGATGAGTTACAAAATTGAGATCTATCATCTATTGATGAGATACTTATCATCATAGTTGTTAAATCGAGATTTGAATCGAGAATCAGAATATTTGAATAGTAAATCATGAATTAAATTTTATTTCCTTTTTTTCATGTTAATTAATTCTTATTTCCCACTGTTAATTTTTTTTTTGATATTTTGATTTTTATTTTTGTGATTTTTTTGGTATTTTATTATTTTTTCACGTTAAATTCGTAATACTAAAAATTGAAGTTACTTTTTTTCATTTTAATTAATTCTCATAGTTGACAATTTTTTTGGTATTTTATTTTTTATTTTTATGACTTTAAAAATCTTGATCCCTTGATAATTAGTATTAATTTGATTCATATGAATCAATTCGCAATTTAGCGATTTAGTCTTCGAATCATGTATATTTTTGATTCTTTTAAAGAATTAGATTATTTACCTTATGAATCATGAATCGAATCGTAAATCATATAATTTTAATAATAGTGTTTGTCATTACACCAAAATATGATGCCCAATGCATAAATGCAACATAAAGACTTTCTAGGTGATCAACCATCTGAGTACTATTCTAGTGAGATCTAATGTATTAGTGATTATGCAATTGCACACGAAACAAAGCTAAAAAATTTCTTTAAATTGATGATATTAATGAATATCCAAACATTGGACCTATAGAACATAAAATATTAATGTAATAGTAAAAAGAATATCTAGATTAATAAATTAGTGAAAAACATATAATAAGAAAATCAATTATATTTATATCTAATCATTGTTGGATTTATAAAAACTTTAATTATAAAAGCAAGAGAAAATATCAATTTATTAGATTTGTATGAAAATTTCTAAGATGATATTATATGAGAAATTAAAATTCACAAGTTTGATCTCAATAATATCATATATAAATTTGTATGATAATGAATATTTTGTTAAAAGAAGCTTGAACCAACATAAAATATAATCAATTATTCACTAAATCATCTTATGTGTGCTCCATAGTTATTTTAGATTAAGAAATCATTTTGTTCTAGGATAACTATTTACAATACAACAAGAATTAATTATCAAAAGTTAATGAATGAGGATACCCATCTAATAGAATGAACACATAGCTATATGATGTGTGTATATATGTATATATGTAAAAATAGTGCATTAATATGATGGTAAGTATTTTAATTCAAGCATAATATATTTTATTTTTTAATTTAAAATTATCAAGATATTAACTTTTCCAAAACCTAACTCTAAGAGTCTTGTGCACTGAGTATGAGCTTTTGTGTGTGTGTGTGTGTGAGTATAATGTAAGGAATACAAGTTTAACAAATGGAACTTGCCTGATTTCCCTTGTTCATCCTTCTCTGAACCTACGAAATGTTGTTGGAATGTTAAGACATAAAAAAGAACAAAAAGTCCCACACACACATTTAAACAAAACTCAAAATCAATATCACCTGGAGAGGTAACAATCTCCTTTAATTTGATCACGTTGTCATGATGTAGTTTTTTTAAAATTTTGATTTCACGTATTGCTGTGATAGGGAACTACACATAATACAAACAAAAAATAAGCATTTGGCAAAGATAAACCAAAAAAACAAAACAAATCAGAAAATTGGTACCCCTTCTCTCTCATTATCCATCCTTATTTTCTTTAAAGCAACAATCGCACCAGTCTTTATTTCCCTCGCCATAAAAACTTGCCTGCAAGCACAAAAACCAAGCATATTATTGCAACACATATGACAAACAGAAAAAACACTAAACCAAAATAAAAACATAATTAAAATAGATATCAAGTTCAATTGTGTGTGTGTGTGTGTGTATAGTTTTTTGTGTGTGTGTATAGTTTTTTGTGTGTGTGTATGTGTCTCTTTATATATATATATACATTTTTATATTAAGTATATGCATATATGTGTGTGTGTGTATCAGTGTTTAAAAAAATATAAATAAAACACGCCTTGGGGCATACCACAAGGCGAGGCATGAGCAAAATACCTCGAGATGCATGAAAAAAACGACACACAAAATAGGCATATGCCTATGAGTTGTCTTCAAAAAAATAAAAAATAAAAAAGATATAGACTCGAACATCAAAAATTGAATGCTCTAATATATATATATATATAAGGTACAACACTAAATTGAGAGAACAAAATACACAAAGAAATCAAAATATTAATCTGATTCTAATAAAGAAGTGATTCAGATGATGAGAAGATTGCGGTGAAAAAAAATCTCTTCCTCCCTCTTGATCTTTGTTGGCTTTAGAATGATGAGTTATTCAATATTGATTCTTATGTCATCCAATTCCCAACAAACTCAAGCATCATGGAATCAAATAATTTCTTTACATTCCTATAAAAAAAAACTTGATGAATTATCAAGTACACAAAAATTGAAGTCATAATTTTAATTAAATTAAAAAAAAACTTATGATATTTATACATAATTAATAATTTATATTTTTTACTAAGTAGAAAAAAAAAAATGTGAATGAGTTCAATTTGACATCAATTGATGAAAATAAAGATTTAGATAAATAGAGATACATAATAGTAGATATTTTTTCTTTTTTTGATACATTAAATGAGGATGATGATGTCTTTGAAAAAAAAAATTATTTTGAAACAATTTACTTTTGTTTTTTTTATATGATTTTGTTATATTTTTTTATGAAAGTAATAAACTAATATATATTTTTTTAATTCTAATAAATTGAATATGTATATATAATTATATATTATAATTCTAATAACTTTGTTATTATTTTCTTATTTTTATTTATGCTACTTTATTTTATATATTTTATAATATTAATAAAATTATATATTATGATACTCAAAAATCTACGCCTCAATGCCTCGAGGCTTATGCCTTGCCTCACTAACAAAAAAATATCTCGCCTTACATTTTCGTCTTTTTAAAATTTTGATATATATATGTGTGTGTGTATGTATGTATCTATGTATAAACCTATATATATACACACACATTTATATATTAAGTATATATATAGACAAAGAGAGATACACACATTTATATATTAAGTATATATATATATATATATACGTTAAAAATAATAAAAAAATTAAATCACTTTTCAAAATTAAAAAGTATGAATCCTCTAAATTTCTAATTTTCTACTTAATTCTTCTAAAGTCTTATTAATCAACAATATGTCATCTACAAATAACATACATCAAGAAATATATTCTCGAGATTTTTTATCAATTCACTCATAATTAATATAAAAATATAAAGAATAAGTAATAATCTTTTGCATAGTCCCACATCTATTGAAGATTAGTAAGTAATGCCTTGAAGCAATCTAACTATATATATATATATATTTGATTACTTCAATATATCACTCATGTACACATGTCCTTGATAAGTTCAATGTATGTATTTGATATTCATTTCTTTTACTAATAACCATATTAAGTCTCTTAAAATTTTATCATATATTTTTTTCAAATCAATAAATATCATATAAAATCTTATTTATTTCATATTTTTTAATTAATATCTGATTAGATAGTTGACATTTATAATAGTCCTATCTAATATAAATTCAAATAAATTCTCTGAATTTCATATATCTCTTATTAATTTATGTTAAATCATTTTTTCTCAAAATATTATAATATGAGATAAAAGTTTAATATTTTGATAGTTATTATAATCTTGGATATCCCTTTGTTGTTATTAATGAAAATTATAAAATTTTATCACTGTTAATCCAATATCTTGGATATCCCTTTGTTGTTATTATAATATGAGATAAGAATTTAATATATTTCTCTTTCTTATCTTCTAAACTTCAATAAGAATACTATCAGGCCAAAGAATTTTTTTGATATTTATTTTCTTGAAAACTTTCATAATCTTCATATTTTTTATCTTGACTACATATCTAAAATTATTTAGACTCGAATTATCCTGACCTTTCAAATTTGAATTCACGAACTTATTTAAAAAAATTATAAAAATATATTATCTACCCCTCTCTAACTTCTTTATTTTTTACTATGATCTAATTATTTTTATTCTAAATTTATTATACCTGACTAATTTATATGTTCTTTTCCCTCATCCTAGCCAACTTACAAATATAACTTTCTAATTTTTCACTTTATAATTTATCATGCCGCTGATCATAAACTTTAAACTTAATTTCACTCACAATTTCTAGCTTTCTTTTTTGTCTCATTATGCAACGATATAATAATTTCATTTTTTTTCTTCTATATTTCTTCAAAATAAGCATACTTCTTAATAATTTATTGAACCTAATATTTTTATCATCAGATTCTACTATGTTAATAATAATTTTCTTTAAACATGCTTTAAATCTTCATAGATATTTTTTATACATTTTATTATTTAATTTCGCATAATATTCGTATTTACTTCCAAATATCAATTAGCTTCTCTATCTATTTTTTTTCTTAAAAATACTTATTATTTCTCCTTTTATGTTCCACTTACAACATTTTATTTTCAGACATTTTTTTGAAGTTTATATATGATTACATTTTACAAGATACAAAATAATTAAAAGTACTCTATGTTGAGTGGTTAGACTCTCAATTAATTTTACATTATAATTTATTTGACTCCGATTTAAATCACCTTTTAAGGATACCAAATATTTTTATCTTTTTTTAAAAGTTGATATTAGTTATAAAAAATATATTAATTAAAGCAAAATCTAATATTATTCTTCATATTCTATTCTTTTCTACCAACTCATAATCTCTATTATGTCTCACTTATTCCTATATGTTCATTTAAGTTTCTACTAATTATAATCTTTTGTATTAATTTGATTGCTATAAATTTATAATTAATAATTTTGACTTTTATAACTTTATCCTTTAAGTCTTCATACATAATTATCCTAACATTAATATTATTCATCTCCTTTGAACTTTGACACATATCAAAGCTTTCAATCCCCCTAAATTTCTCACTCTTCCAATTAATATAATATAAACATCTTATATTAATATTTATATATATTTTTAATTATTTATATATTTTATCATCTAGTTGGAGTGATATATTCATACTATAACTATGACATTTAAAATACTATCAACTCTAATAACTAATTCACTAACACTTAATAATCTATTATATATTATTAAAGGTCATGAAACTAAATCCATTCTATGAGGAATATTAAATAATTTTTTCAAATATTTTATGAAAAAATCCTTAAACTTTAAAAAATAATATCATATTGATGAACACGAGAATAATTTCTCATCATCAATTTTATTAATATAATATTCTTTCTTGTCATTCACCTCATGATTTTCTTTGTTCATCTCAATGAAATCGTTTTCATTGAATTCTTCATTTCATTTCCCATGAATTCAATTTGAGGAACAAAAATCATAAACATCCAAATGATCAAAAAATTAAGATGTTGAATGATGTCATTCAATTGAAATTTAATATCTCTTTTTTAATACCACGTATATTTCACTAAAAAATAGATATTCACTATATTATTAAAATATATCATATATATTACAAATAGATCAATGTGTCATTAAAAATATATAATTATATACAGACAAACACATATAAATGATATTATTAAAAAATTTAAAAATTATAAAAAAATTTCTCAATTATTTGAATTTATTATAATTTCATCAATTTTATTATTAATAAAATATAATAGTATATTTTAAGATACATATGATTTAATATTAGCCATGTAGAATTCTAATAGTATTGAACATAATTAATTTTTTCTTTTTCATTAATATTAAATTACATTGAACATAAAATTATTATAATATACTAGATGAATACAAAAAATAAATGAAATGATTGACTAACTTTTTGTGATAAAATTAATATTTTAAATAAAACTATACTATTAAATTAATTATATAACTAATACATTTCACATGAAAATTTCATTTATAGAATATTGTTAATTTATTCTTACAAATAAATTTTTGTTACTATAAATACCTAACTTATTTATTTAGGTTCGTATTAGAGGTGTCAACTAGCCCGGGCCGGGCCGGCACGAGGCACGGCACAGTTCGGCCGTGCCTGAGCCTGCCCAGAAATTTTTCGTGCTCGTGCTCATACCGTGCCGAGGCCAACCGGGCCTCATGCCGTGCCTAGCCCGATACGGTATTGTGGCCCATTGGCATGGTATCGTGCCCAAATCAAATTTTTTTTAAAATTAGGGTTACGACGGCGCCAAAATCCTAATTTTTTTAAATTAGGATTTCGGGTGTGCCGAAATCATAATTTATTTTTTAAATTTGTGTTTCGGGCGCGCGAATTCCTAATTTTTTTAAAAATTATGGTTTCGGGCGCGCCGAAATCTAATTTTTTTTTATTTAGAGTTCAGCCCAACCAAGCCGAACCCAGCGGATCGTGCCGCAGGCCCGTGCCGGGCTGAACCCCACAAAAACCATGTCTGGCCCAACACGAAAACACGGTCGGGCCTAAAAAAAACATGCCAGCCCGGCCCGGCATGTCTCGTTTGACACCTCTAGTTCGTATATTTTTTAAATATAATTTGTCTACAAATGAATTAAAATATATTAAACAATAGATATACCTTTATAATATGAATATACATGATTTCTAATGTTATTTTTTTATACTTTGGTATTCCTCTATCTATCTTTCTAATCTTTTATATTCTCAATTCCATTTAATTTTCTCTTATTATTTCTCTATTCTATATAATCAACTTGTATCCCGAGCATTTTCAGTCAGGAACATATTAATTACACATCAGAATGAGCCAAAAAAACAGGCCATTATATATTACTACATCAGCAACCAAATATAACAAAATCAGCACCCAAAGATAACAAAATCAGCAACCAAATAGTCAAAATCAGCAACCAAATAGTCAAAATCAGCAACCAAGTAGTCAAAATCAGCAACCAAAGAGTCAAAATCAGCAACCAAATAGTCAAAATCAGCAACCAAATAGTCAAAATCAGCAACCAGAGAGTCAAAATCAGCAACCAAAGAGTCCAAATCAGCAACCAAAGAGTCATAATGAGCCAATCTCCATGACTTGCTCGATATGTTACTCCTCCTTATCACCAGATGGAAGGCACATTGGATTTGAAAAGAAAAAGGAAAAACCAGTCATATGTAGAGCATGGCTAGAGGAGCAAAAACATTTTGTTTTGCAATTGCTATGAAATATTCTTTTGGTAAAATAAGAGAAGTGAAAGTACACAAAAGTTTACCCGTATGTTCCTTCGCCGATCTGTTCTAATTTTTCAAAACAGTCGACGCTTCTGGAACCCCATGTCGGTAACTCCTTTAGATTGAGTTGCTGTGATGCCAATTCCGCCATCATTGCCCCGGCTTTTACAGGTCACTTGTTGCAACTCTACATTCAACATACCAATTCCGCCATTTTTGTATTTGATTCAAGCTATGTGACTATTGACGAAAACATGGGGAGTCGCGCAGTACATCTCCACGACAGAATTAGGTGTCTCATGATCAACGAGGAACGACCACGCCACCAAAAGAATCAATTATCGCCTTGACTGGGGGCTTCCCGCGAGGGTCCTGGTTCCAATTTCCGATCAAAACACGAAGACAGCGCTCACCTCCGATATCGAATTCCGATCCTCCCCGAAGCCAAGTCAATTAGGCTTGCAGAGCGCCGAGAAGGGAGAAGCGAGGGAGCCAATTTCGCACTGCCGGATTTGATAAGAACTTTATTTTATTATTATTATTTTTAATTAAACTTGTTTTTATACTTGGCTAAAAAATATTTACCACCCATATTATAAAATTCATTAGCCTTATAAAATAATTACCGCGGCCCGAGGCCCGAGGCCCGAGGCCCGCCTTTGAGTCCTGCTCGGATCTATGGGCTGAGGCCTATATGAAGCACGGCCCAATACGGATTTAAAAATGTCCATGCCGCACCCGTGCCGCACCTGTGCCCCACTTCACATCACAATTAGTGATATAATTAAAATACATATAAAATCCATTACTAATTAGGGATGGATTTTTTTTTTCTATTTTTAATTATTTCATATTTTATAATTTTTATTTTTAATCCATTTCAATTTCATTCCTAATTTTAGAAATGGAATTGAGCATTTATAATTTTCATTTCTAATTACTTATTTTATTGTAGTACAGCACTACAAGTTATAATGAAATGGATTAGAAATAGAAATGATATTTTTTTTTATGAAAATTAGATATGGAAAAATAATCAGTCACTATATAAATATAAGAATTATTTCATATTTTATGGAAACAGAATTAGAAATAAAAGTAGAGACGAACATTGAAATGGTAATACCTTTCGTCACCAACATTTATATTTGTTATTCAAAATTTATTTCTATATATATTTGTTATTCAAAATTATAATTTATTTAAATGTTATGATGAAAATAATTTTCATTTTTAATTTTTTAGCAACAGATTGCAGATCCACTTCTAAATTAGCAATGGAAATAAATTTCATTTTTAATTTTGAAAATGCATGTGAATTTAACACTAATACACTTAAAAATTTTATACAATAGAATTTAATTCCATTACTGCTTTAGATATAGAAACTTATTCTCTATTTTATGTTAATTATATTTTCAAAGAAAACTTCATCCATTCGAAAATTTCTTAGGGTTTGGGCTACATTTCCACTAATCTATCCTCGCACATCCATAATTTTGAGCTTCAATTCATCCATTTTTGTATTTGTCGCCTTAATCATCTATCATTAAGGTATGCAATTTAAATTTTTCTAGAGGTCAAGTTATATTTTTGCATTATATTGTTAATTTTTTGAGTGATATAGTATTTAAGTAATATATAGTTGTTTGTTTTGGTTGATAGGTTTATTATTTCAATGAAAATATCATAAACATAATCTTTTCATGGTAAATATAAACTGATATTTTTTCTGAATTAATGTAACTCAAGACATATTGGATTGGATTTTATCATCATAACAATAATGACATTAATGTAACTCAAAAAATTACATTGGATTACAAGATACATTAATGACATTAATTTGAATTAATTCATTTTAATTAATTTGTTTGAATTAATATAATTGAAGTTCATTGCCCATCCACCAATCCGTTAGAATTAATTCCAAAGACAAGTATACAAATCTTAGGATTACATAAATGACATCTACATCTAATTAAGTTGAATTGGATTTTCTCAAAAATATCAAAAAAGAAATAATTTGAAATGAGTGTACCATATACATTGTTCTATTTCTTAGATGTGCCAAATTCCCATAGTTCCAAATCCAAGTCAATTAGGTTCATGTATGAGACTTCGTTCATTAGATGACTCTACAACAAAGTCACCAAGTTAGACTGACTCACATGTGTGCACATATAAACTATATGGTGTACGTTGTCACTATACAAATAATATAAATTATTTCAACTATTTCTTAGCATCATTAATAGATCTTAAGTAGTGATGATGTCAAGATATCAAATGAGTTAGATACTCTCTAGACACCATGTGATGTCAATATCATATTAAGAATGTTTAAAAATAAATAGAAGATGTTTAGGTAAAAAAATAAAAACATTAAAAATAAAATATAGTTATTGGAAGTGGACATCTATTGATTGGATACTCACAAAGTCTCAATGATGCTGCCTATGTGCTGGCACCAAAAATTCTTTTTGAGCCTTTGTGAAGTGTGTCATGTGACCTATGCATACACACTTGGATGTAGATTTAAATGAATAATTAAATTATTTCAACTATTTCTCAGCATCATTAATATATATTATAAGTAGTGATGATGTCTAGATATCAAATGAGTTAGATACTCACAAAGGCCCACCAAGATTCTTACACATCCAATAGTGTTAGTGGAGATAGATTTAAATGAAGAATTAATAGATGAAATCTGGTTAAATTTTTCTGATAGATCAAAAATCAGCCAACCAGTTATAAATGAAAATCTCTGTTTGTATTGTAAATTTTGTTCTGCTTCTGGGCATTTGGCAAGTGGCTACCGAGCAAAAGATAAGCAGGAAGCAGAAGAGCCCCAATAAACCCTGCAGTCTTAAATAGGGCAAATGAAAAAGATTCCCCCTTAAAAGATGGACAATGCCTAGAAGACCTCGTGAGAAAGAATGCCCAACCCACCCTACCAAGTGAAGGAAATGAAAGGGAGGAGGAAGGTTTCACTCTAATCTATTTTAAGAAAAAGAAGAGAGACCTATGCAATCAAATGGAGGGCCCATCTCTTAATCTCATGAACAAAATCAAGATGAGGGATCCAACTGATAAGGGCTCTATCCCATATGACTCAACATAGGAGGCTTTCAGGGGATCTCAACCCCTCAAAAAATGAGTTTCTAGAATTTAGATTATTTGTTTATGGGATTTTCTATTAGAGTTTTGGAGGGTAGCATAGGGAGAGATATTTTAAGCTCTCCCACTTATAGTTTGTAAGAGTCATTTGGAGAGAGGCAAGGGCGCCTCTAGGTCTATCTGCATGGATGATGGCATAATCTTTATTTGATGATAAAATAAATAGTGGAGAAAATGGACAACCTATAAGCTGCTTGAATTCTAAAATAAAAAGCTAGAATTAGCATGAATATGTGAATGTATGCATAGGGAATTCCCAAAAGCCTAAAATATTTCAATTGGCAGTACACGGGAAATTCAACGTAAGGAGCAAATATGTAATTGTTATGGGTATTCACAAAGCATTGATGTATGCTAGAAATGTAACGAGGAAAGTGACTTAAGATGTAACTAATTTATCTACTGTGTATTGCCATGAGAAGAGGCCAAATTCTAGGCTCTTGGGACAAACTATGATGGATGTATGAAGTACTGCATGCTATAAATCTAAGATTCTAAAGGAAAATAACCCCTGAAAAATGCTTATAGGTCTACTGCTTAATCTTCTGGATCAAAGGCTTTTATATGCAACAAAAAAACATATTTACTTGCTGGATATTATGTATGAATACATTGGGATCTATGTCTCATTCATGTATGTTATGGTAGTATACACTGGGTGTTGTAACAAGGGAGTTATCAACATGTGAGAGTTGGTGAAAAAATTGTAAGGGTAGTCCGACACTAGATTTAACTAGTAACAAGTTCATGGAAAGATGTAAGGAGTATCCATTTGTAATAAAGTATAATGTATTGGGTGAGACATTACTATGCGATAGATGAGGAATGTTCTATAAGGGTAGCCTTAGAGGCATAATCATATGCATATAGAAAACGAGAGGGAAATATGTGCTATAAAGAATGCTATGCATTGTTAAAATTGATCAACTACGGTGATGATATGATATGGACTCCAATGGGGGTTCTACTCAACAAAAAAATGCATGTCTTATTTGTCTGATATGTATGATTGCATGGGAATTTTTTGGGTATTAAGACATGTAAGGGTGGCATATGTGAGGGATTTATCTAGCAAAAATTTTATGAAATGAATTTGTAAAAGGACTAGGTACATCTAGGTTTTCATGAATGTAAGGGTGAAATATGTGTTGCAGACATCTGAGGGTGGTTTCATATGATTTTGGAATTGTATGTGGGCTCCATATGTACTAAAGGTTGTTGAAAATGTGTAATAATCCTCGAGGTGTGATGTAAAGAGTGAGATGTCATTATGTAAAGGAGGGGTTACAATTCGTAAGGACAACTTTAGCCATGGAAATATAAGCATATGTAAGGGATGCCTAATAAATGCATGCTATGGTGAATGCTATGTAATTACAAAGTTGTCTACTATACTCGAATATTACGGAGAGGAGACAAGCCAAATATTGCATGAAGATCGCCTCATGGAATATTTGGG
Organism: Sapria himalayana; assembly: GCA_029783825.1. NCBI lineage: Eukaryota > Viridiplantae > Streptophyta > Magnoliopsida > Malpighiales > Rafflesiaceae > Sapria > Sapria himalayana. Next base: position 3,084,032 of record JAREIK010003076.1, on the reverse strand, counting down.
GAAAAATATCTTTAGGCTGTTTAAAGCATACCGAATTAATATATTTGCAATCATAGAAACCAAACTGAAAGGTGAAAAATTAGCTTGGCTCATGAAAGCAAAGTTCAAGAGTTCAAGGCTCTTGACAATTTCACTACTCATAGAAATGACAGGATTTTGATATTATGGGATGACAAAACTATATGAATATAAATCCTCTCCTGTACACCACAACATGTCTTCTTACAAGTAAAAGATATCAAGAGAGGAATATCTTTTAAGTTATCAACAATTTATGGTCACCACACTGTCTCGAACTGGAAAGCACTTTGGAAAGACCAAATTGAGAAAGGAAAGGTGAATTCCTCTCCATGGGTAATAGTGGGGGATTTCAACTCATCATTTTCTGGAATAGATAAGGTTGGAGGAAGGATAGTAATAAATTATGAATGTCAGGGTGTCATAAATTATACTTCAACCTTAAGTCTAGAAGATTTACATTCATTTGGTAATTTCTTTACCTAGACTAATGGTAGAGTTTCTAGTAAAATAGTTAAGGAAATGGCGAATAATGAATGGGCAAATCTGCGATTGAACAGTCATACAAGATTTTCGACCCCAAGAATCTTCTCGGACCATTACCTAATATTATTAACTATTGAACCGAATGATAAAAGAAAGATTCCTTTCAATTTTTGTAATACGTGGACTTCCCACGAGGAATTCATCGCCATACTACTAAAAAGCTAAAAGGAAAGGGTTTGAGGATCTTTTATGCATCAACTGGTTAAAAAGCTGAAAAATTTGAAGGATCCCTCAAAAAAATTGAATGAAAAGCAATATACACATCAAAACAAGAGTGATCCTTACTAGGGAAGCTCTTAAAAAAATTCAATCCAAAATTCTCTAGAGCCCAAACCAAGCCCAGAAAGATGAGGAAATCGCCACTAAAATTGAACAAAGAAGCTAGAAGAGGTGGAATTATCATTCCTCATGCAAAAGACAAAAATTAATTATATTAAGCGTGGAGACAAATGGACAAAGTTTTTTTATGCTCTTATGAGTTCCAAATTATAGAAAAATAAGATTCTGACTATGGTAAAGGATGATGAAAGTTATACATCGAAAAATGATAATTTGGAGACCTTTGTCTCATACTATAACTCTATAAGGAACTTTTAAGCACTTCGAGTAAGATAGGAAATATAAATGAACAAGTGCTAAGAAGAGGTTGAATACTTCAATATGAATATCATAAACATCTCTCTTTATCCTTCACTAATGAATAGATAAAGGAAGTGCTCTTCATAATGGGCAATTCTAAGTCACCCGAGCTAGACAGGTAAATTGCAAAATTCTTTAAGTGCACATGGAGTTATATTGGCTGCGACATAGTCAAAACGATAAAAGGCTTCTTTCACTCCGGCAGAATGCTAATGCAAGTGAATCATGTATATATATATGTGATACCAAAGACTTTACATGCATCAATAGTTAAAAGATTATAGGCTCATATCATGCTGTAACGTGATCTATAAGATTATTGCTAAAACTATAGCATCTCGATTGAAATCGGTGATGGGCAAAACAATAGATCCAGCTCAAGAAGCCTGTGTAAAGGGAAAATTGATCTCTGAGAAATTTCTCCTTCCACAGGAATTAATTAGAAGATATACAAGGAAAAAGATTTTTACTAGGTATTTCCTAATAGATATATAAAAAGTATTCGACTCGGTTGAATGAGAATTCTTGAAAAAAGTCATTCATGGGCTAAATTTCCCAAAGTGATTCTTTGAAATTGTATACGAATGCATAAACACAACATCCTTCTTTATTACCATAAATGGACAACTGCACGGATTTTTCAAATGCAAATAGAGGCCTTAGGCAATGGGATCCTATTTCTCCCTACCTATTTGCTCTATGCTTGGAATATCTCTCAAGGCAACTGAATTTTGTGACGTCTTCGGATCTTTTTTCTTTCCATCCAGGATGTGCACCTCTAAAGATATCACATCTTATGTATTCGGTTGACTTGATCATTTTTTCTAAAGTAAATCTAGATTCTATTAACATTATCCTCAATAAACTAAAAGATCTCTCGCTAGTGTCAAGTCTGAATGTCAGCCCCTCCAAATCAAACATTTTCTTTGGGGGAGTTGGACAAAAGCTTAAATCGGATATTCTAGCATTCTTTGGATATAAAGAGGGTATTCTCCCTGTTGTTTTTCTTGGTATTTCCTTATCCTTAAGTCGCATATTAACTCTCAATTTTCCATACTATTGAATAAAATTACCTCAACCACACATCAATTGGCATGTAAAATTCTTTTAATAGCGAGAAGATTGGAGGCTCTTCACACTGTCATACAAGTTATTGAAGAGTATTGGTTCTTGATTTTTCTTCTACCAGATTATATCATAAATGCGATTTATAATACTTGTAGAAGATTCTTATGTGGAGATCCTAAAACTGGAAGATATAGGCTCAGTGTCTCTTGGGCCAAAGTATGCACGGCAATCTCCATTGGAGGTCTCGGTATCATTAATATTTTTATATGGAACAAAGTTTTTTTTCTTAAAACTCTTTAGAGGATAAATAGGAAGGAAGATACAATTTGGATTTAGTGGGTCCATCATTTTTACCTTAACTCTCACTATATCTATGACTACCTGATACAAAAGGAAAATCCTTCATATTGGAAAGCCCTAATTTTGATTAGTGATATCTTTATTGAGAAAGTGAGTTCACAGGATCATGCAAAAAGGTTGCTTGAAAGTTGAGATGAAAACGAGAGATTAATTTTTGAAGCATACAATTATTTAATGGGAATATGCTATATAAAAAAGAAACCTGGATATGAACTATATGGATAAAGTATCACGTGCCCAGGCATGAAATATATCATTGGATAGCTAAGCATAAAAAAACTTAGAACAAAGGATCAAACATTTTTAGTGCCTGTAAGCACAAGTTACGAATTATGTAATCATGCAGAATTTCTAGATCACATATTTTTTATATGCGAATACTCAAATGTCATAGGGATTAAACTTAAAAGTTGGATTAAGGTTAAAAGTAAGGATGTATTATTAGAGAACATTTTCAAGGACATGAAGGCTAATCAAGCGAAGGATAGCCCAAGGAATATCGTGTTCACAATAATTTTTACAGCTACTGTATATTATATTTGGCTGGAGAGAAATCGAAGACTCATTGAAGTCAAAGCTCAAGATACAAGGAGTTTAGGTAGGAAAATTAAAATGAAATTTTATATTGTATTCAACAAAGAATGTTGCATTTTGAATATTTTGTAGCTTGTACAAAATTTTTGATACTGGTTTTTATTAATTAGAACCGGTTCGGTCAGTTATTCAATCGAACCGGACAGAAGACCGTTTTTTGTGGCAGAAAGTAGCTCTGCTGCCGGCAGCAAGTGTTTTGGTATTTGATTTTGAAGGACCTCTGCACAGGCACACAGGACACAGCTCAAATTGAACGGCGATAACTTCTGTCAACTAAGCAGCAAACATCCCGACGAATGCTCTTCTAGAATATCGTTTCTCAGCTTATCTCTCAGGCGGAATATCTGTCGAGGACGTTTGTTTTGTTCCAACACGAAGAAAGCGAATATTGATTATTGACTCTGTCACCGGAGAAGACAATAGAAAGGCGTGTTCGGGAGGCAGGTCGGTGGTTTTCCTGAACATTACTGTTTAGCGAACTTATAGTTATAGGTTTTTCTGGCGTTTGTTGAGCTTCTGAATGTGCCTACGAATTGCCATTCAGGGCCTATTTGCTGTTTTCATTGTCACTGTTGTTGGGAAAACACTCCGGGCCTTCCCGAGGTAGGCAAACAATTAGTTAGCGTCTGCTTGCTGTGAAAATGTGTTTCACTATTCAAGCTGCTCTCTGCGAAACATCAAACATGTATAGAATATGTAGTATGTAGGAAACAGTTATATGAATTGATCAAAATTGCATTCTATGCCATTATTGTAGCTCCTTTAAAAGAAGTCAGTTTCTTGAATTTGTCAAAGCCGCATCCTCACATCATTATTGTATTTTTGAACCAAAGAGCGTCCTAGACTTGGTTTTACAGAAAAATCCAATCATTTTATTTAATAGCTATAAATATATAATTATAAATGATTACTCAATATTGAAGAAATAATTTATATGAAATAGGAGGTTTAAGTTGGTAAAAACATAATTTATTATCATTTTAATTATTTTTTCTTATTTTCACCAATAAAAAAATCCGAGAAAAATAGTTATTGATTTAGATTTCCAAATAATCAATGAGTAATAGTATATAAATTAAGTGTTTAGATTTTTGTATCCTCAAATTTAAAGTTGTTTCATCTCATTTGCTCTATGCTCTCGTTTACTTTGTTGTTCCTCATAAACTCTCTCATTTTTAGTTTTAACTTTTAAAGTTGAAAATCAATGAAATGATGCTTGACCTCTAGTTGTATATAATGTTAATATTTAATGGTAGCAGAATTTGAGTATTTTTTCTAAAAAAATTAGACTTAATTATTTATAAACATAAAAAATAATTATAAATAGTTAATAGTTAATAGTTAATATAATGATATTAACATCAAAATTAATTTATATATGAATAATAATGATAATCATATGAAAATGTTAAAGGTCAAAATCATATCTTTTCTCATGATTTCGATATAAACTCAAATGTTTAAAAACTAAAAAACTAAAAGAATTTTATTTATTTGAACTCACTTAAAAATAATAAAAAATAAAAATTATAGAAGTGTAAATAAAGAATTTGTAGAATATATATATTATCAAAAAATATATACATTAAGAGTATAAGTTATATAATTCACATAAAGAGGCATGTCAATTAATATATTAAAAATATGATATATTAGATCTAAGACAAATTCAATTGCATACGAGTGGTGGAGTGTTTAAAGATGAATTTAGTTTAGTTTTTTTTTATCTCATTCATATGTTGTAATGATTTAAGAAGGAAAGACATGTTTAAATTAATTATTATAATAAATTTTTCGATTAGATTTCTAAAGGATTATAGAGTTGTCAGTATCATGCAGACTTACTTCTATCTTGCTTATCGTAGGATTTTTAGAATCACATATAAGAATGCTATAATTAAATATTATAAGTTAGAAAAATAATTAATAATTAATAAATTTAGAAAATATAAATATATAACAAATTAGTGTTTATGATGTTTGATATCTTAGCTAGTTATAATTATATATTATTTGTATGTCTTGCCGCATACTATATAGATTTTATATGAAAACTTAATAAAAAATTTTAAGATTTCTTGAGTTTCTTTATTTTCATAATAGTCTCGTTATATATAAGTACACAATGAGGATCTTTAAAGAATATGACATTTATAATACGATATATAGTTAATATTTGATAATATATCAAATAATAAAGTCATTATTAGTATGTTTGGTAGGATCATTAAAGATAAGTCATTAAGTAAAAATTTTTATGTTAAATATATGTGTCATATTTTTAACAAAATAAAAAATTATTTTTATTTTGTGGATAAAAATATGACATTTATAAATGAGGATCTTTAAAGAATATGACATTTATAAATGTGGATAAAAATTATTTTTTTTGCATTAAAAAAATAAAAAATTTACTAAAAAATTTAAGATGCCTATCAGATAATAGAAATTTGATAATATTTGTCTATGAGTGTAAAGAAGAAATTCTAAATGAATATGAGATATCATTGAAATTATATATATCTGAAATTAGAGTCATATGTTTGATATAAACATGTGATATTTAACTACAACAATAATGTGAATTTATTATTGACGACTTTAATTGGGATATATGAATTTCTTTTATAAAATTCTTAATTTTTTTATTACATGATAAACATATGTTTGTTTGTCTACATTTTTACTATTTGTATTATACTTATGTATATATATAATATTAGTAGTATATTTAGCAAGCTTAAAGGTCATCATATATTTAGTATCATAATCATTGAGAAAGAAATCAAGTATTTAAAATATTGATCCACCTTATTCATACTCTTTATATTCTGGATGCTTGCATAGATCTTAAGGTTAAAATAGAAATGATATAAAATATTTTGATATACATATCTAAGTACATGAACTAGGGCCACAAACCTAAAGGATTCATTATTGAAAAAGTGACTGACTTGTTTATGTTATATGATACTAGATATGATAATAGTTGTAGTCAGGTTCTAAGTATGAATATGGATATCATATTTGGAGATGATGACTTATTTATTTAGTTAGAATAAGGAAATGATGGGATAGCTTATCGAATATAAGCGAGCTGTTTTATAACTTAGATATCGATTACTATTTAATTATATCATATAATGATTATAAAAATCTTGATATTTTATCATGATAAAAATTATATGAATTCACTAATATCATTCTATCTAAGATGATATAGAATTTACTAATTTTTCTAGTGTCTACTGTAGTATCAAAGTTTATTTTTCTATTGTAATCAATATTATTTCAAATAAGAAATTAATATTGAGATCAGATATAGTTGAAACACTTGCATGCATGAAGGACTCGAAAGATTCAAGATTGGGCATTTAGGGTAGAGAGGGATTGAGGGCGCAAGATTTACTATCAGATGATGATTCATGTGATTTGGAGGATATTGAGGCAACTATTAGCGATACCATTAGATGTTTACATAATGATGATAATTTAAATACAGACACCGATTAGTATTGGGATTGATTATTATTTGTTAATGCTGTATTTATTTTATGATTATCATTTTGATACGATATGATTCAATTTTGATATTTTAATTATAATTTATGATTTTATTTTTTTTATTGTTAATTATTGTTTATTATTTTTAATTAAATGTCTGACTTTTAGATTTTAGTTTGAAATAAAAATTATATTTTTTTATTGTTCTTAAGGTTTAATAATTGTAGTTTATTTATATATTTTTAGTTTTTTAATTATGCTTATGATTAATTAATGTTATGTCTGATGTGTGTTGATTGTTGTACATATAATTACTTTTTTTATTATATATATATATTTTTATGTTTCTATAATGATTGGTCTTTGATGTGTGGTGGCGGTGGTGGTGGCTGTGGCTAGAGGTGTCAAACGGGCCGGCCCAGCACGGTTTTTTAAATTCGGGCACGGCACGGCCCGTGGGCACGGGCGCACGGCAAGGCAGGGCAGGCGGGGCGGGGCGGGTCTGTTTGGACCCGACCCGCGGTCTTTTTACCGGGGGCGGGGCCCGGTTGGGTCACGAGTCACGACTCAGGCACGCGGGCCGGCGTGCCGTGCCGGGCACGGCCCGGCACCTGGTTTGTTCGGCCGGGCCCGGGCACGGGCCCGGGCACGTTTTTTTATCGTGCCGGGCCGGCCCAGGCACGGCCGAACCGTGCCGTGCCTCGTGCCGGGCCGGCCCGGCCCGGCCCGTTTGACACCTCTAGCTGTGGCCGGTGGTGGTGGTTGTGGCCGGTGGATGGTGCTGCCCACAAAACTGGTGTGATCTGATACATCTAGGCATGTTAGGCATGAGTGTGCTTGGAATTGTGTCGTTCTTGTTGTGCCGGGCCTGACAGACTAACAATCGTGTCATGCCAATTATTACATAGTTGCCCAATTGGGCCACCCAAAAATGAGCTGTGTCAGCATTACACAACTTGTTAGACACCTCTATTCCTACCAGACTTTTGTAGAGAGTAGGATTCACTTTGTTTCTTTTTTTATACTTGATTTTCATTGGCATGCTAATTAAATTAGAGTCATATATTTTGAAATTTTTAGGAACATCTTTAGAATAGTAATTTTGAGTAATTATGATGTCATTATCTTCTTATTTTACTTCAATACTGAGGTAGTATGACATAAACTCAATGTTAGTCATTTTTAACTCCATCTTATTCTCAAATTCATTGAAAATTTTTAGATTGTTACTCGTGAAGATCAAGTCATCTACAAACACAAAAAAAATTAAAATAGCATCATTTTGGATTTTGATATAGAGGGCATGTTCATGTGGACATTTGATGAATTTTTTTTTCTTGAACATATTTATTAATTCGAGCATTCCAAAGTTCTTTGAGTTTGCTTAAATTCATATAATAATTTCTTTAACTTTAAAATCTTATTTTTTTTATTTTAATTTATAATATTGTGATTTGTGGATGTAGACTTATTCTTCAATGACTATTTAGGAAGATATATTTTATATCCATTTGATATATTCTTATATTATTTTGTGTTGACATAGAAAATAATTAATTTAATAGTTTTTAACCGAGCAACATGAGCAAATGCTTTATTATAGTTGATATTGACTCATTAACTATAGTTTTTGGCCACCAATATTGTATTGTATCCTTCGACTTCTCATTTTATATTTGTATTTGCATTGTATACTTATTTCATACCGATCGCTTTGTTACCTCTTGGAAGTGATGTTAACTTTCATGTGTTATTTTTCTTAATTATCTTTATTTTTTCATTCACAGCACATTTTCACTTGTTTCTCATTGTTTCTTGGAAGTTGATTGGCTCACAATCGGCAGAGAGGTAAAAGAAAGCAAGATCCCCTTGATTGTTAGTTATCTCATAAAATTTTTGCAAGTTCTTGAATCGTGAAAATCTTTCAATTGAAGTTCCATCATTATGAATACCCATAATTGTGAGGCTGGTGGTATAGAAGGCTTCTCTTGCATTCTCTATCCTCATGCTCCATATCATCTTCTTTGAAATATGGAAAAAAGCTGTGGTGTTCTTTTTATTCTTTTCAATCTCATTATTATTATTTTTCATCTTCAAATATGACATCTCAATTGATGATTGTCTTCTCAGTAGTAGGATTGTAAAGTTTGTAGTCTTTTAAGTTTTAGCTATCTCATCAAAAAGGTAAAAAAAACAAGATTTTCTTGATTTTTGGGTATCTCATAAAATTTTTGTAAGTTCTTGAATTGTGAAATTCTTTCACTTGAGGTTCCATCTTCATGAATATTCATAATTGGTGAAGTTGGTGGGGTTGAAGGCTTCTTTCTTGCATGCTCTATCCTTGGATGTTTCATATCATCTTCTTTAAAATATGAAAGGAAATTATAGTCTTTTTTCTGTTCTTTCTAATTTTATTATTCTTATTCTTTATCAAATATGACATTGTAACATATGATTTGTCTTCCTAGTAGTAGAATCATAAAATTTTTAATCTTTTGAGTTTGCATCATAACAAATAAAGATATATTTTTATATTTTATCATTTAGGTTGCTTCTCTACTCATCAGGTATGTGCACAAAAGTGATGCTCCCAAAGACTCTTCGATGGGAAATGCTTGGCATCCGTCCACTCAATATTTCTTGTGGTGTTTTTGATTATATGCTTATTGTGGTGTTTTGTTCCATATGTTTATTGTCAGAGATTGATTGGATAGATAAACTACACATGTAATTATTTCTGCCTATAATTCTTTTGGAAGTCTCTTGCTTATGAGTGTACTTCTCGCCATGTCATTGATTGTTTATTTTTTTCTTTATACCATTTTGTTATGCTGGATGGATTTTGGTGTCGTCATAAGTCATCAAATTTCATGATCTTTATTTTATTTTTGAAATCTATTTTTTGTGAATTATTTTCCATGATATAATTATGTAACTTGATTACGAGATTATTTTCTTTTTTAATAAGAGTTTTGAATTTCTTGAAAGTTTCAAATACCTTTATTTTTTACTTCATAAAATATACTCATAGTTTTCTTGAAAAATTATTTGCGAAGAGAAATAAATAGTTATTCTTACCGAGTGAACTTAGCTTGATTGGACCTAGAGGTGTCAAACGGGCCGGGCTGGGCCGGCACGGGCCGATTTTTTAGGGCACGATCGTGCTACCTTGCCGGGCCGGGCACGGTTACTGTACCGTGTCGTGCTCGGCCCGACACGGTTTAAAAACAACCGAGCCCGACACGGCCCATAGGCATGACGGGCCATGTCGTGCCTTGCATGGTCCGCTCGGGCTTGCATGTCCGAGCGGTTCGGGATACGGGGGACCGTGGGTCGGGTCGAATCAGACCCGACCCGCAGACTTTTTTTGCGGCAAAAAGCATCCTGGGGTCGGGCTCACGAGACACCCGGCACGGGACAGACCCGTGCCGGTGTGCCGTGCCGCGTGCCGAACCGTGCCTAATTCGGGCACGGAATTTTTCTGTGCCGGGGCGGTCCGGCCCGGTTGACACCTCTAATTAGACCGCACACATCTATATGTATGAGTTCTAATGATTTTTGAGTTTTTGAGTTTTTGAGCTTGACTTATTTGAAAAGATCTTTTTTTCAATTACTTTCCAAGCATACCTTAGCACACTTGATCATGGTGAATAATGAAGGTAATCCTCTCACCATTTCCTTTGTGTAGAATAATTGTAATCTTTTAAAGTTAAGATCCCCAAATTGAATATTTTAAAACCAATTTGTGTATTTGTAGTATGCTTTGGGATACTTTGCAAGATTGTTTTGAATGTTAAGCATAAATATTTTATTTTTTGATATTAGTACTCTGATAATAAAATTTCTCTCATTCTCTTATAGAAATCTTATTATTTTTTAAATAAATATTATAATCTTTTTCTAAGAGTTATCATATGCTCAAAATATTATTTTTCATGTTAGACATGTAATAAATATTAGAAATAAATTTATATTCTTGATTTTATAATCGAATAAGAATGTTATCTCTATCTTTCACGATTACCCTGGATTCATCTCCAAAAGCCATATTGTTGCTCATTGTCTCATCTAGCTCTATTGACATGTTTCTTTTTTCACATATATGATTGCTTACACCAGTATTAAGATATTATATATTATCATCATATTTTGCATGATCCTTGTAAGCTAACAACAAAATTTCATCTTTTCTTGATTTATTTCTTCAACATAGTTGATATTTTCTTCAACTCTATTTTCCGAGTTGCTTTACACACGGAAGCGTAATGACCAAAATTTCTAGTTATAACATTTATTATTTGACTTGTCATATCTCAATTTTGAGTTGTCTCTTCCATGACCTCTCATTGTACTTTCTCTTCTTTGAAATTTATAGTTATTGTCATCAATGAGCCTTCAATCTCGTTCACGTCCATTTTCTTGATCTCATTCCCAACTGTGATCTCATATATGTTAGCTTTAATTATTTTAAATATTATTTTCTTTGGTTGAATTAATTCGAGTCTTGAGTAATTATTTTATATCAATTGCTTAATTGTTATGATTTCCAAATTTTTGGTTTCTTTAATATAATGATAATTTGATTGAATTTTAAGTTTATTGAGGACTTTTCTTCATGATTTTTATATTGTCTAGCTTCTTATTATTTTTTTAGTTAGTTAGCAATTATTAAGACTATAGAAATAGTCAGATATGATTTCATCTTTTTTCATATGTAAAACTTTAAATTTGGCTCTTAAAGTTTGAAGGAATACTTTTTTGACCAGATCAGCTCTCTTTTAGGACATTTGAAGTTTCTCTCATAATTCTTTAGCTGACTTTGTTTTTAATATTTTCTCAAATAAGTTTTCATCTAATCCTTGATAGATTAGATAAAGTGTTTTCTTGTAACTTTTTTGAATCTGTTAAACTATTTTTTTGGAGTTCGATATAAAGTACATTTATTCTTTTATTTTGTGTTTATTTTCTCTACTATCTTTCATGTATCATGTGATTTAAGGAGTACCTTCATCTTAATGTTCTAATTATTGTAGTTGTTCTTTTTGATTACTGGGACTTCATCTATGACTCCCAAAAGCATAAAAGGGGCTCAGGGTTTAGATTCCAATTCTTTTAATTACTGAGATCTCAAAAATTTCTAGACTCAATAATCTGTCTTCCCATATCACTTTGTTGGAAATAAAAGAGATAATACTCAAAAAAAAAAAAATTTAAAAAAAAAGATTGTAATACAATTCACTTAAAAAGTTATCATTCTTTTTTTTTTTGATAATAAAGCATACAAGAGAGAGGAGTATTTATATTAATACTAGACAAATTTCAACCATACAAATTGTAACAATACATTTAATATTATTATAAAAATTAATATAATAATTAGTGACATTAAAAAATACAAAATATTTTAGAGATGAATTTGAATTTTGATTTGAGCCTCGCATCAAGTTTATGATTCAACAAGCCTTACTTGCTCAGTCCCCTAGGCCCCAAGGCCTATATATCATACACAGTGGCTAGAGGATAATACGGGATGGCTTGTTGGGGAGGGTTGATATAAAAAAAATGTCCAATATGAGTATTAATACATGATTGGCCTGCAAAATGCTGGGCCGTGCTGGTGCCGGTGCAGGTGCCGGTGCCGTTGCTGGGCCTAGCATGAATTGGTGGGTCTGGTTGAGCAGCCGCAAGGGACAATGGCAACCAGCCACGTAAACCGAACCCAGCTTATGTGGCTGGTTTGAAAAAACGACCCGAGGCCTGCCGTGGCCAGTCCTGGGTCACCTGGCCAGGATCGAGGCACTGCTTCCAAGTCCCACCAGCCCAACACGGCACGGTCCAGGACCTGGCATGGTGCTGGACCATGCCATGCTGCGGGCCGTGCCTGGGTCGCCCGGCTCAGTTGGCCCCTTTATTGAAAACGACCATTTCTAAGAAAGAAGGAAAGATTGATACTGTTAGGTTGGACGAGCTGGTGGTGGTAGGTGAGCACCTACAGACAAAATAGAGCTTATAAAATTAGTTAATCAAGGTTATCAAACCAATCCAGATTTGATTAACTTGCAATTTCGTGGTGTGGTGCAAGGAGCCAAAATTTGGGGTGTGGAGCATAATAAGGCTTTAGATGCTAAGGAAAAGGACACCTGATCATCAAAGGGTAACATGACTCAAACTCCGGGTGCAAATAGAGATGCTGCAAAAGGTACACTTAAGATTGGGATGAGCGATAGTTTCATGCAGTCAAAATATGGAACTTTGAAAAATGTGAGAATCCCAAAACCAGCCCTACAAGACAGAATGTCTGAAAAGGCAGTCGCTGATACTGCGAGGAGAAGTGATATCTTCTCACATGGTTCAAGGAATGTTGTGGAGAGTTACCAATTGCTTGGGCTAATAAAAATGATTTTCTAAAACAATGTTGGTATTTAATATTCGAGACACATTAAACATACTCTCTTCATCCTCATAGATAAGATTTTTGAGATATTAATCTCACCCAAACCCCTTTTTAACATGAAAAATATTGTGTATTGGGTATATAGGTGTCAAATGGGCTGGGCAGCTGGGGTCCGGCATGAAGACCGGCACGACACGCTACTGTGCCGTGCACGGGCTCGTGCCGGGCTCACCCTCAGCACCAGTCGTGCTGTGCTGGGCTGAAGGTTTTTGGCCCGCGTGCCGTGCCAGGTACGACATGGGTATATGGCACGTGAGCATGACATGCTAGCCCATGCACCGAGCGACGCTCGATGGGGGATGATGTGCAGACACCCGGTGGCAGAGGCTCGGCACGTCCGAATGGTGATGGCGGAACTATAGGTGTCAAACGGGCCGGCCCGGCCCGACCCATTTTTTTGAGCACGAGCGTGCCTTTGTGTCGGGCCATACATTGTTTAAGATAGCCGGGCTCGGCACGGCCCGCAGGCACGGCAAGCCGTGCCTTGCCTGGCTCTCTCGGGCTGGCCTGTCCATGTGGTTCGGAATTCGGGGGACCGCAGGTCGGGTCGAATCAGACCCGACCCGCGGTCTTTTTTGCGGGAGGGACCATCGCGGGGTCGGGCTCAAGGGACACCTGAAACTGGACGAACCCGTGCCGGTGTGCCGTGCCACGGGCCGAACTGTGCTGGGTTAGGCACGGAATTTTCTCGTGCCGGGCAGGCCCAGGCATGGAATTTTCTCTTGTCGGGCCGGCCCACGCACAGCTGAACCGTGCTGTGCCCCGTGCCGGGCCGGGCCGGTTGACACATGTAGGCGGAACAGTGCCGAAATCTTAGATTTTTTTAAAAATTGACCAACCCGAACTGGCCGACCCGACCCGAATCGAACCGGGTCAAACCCGGGCAGATTTTGAGCCGCGGATTCATGCCAGGCATGCCCTTCAAGGAAGCGTGCCGTGCATGAAAAAACTAGGCCGGGCCGGCCTGACCCTGCTCGTTTGACACCTTTAATTGGGTATGATCTTTTATTAGTATCTAGAATTTGATTTTTCATCTGCATGTAGCAACTTGACTCGAGCTGAATTAGATATTATTTCTATTGTGAACATGGGATGTGGACCATAACCACCATTTTATATGTGCTAGTGTAAAGTTAAACACTAGTGCAAAGATTGAAACATACAACATGGTGTTGTTAGGCTCATGTCATTAGGCTCATGAGGAACATTAATCATGAATTGTGCTTAATGATTGACTCATTACTTCTTATTAATTTTATCTTTTTTTGATGAATTATCTTTTTTAAATAATTTAATTTTAATTTTTCTAATATTTATTTGTATGATTGTATGATTTTTAAAAATATTTTATTTATAATTTAACAGGATGAACATTGTATTTTTTTCAATGGCGTGATATCCTATTAGATATTTGATTAGATTTGTCAAATATGAGTACGTTGTTATTACGACTAGACATCGATTATTATTCGATTTTATCTTATAATAATATTTAAGATTTTAATATATTAAGTTAATGAAAATTATATAAATTTATATTTTTTGTGCTATATTAAAATTATACGTGATTTATCGATTTCTCTGATCTCTAACATAATATGCATGTCTATTTTTTAATTTTTTTTGTAAATGTTATTTCAGGTAAGAGAGAATACTTTACACCAATATATTATTAAACCTTTGTCTTGCTTAAAAAGATTGAGAGGATGCATATATGAGTCTTCAAGATAATGTCACAGAGCTGCATGTGAATAATTGTATAAATGAAAATAATGATATCGAGACTTAGGATTATGATGATCCAAATCAAGCAGAGTGATATTATATTTATGTTATTGTTACTGGTGTTTCACTGGCATATTTTTTATTTCAGATTTTTTTTTTGTATTATTAGAGTATTTAAATTTATATTTTTAAATGATTATAATTCTTATTATATTTTTTAAATTGATATTTATATACATTATATTTGCTAAATTGTAGTTTATATTAAAAAAAAAAATTGATTTTGTAAAAATTATATATTATATGTTTGTATGTATGTATGTATGTATTTGGATAGGAGCCCAAATGCCCAACTGGCAATTAACTTGTCCAGTCCATAATCTAGATAGGACCAAGGCCCTAGCCCTAGCCTAGGGGCCCTAGGCTGTTGTGGGATTGGCCCATGGTGGCTAAACAAGGCCCCATGGCTAGCCTAGGTTATCAACTGGTTTAGCCACATGCATGACTTGATCATGTTGTGTTTGACTAAGGTTCGACTCAATATGGCATGACTTTGCATGTCCTACATCCTTATTCGGGCCTCCTTTCTTAGACATTGCATTGGTGTCGTGCTACTCAAGGGGGTATACCGTGTTTGTCTATTATGCCGCATTGGTTTATTCGGGCTTAAAAAAATTGTCCAGGCTGGTCCCACTCGGGCTTTCCCCATACACAAAATCTCGACCAATTACCTTTTCTCTTTTTTTGGTCCCGCTCAAGCTTTCATCTGGGAGATGGAGTTGTTAATCTGTTATATCTAAATTTACTGATTTGCATAATGATGAAAATTCGGTAGAGTCATCATATATACCAATAAGTATGCATCAAGTTTAAACAGGAGAGCAAAAATTTCATTAGTAAAATCTCACTCAAGTTCAAATTATTGGATAATTCACAAATCTATTCTACCCCAAATCATGATGAGTCAATGATTAGAAGATCTAATCTTTCAGAATTTAAAATTTATACTAAGAAAATAAGACATACACAACTTGTTCAATATGGAGAAGAGTCTCTCGAGAAAATGGATGATCTTAAAAAAACATAGCAGTTGTATTCAATATTCTATTTTATTGGTATTATCATGCTCATGTATTTTTTTATTTTTTAGTTCTCTTGAGCATACCATGAGACTCAAGCTTCTTTTTGAGCTGTTATGCCTCTTAATATGACACTAGACTATGTTGGAGGAAATATATGCCTTTCATTCTAAAAAGATTAGGAATTAATACTTAGATTTTTGAGAAATTTTATTATTGGTTGCAGGTATGTTTTTACTATATAGACTTGTTCATATGAAAATATAAATTATCTTAAAATAAAATTTATTGTATGAGGATTCACTCAAATATTTGATGAGAAATACACAATGCTTTATCTTTAGTAATTAAGATGAGCTTATCTGGACTTATTTTTAGAAAGTATTAGCGAGTGTAAATGTTATTTTTTTTATTAGGATTCATTTAGTGAGTCAAATAACGATAAGAGTCCATAGGATACATTTGAATTGATTATTTTTTTCTCACTTATTTGTAGTCTCATTTGTGTCTCTAGCTAGAAAGAGAGTCGTCCGTTCTTATATCCAAATTTTATAGTCCATATTATGGTGATATTCTTATGGGGTTGTCAAATATAGCAACAAGTTAAAATTATAGACTCAATATATGAAATAAAAATTAAGGAAATATCATTTGAGCCTATATAATCTAGTTATGGCTTATAAACAGTTTGAGACTGAGAGATTTGATTACCCAAGACTTAGAGTCTATACTAGTAGAAAGAAACATATGTAGCTTGCTTAGAACAAATGAGAGTTACTTGATAAGCTAGATGATCATGTAGTTAGTTCATATGATATTGAGATTATGATTACTTTTTAGAAAAAATAATTGAGCTGTACTTAACATTTTATTTTATAAGTACTATTGTGCTCATGTATTTTTTTATTATTTATTTTGATGATACTAGAGGTGTCAAACGGGCGGGCGGGCCAGCCCGGCCCGAATTTTTTGAGCACGAGCGTGCCACCGTGTCGTGCCTTGCCGGCCTGCTCGGGCTTGCATGTCTGTACGGGTCGGGATTCGAGGGGACCACGGGTCGGGTCGAATCAGTCCTGACTCGCGGTCTTTTTTGCGGGAGGGGCCATCGTGGGGTCGGGCTCATGGGACACCCGGCACGGGACAAACCCATGTCGGTGTGCCGTTACGCGGGCTAAACCGTGCCGGGTCAGGCACGGCACGGCTCGTGCCTTACCCGGGCACGGAGCCCGGCCCGGCCCGGTTGACACCTCTAGATGATACATGATATATAATTTTCTTAAGATATTATCTCACTCAAGATGATATTGGAAAAGATAAATATTCTCGACTTCATTGAAACTTAGAATTTGATATCTTGAGTCTTGAAAATATGTGTTATTGGTGGTAACTATGAGTTTTTTTTTTTGTTATTGAGTGGGATCCCTTATCTAATTGGGCAGTGGGCCAACCACATGGGGCATGTGGAAAAGTAGGCAACCTCATCCTCGTTGTGGAGGGTAGCTGGTGGGATTTGAACTTACAACCCAATGTTTGCAAATTGTGCATCTAGCCAATCCAACTATTATGCAGTTGATTGCAAATAAGTATTTATTGTGAAGTTAAGTATATATGAGAAGGTATTTTGTATGACGAAAAAATTTATTGAGGAGTTTGCTCAGATACTTAGGAAGGATTACTAAAATGCTTTTTATCTAATGGTTAAGATTATCTTAATATTGATTTTTATTTCATCATCATCATCCCACAAATCAAGAATATATCAATAATATTTAAAAATATTTGAGGATTATGTGTATATAGAGCAGTCACATGAATTTCAAGTAACATAATTATAATCAGTTTGTAGAATGCATAATATATTATATGATTTGAAATAGTTACAGAATCTAATTTGTTAGATTTTCATAGGAA
Organism: Sapria himalayana; assembly: GCA_029783825.1. Taxonomy (NCBI): domain Eukaryota; kingdom Viridiplantae; phylum Streptophyta; class Magnoliopsida; order Malpighiales; family Rafflesiaceae; genus Sapria; species Sapria himalayana. The sequence goes on along the minus strand of JAREIK010003076.1, from coordinate 3,066,134 downwards.
TTTATTTTTTTCATCCACACAAGTGTGATTGTAGGTGTCAAAAAGGCCGAGTGGCTTGGGCTCGGGCCCAACTGATATTAGGCATTCCTGGCTTGGCATGGCATGCTACATTAACGTGCTCGGGCCCGTGCTGGGCTTACCCTCAATACGAGTCATGTTGTGCCATGCTGAGAGTTTTCGACCCGCATGTCATGCCAGACATGACATGGGTGCCTAATGCATGGGCACAACATGGGTGACCACGCACTGAGTGATGCCCAATGGGTCGATGACATCTGACGGGCGACGACATCGTGAAAATCCTAATTTTTAAAAAATTTGATTGGCCCGAATTGAACTGCCTCGAACCCGGGTGGTTTTTGGGCCACATGCTCATAATGGGCCTGCTTTCAAAGGAACCGTGTCTGGCATGACATGCTAGCCTGGCCGGAAAAAAAAAATAGGCCGGACTGGCTCAGATAGGCCCTTCTAACATCTCTAAGTGTGCTGCAGATTTTTTTTTTTTTTTGAGAAACTCTGATAGCATATTGATCATGCTTATTGCGTACATGAATTGAGAATTACATAACTTAAGAAGTATTTTCAGTTATAGTTCTAGACAAAAAATCTTAGGCAGTTCATATCCTTCTTTGGGATAGATGTGATGTAATCAAGGTTATGAATTATTTAATCACAAAGATTGCATGTAATTGATAGTAGAGGTGTCAAATGGGTCAGACCAATCCGGCCTGGCATGCGCAAGACATGGTTTAGCCGTGCCTGTGCCTGGAATGGAAAATATAGTATCGGGCCAATGCATGGCACGACACGTTGCGCTATAGTGCCGTGCCGGCATGTGGGCATAGTATGTGTGACTACGCACCAAACGTGGTCAATATGAGCCGATGCCTGACAGGCAAGGCTCGCCGAGCCCCAAAAGGGGGAAGACGTGCAGCGCGGATGCGCGCCGTTGAAATCCTAATTTTTTTAGAAAATTATGGTTTTGTTTGATCCGAACTGGGCCGTGCCGGACCAACTCATTTGACACCTCTAATTGATAATGATACTCATATATTGGTTATTCTTTTTTGGTTATACTCTAATAAGTACTTCAATTGATGCAAATATTAATTTATTATCTAATATTAATCCTTTAGTTTATTGTATTATTAATAAAAGAGTAATAAAATAATTAATTATACAATTCTATCATTTTTATGAAATTATATATTTCTAATTTTTATAAGAAAATTATAAGAAAAATTAACTATCTTACTATTTTATTATTATATAAAATATATTATTTTTTTGTCCAAAATATTTAGAGAAAAAAAATTAAGAGTTTACAAATTTGATATATTATTTAAAATTTATATGTAATAATTTAATTATGAAAATATTTTAATTGATAGAAATACGTTAATAAAATATTGTATTAATTAAATAATATATGTACATTATGATCTAGGATTTTTAATTGATAGATATATTTGAATTTATCTAAAATGATTTTCTAAAGTGATAAATAGGATTCAATCCTAACTGGGGTCCCAAAGTATGGACTATACTAACCTAAAGTGATAAATTGTCTAAAATAATATCTTATCTCTTGTTCTAGTAATATCACTTTAGACATGTTCTACTTCTATTGTATAGTGAAAGAAAGATACATCACTCTAAAATTAAAAATTAATATTATAATAATTCCAAATTTGGATTATTAATTTTATAAGTCGGGCAAAGCACCGCTTGATGAACCACATGGTTATGTTTGGTCATAATTCAAGGACCTAATTGGTCGGTGACCTGAACTAATACTATTATTTTCTGAGTTGATAAAATATATTGAGATTGATTATTATTTTTTTAAAAAATTATTTTTATTGATTTAATTATTATAGCTAATTTTTATTGGAGATTAATTTTCTAAATATTAATTTTTTTTGTTATTGAGATTAATTTTTATAATTTGTTTTTCTAATTACTTGATAATTAGAATGAAATGTCATATTCTTCTTATTTTATTTTTTATTATATTAAATTCAACAAATATAATATTTTTATTTGTATATATTAGTATGAAATCAATTAAGCGTGACATCAATTATGTTATATTATTGTAAGAATTATTTCATAAAGTATTAAAATACATATAATATAGTGTAATTGAGATGAATAAGTTGATGTGTCATCATTTTTATAATTATATTTATAATGCATATTCTTGATATAATCATTATTGATTATATGAATTTTAATTTTTTTAAATAATATGATCTGCATACCAATAATCACACTTAGTATTATTAATAATTTCATAATCATTCACCAACTTAATAATTTAGACATTTAAAAATCATATTTTGATTGATAATTTAGCAATTATATTATGATTATGATTATCATGTCTCATAAAATTTAATATGTTGAGTTATAAAATATTACTGGTCTAATAATTATTTTATGATACTTTCTTAAACAAAATAAAAATTATTATATTACATAATATTTATAATTTCATCTATATTTTATTTAATTTGCTTTAATTTTTTAATTTTTTTAAAATTCATTATTTTTTAAATTATCGATCATGTTCATGTGTATCTAAATATGTTTTGAATTTTTATTTTTTCAATCTTAATTTTTCTCAGTTAATTAATTTTAAAATTCTTGCTCTAATGAATTATAATTCTTAGTTAACATATTTATTAATCTAAATATGTTATTATCTATAAATAATATCCATTAAAATATATTTTCTTGAATACATCCCATTAATTCATCTAAAACAAAAATAATGACATAATAATTAAGAAAAATATAAGAAGTAAATCTTAAAATTAATTAAAACATCTTCAAAAGAACGTAAAAAAAAGAATTATAGTACAAAAATTTATGCCAACTCAATGTAATAAATCATATTTTCTTGAAATATAAATAAGTTTTTATATAATTTTTTTTATTTTTTTTATAATTGTATTTTCATTTTTAATGTTAGAACATTATCATAGATTTATAATTATCAATCAAATTTAATCCAAATCATAGTTATAAAAAGCGTGCCTAAAGCTCATGCTCTACTATGCCCAGACAAAAGTGTCTCGTCTCGTCTTTGGTGTTCCTCTCATAAATCATATTATTCTCAAATTTTTTATCTTATTTATTCTTAAAAATTATAAATAATATATTTGATGTCTCAGAATTTTATATATTGAATTTTTAAAAATCTGAATACTTATGATAATGAGAAATATTAAAAATGTTTAATTTTTATGTTTGATTTTTTTTACATAATTATATTTAATTAGTAGATAAAACTATTAATAATATATAGTAAAAATATTATATACATACATACATACACATATACATATACATATATATATATATGTGTGTGTCTCACAAAATAAAAATTTATGCCTTAATTGCACCTTGTATCTCCAGGCTCAGAAGTGTTAAATGGGCCGTGCCATGTTGGCACGGCCCATTTTTGGGTGGCATAGTCGTGTCATGCCGAACTATCATGACTTTGTGCGTACTTTTCCTTGAGGCTATAAGTGAATTCCGAAATGGCATGATTGACATGATTCCTGGCAGACTCGTGTCTAACATACTGGGTTGTGTTGGTTTTTGTCTGTAGCACCAACACAGGCGCCGACCACCGCCACCAAAGCGCACCACAAAAAACACGGTTACCTAGTTTTTTGTGACCCGGTTCACAATCACCATGCCAATAGGCCAGGTGTGTGGGTCGAGTCTGGCCTGGCCTAGCATGGCACGATCTAGGTCCAAACACTATTTTGGACTGTGACATGCTAGGCCAAGCATGCACGATTCAGTTGGGTCGTGCATTGTGCCTAGAGTTGTCAAATGCACTGTATTGTGCCTGCATGGCCCGACATGAGAGTAGTGCAGTGCTTGGAAGGGTACGATTTCTAGTATTCCTGGCCCTGCCCAGCATGACCACCTCAATTTTGGGCAGACTCGTGCCTATTGTGCCGGGTTGTTTCGGATCGTGCCTGAATTGGTTTTGTTGGACAATTGTGCTTCTACGGTAGTGATATTAAGATACAGAAATAACAGAAACAACAGAAAACAAGCAATATATATATTCAATCCAGCAACCAACCACGACAGAATCAAAAAACAAGAAATAAACACCAAAAATAACGTGGTTCGCTAGTCGCTCATTATGATTAGCTACATCTACCAGAAAATGCTTATGCGTCACAGATTAAAACAACCAAAACAGTCTTACAGTATGTAGCGCACAGATCAGTTGCAATAAATTGCGCAGAGAGAAGAGAGAGAGACGATGAACAGTTTCTCAGGTCCAAAAAACAGTCACCCAAAATTAAAATTACAAACATTTTATAATAAGAAAATTTCTCGGTTCATTTAACCTGAGCGAGTCGGATTATGAAAACGGGTTTGGCTATGCTTCAAAAATTTTGGCTTGCTGACCGTCCAACAGGATCTCCGTTATTGTGCTACTGCTGCAACCTCGACCTCTTAATATTTTATTTCATGCACTTACATGAAAATATTAAAACAGAAATAAAAATATTTGATTATACAAACAGATTATTAAAAAATAAATTACATATATAGCAGGTTTAAATAAAATTTTTAAAAATCTACCACGTGAATGTGGGTACATCATAAAAAAACATATGTTTTTTTTTTAAATGGGTCTGGGTTTGGTCCAGGGTCATGCTGTCATGTTGACCCATTATTCATTCCCTGGATACAGTCTTCGGTCAAGGCACCTTGCTAGTGGACCCTTCCAATGGGCCGGGCATGCGGGTCTTCCATCCTCTTCTTTTATTCAGGCTTTAAACTGACAATGCAAACATAACCCACACATGCATAGCACTGAAAACAATTATTGCGACATAAATGATGATTCTTAATATTTACATATTTCAGGGCTAATCATTGTCAAAATTTTATTATAGGCTTTAAACTGAATCCCTGCCTGGTCCGGTACGGCAAGCTACAGTAGCGTGCCATGGCCTGTGCCGTGCCGTGCCGTGCCAAGGGTATTAGGCCCGCGTGCCTGGAAAGGCACGCGGGCACGGCATGGGTGATCACACACCGAGCGATGCCCGACGGGGAGACGACGTGACGAGGCCCGATGGGTGATGGTTTGGCACGCCTGATGGGGCGACGACGGCGCGGCGGCTCGGCGCCGAAACACTAATTTTCTAAAAAAATGACCGATCCTATCTGAACCAGCCCGAACCCGGGTGGTTTTAAAGCCATGGGCCCGTGCCAAGCCTGCTTTCCAAGGAACCGTGCTGTGCCATACACGGCACGCCAGCCCGTTGTGTCTGAAAAAAATATGCCTGGCCGAGCCCCATTTGACACCTCTAATTTATATGCGACAATAATATATTTTTAAATGTCAAAAATTGAATTGGTGGAATATAACTCTCAATCAGTATTTTTTTCAGCAGGATAGAAAAATGTCTCACGGCGGGTTAAGAGAACAGGATGTTAGTCAGCTTGATGTGACGCAATTGCATCCTCTGTCGCCTGAAGTTATTTCTCGTCAGGCCACAATAAATATTGGTATATATTTTTTAATTGTTTAACGAATAAACTTTTTTTTTTTTAATAATTGGCAATATTTTATTGTTTTATTTAAGGAACTATCGGCCACGTGGCACATGGAAAATCCACAGTGGTGAAGGCAATATCTGGAGTCCAGGTCATGCATAATTTTTATAGTGGCTTGCAGTTTAACTCTGATATAATAATCGTCTCCCTTGTGCTGCCTTTTACCCCTTGTAGGAGCTAAAATATCTCATGTTAGGGCACTTTAACTTTTTTGTTTTGCACCTTAAGGGAAGTAACTCATAAAATATTGGAATATTTGTATTGATGAACTTGTTAAATAGCATTGTGATGAGTACCCATTGAACTTGTTAAATGGCTTAGTCGGGCGGTCACTCAACGGGACTTGACCCTTGACTCAGACCCATATTCGGTCCTGGGTCCCTGGGCCTGTGTGCCGTGCCATCTGGCCAGGCACATGAGTCGTGCTTGGTCTGGCACGAGGAATGGCTCGCACTGGCCCGGCAGGGCATGAGCCGTGGCATTGGGCGGCACGGTCCAGGACCAGGCATATTTCCGGACCATGTCGTGTCATTCCATGCACGGTTGAGCCATTCCATACCACAGGTCATGCCCGAGCCACCCAGCCCGTTTGATATCTCTAGTATGACATGCATGTATTGGAAGCCATGTCTTGTGATATGCATCGTAAGGGCACTAATACTAGAGGTGTCAAACGGGCCGTGCCGCGCCAGCCCGGCCCTTTTTTTCCAGGCTCAACCGGGATTCCGTGCCGGGCCAGGCACAGCACGGAACAGTAACCATGTCATGCCTGTCCTGGCATGGTTTTTTAGGGGTTCAGCCTGGCAAGGGACCGCGGCACGATTCGCCGGGTTCGGCCCAGTCGGGCCGAACCCTAAATTAAAAAAAAAATTAGGGTTTCGGCTCACCCAAAACCCTAATTTAAAAAAAAAATTAGGGATAGGGCGCACCCGAAACCCTAATTCTAAAAAAATAGGGATTGGGCGCGCCCGAAACCCTAATTTTTAAAAAAATTAGGGTTTCGGCGCCCAGTAACCCTAAATTAAAAAAAAAAAATTCGGCACGGTGCCCTACCGGGCCAAGCACGGCACAAGGCTCGGTTGGCCTCGGCACGGCACGAGCCCGGGCACGGGAAATTTCAGTGCTGGGCCGGGCCGGCCCGGTTGACATCTCTAACTAATACCTTCATCTATGAGTAATAAGTCTCGGGTTCAAGATTTTTAATTTCTCTTATATTTCTTATTAAGTGTGAATCTTGTATATTAGGCGTGAATTCCAATAAGAATAGCCACATGTATTTGTTTTTGATCATTAAATATAAGAGCTAGCTGATTAAAATGGACAAAATCAAGTAGAAATTATAAATATAACCCCTTACATTTTATTTACGAAAAAATAATATTCTTGGGACAAAAATACCCTTGTGTTATGCTTGTTAAAAATGATATTTTCTTTTAAAATACATATATAAATAATTGAAAACTTGAAGGGTATTCATGTCAAAACAAGTTATTCTCCAAGCAAAAAAAAAAAAAAAAGAGAGGTAATTTTTTACAATTCCAAAATATTTTTGCCCTTGCTTTCATAATTAATCCTTAATACTATAAAGGCTAGAGTTAAATGGTTGAATTTTATTTGTTAATCGTGTTATTCTCAAGCCTCATGTGATTTCAGACGGTTCGTTTTAAGAACGAATTAGAACGAAATATTACCATCAAGCTTGGTTATGCAAACGCAAAGATCTATAAATGTGAAGATGAAAATTGCCCTCGGCCTATTTGCTATAGGTATGTTCGTTTCTAGTTCCATTGCTAATATGTGGTGGCGATTGCTTTTCCTTGTGAAATTGAATTTTTGGAGAGAAAAATTTAGGTGCTTGTGGAAGCTACAACTTAGTTGTTTTTACTAGCATTGAATTGGGGCACCCCACTTGTTGGCACCGCATTCCATGGTCTGCTTGCTTCCCTCGACCATGGGCCGTGTTAGCCGATGTCCGATCGACTCGATCAGGCAATGCTCAGACCATGATCCTTGTGCCTAGGTCTGACTCATGTTGGTGCCCACCTAGACTACGAGACACTCAGGTGCCGTGAGCCACCGGGGAGCCATTGTGGTTTCCTAGGTGTGGGCGGTGCTGGAGTCGTGGTCATACTGACCCATTGTCATATCTCGCATGGTTCTCTGACTCTGCTCTTGATCAACACTATTAAGCAGTAATGATGATGGTAGTGATACGCTTTTTTAACAAAATCAGTGGTCTAGAAGAAAAGAAATTTATGCATGATATATTTAGGTCTTACTCAGTGCATAAGACTCTTGTTTTTAGTATCAGGTATGTAAGAAGCTAATATCTTGACAATTTTGTCCCTGAAAATAGTCATCCAACTCAAAGACATTATCATCAATTTATACATCCAACACAAATACTTCTTGAATGATTAGTTATCTATATATTATTTTTGCTAAAACACATATTTATAAATTATAGAGATCATGCATTGGTACAATGACAAGTTTATTATTATTATTATTTTTTTATTTTTATATTTTTTATATTTTTTTATTTTTTATATTTTTATATTTTTATATTTTTATATTTTTTTTTTATTTTTTTATTTTTTTTATTTTTTTTATTTTTTTTATTTTTTTTTTATTTTTTTATTTTTTTATTTTTTTTTTTATTTTTTTATTTTTTTATTTTTTTATTTTTTTATTTTTTTATTTTTGTTTGTATTTTTTTATTGGGGAAAGATTGTAGATATATTAATTTATCCTAGACTTCGCAATAAGTAGGAGGCTAATGGACTGGGTATGATCTTTTTGTATGATACATTTGTACTCTCATATATAATATGATCCTGATATATTTATTACAAAATAATTATAAATAAATATTAAGAATTAATTTTATTAATGTTTAGCATATTTTTTTTATCCCTCAAATTGAACTCATATTATTCCTAGGCTTAAATATGTGAGTCTTATGGCATTGAGGTCAGGTCAAGTAAGTCTCATGGACTTGTGGCCTCGGGGTAAGAGTATCTATTATCTTTGGCGTCAATCAAACTATTGAAACACTATTTACTTGATAATAAAAATAATATAAAAAAGAAATAAATGAAATTAATGCCCCTAGATTTCTAATGGTGGGCCTCTCTGTAGGGCTTATGGAAGTGCAAAAGAAGACAATCCTTTTTGCAGTGCACATGGGTCAGAAAAGCCTAGGATGAAGCTGCTAAGGCACGTGTCTTTTGTTGATTGTCCGGTAAGCCTGGCCTGGTTGCCTCTTCTTCATCATTCTATTAAACATCGTGGTGCTGATTCGTTTTGTGTTTTAGAGAAAAGTGAATTGTGTGTGATCAAATTGAACATGTTACTCTTCACGTGCACTAAATGTTTAATCCTAAAGATGCCTGCAACACCTACAAGTGAATGATTTAAGACTTCTATTAAATATTCTAAACAACATGACTATCATATTGTTGGTCTTACATAGAGGTGCCAAACGGGCCGGGCCGTCCCGTTTTTTTTTTGAGCACGAGCGTGCCTTCGTGCCTGGCCTGGCACGGTTTTAAAAAGCCGGGCCCGGCACGGCAGGCCTACGGTTCGGGTCTCGTAGGACTGCGGGTCGGGTCTGATTGGACCCGACATGCGGTCTTTTTTGCTGGAGGGGCGATCGTGGGGTCGCTCTCGGGGGACTCCCGACACGGGACGAACCCGTGCCGGTGTGTCGTGCCATGGGCCGAATTGTGCCGAGTCAAGCATGGCACGGGCCGGCCCGGCCAGGTTGACACCTCTAGTCTTACACGTGTCAAACAGGCCTGGCGAACTGGGCCCGGCCCGAAGCCTGGAACGCTACGGTGCCGTGCCGGGCGGATCCTCGGCACAAACTGTGCTGTGCCAGGCACAACATGGATGCCAGGCACGTGGGCACGGGACCTTGCACCAGAGGTATCAAACTGGACGTGTTGGGCCGGCTCGACCCGTTTTTAGCCGGACCGACCGTGCTTTCGTGCCGGGACAGGCACGGCATGGTTACTGTACCATGCCGTGCATGCCCCGGCACGAGCCCGCGGCACGAATCTGCCAGGTTGGCCTGGTCAGGCTGAACCTCTAATATAAAAAAATTAGGGTTTCGGCGCGCTCGAAACCCTAATTTAAAAAAAATAAGGGTTTGGCGCCCCTGTAACCCTAATTTTTTAAAAAAATTCTTTTTCTCAGCTCGTGCCAAGGTATAGTGCCGGGTCAGGCACGGCACGAGGCCTAGTTGGCCTCTACCTTGCATCGAGTGATGCCCGATGGGCGACGTCTCGGCATGCCCATACGGGTGAGGGCGGCACCTCTCCCGAAACCCTAATTTTTTAAAAAACACTTGACCCGACCCGACCCAACCAGAATGCTCCGACTGACAAAGTCTAAACGAGCTTGAACCCAGACCGATTTAGGACCGTGCTGGGCTTGCCTTCCAAAAAAACCATGCCGTGCAAGGTGCTGCACGATACTGTAGAGTGCCGTGCCGGGCACGACACGCTAACCCGATTGGGCCTGAAAAAAACAAACTGGGCCGGCCTGGTCCATCTCGTTTGACACCTTTAGTTGGTACAAATTTAGAGGTGTTAAACGGGTCATGCAGTGTCTTGTGCCCATCATATGCTAGGCATGAGATACGATATGATTCACTATAGTAGTAGCAAGGTTGTGTTTGTTTAGATGTGTCAACTGGCCCGGGTGGCCTGAGCATGACACGACTTATTTGACACCTCTAAGTTCGTCACTGTCAACTAAATTACTTTTTTTTAGACTGGCAGTTCATCAAGCCAGATTGGAACCTCGGCTAGTCGACTAGCACCCTGCAGGATGGCTCGGTGAGGATCGAACTCGCAATCTCTTGGAAGATGCACATTCGATATCCTAACCAACCGGGCTATCGTGATGTTGGTCTCAACCCAGAGGTGTCAAATGGGTCGAACCATGTCGACACGACCCGTTGTATTGTTGCACAGCCATGCCACCGTGCCGTGCCGGGCACGAAACGGTATGATTCTCGTGCCTTGCCCGGCATTAGGTAACTGGGCCGGGTGTTAACGGGGCCAAACTCAAGTCTTCACCATGGTTATTGCAATGCTGAGTTCGTCTAGAGGTGTTAATTGGGCTGGGTGGTTTGACCATGACACGAAGCACGACACCAAAATGTCATGCCTGGACCAGTTTCGTGCTGGCCCGTGTACTGATCTGTTTGACACCTCTAAGTTCATCACTGCCAACTAAATCATCTTTTTTTTAGTTTGGTGGTTCGTCGGCCCAGATCGGAACCTCTGATTAACATCTCACACATTCTTAGTCTCACACACTGTATCTTACTATCTCACACATTCTTTTTCACACATTCACACACACACACACACACATTCTCTCTCTCTCTCTCTCTCCCCCTCCCTTCCTCCCTCTCTCTCTTGCCCTTCCTCTCTCTCTCTCTCTCCCTCCCTCTCTCTCTTGCCCTCCTTCTCGCTGTCTCCCCCTCTCCCCTCCTATGTCTCTCTCTCATTTTCCTCACTCTCTCGCTCCCTCTCATTCTCTCCCGCCCTCTCTCTCTTGCCCTCTCTCTCTCTCCCTCCCTCCCTCTCATTCTCTCCCGCCCTCTCTCTCCTGCCCTCTCTCTCCTGCCCTCTCTCTCCTGTCCTCTCTCTCTCTCTCTTTCTCTCCTGCCCTCCCTCTCTCTATCTCCCCCCCCTCCCCCCCCCCCATCTGTCTCTCTCTTCTCCCTCACTCTCCATCTCTCTCACACAGACACACACACTATCTCTCTCTCTACTTGGTTCCGTCTTTGAAACCTTAACAATGGCACTATTCATGCTATGCTCCAAACTACCATGTTAATAATGCTCATGGTCCTAATGATTAATTATCTCTCATCCTAGGGCCATGATATTCTGATGGCTACAATGCTCAATGGGGCGGCTATAATGGACGGAGCCTTATTTCTCATAGCAGCGAATGAAAGCTGCCCTCAGCCTCAAACTGCAGAGCATCTGGTGGCCATTGAAATTATAGGACTCCAACACATCATCATCCTTCAGAATAAAGTCGATTTGGTTCAGCAAAGCACAGCAATCAATCAGCAGGAAACAATTCACAACTTCATTCAGGTCCCCCGTGTTATTTTCTCAATCCAAAACACAGCAATTCTCTGTTGCTTATCTTCTTCTTTTTCCCTTCCCCCCCCACCAAACTTTCTGCTGTCAGAAAACTGTTGCAGAGAACGCCCCGATGATCCCCATCTCTGCTCAGCTAGGCTACAATATAGACGCCGTGTGCGAATATATCGCGAAGAAGATCCCGATTCCCGAGCGGGACTTCGTCTCTCCGCCACGCATGATCATAATCCGATCTTTTGACGTCAACAAGCCCGGATCCGAGGTCGAAGACATGACGGGCGGCGTTGCTGGCGGAAGTATTCTCTGCGTGCGCCTCCTCTTTCGTGATTTCTTAAATGAATTAGCTTCTCGTGGTTTCATTATTTCTTCGTAGAAGTAGAACTGCTGGAAATGCTGAATTTTTTCAACCCCCCTCAGGGCGTGCTGAAGGTCAACCAGTTTGTCGAGATCAGGCCTGGGATTGTGGTGAAGGATGAGAGCGGCAAAATCAAGTGCACGCCAATATATACGAGAATTACATCATTATACGCAGAACAGAATAGCCTGCAATTTGCCGTGCCAGGCGGGCTGATCGGCGTGGGAACCACTCTCGACCCAACTCTGACTCGTGCTGACAAGCTTGTTGGTCAGGTTCTTGGTGCTATTGGGACTCTCCCCGAAATTCACTTGGAATTGGAGGTAATAATGTCATTTCTTGCTTGGGTAAGGAGGATCATATGTTTGTGCGCTAGATGGGTCTTGTGATCGAACTAATCAGACACAATCTCTTTGATTTTTGGAGATAAGACTCTCAAGATATTAAATCTATATTAAATTCTACACAAAACAAGAGTCTTGTGCACTAGGTACATAGTTTAATGTTATTTGTTGCTTGATAAGAACAAAGTATATGCTTCTCACACACCCAATTTCAATGAATTTCAACAAATTTAGAACAATTTGCTAATTAATAATTGTTCATCAACTTGCTCAAGAACTTGAATTTTATAGTGTTACTTATATGACTATCACTAATGGCAGTAGGTATTGAGTTCAAAATTTGATAGATTTCATATCCTGATGTAATAGAAATTGACTTTATGCTGGGACGTGATTCACTAGTCTCTCAATACGACTAGTTATATTTACCAGAAAATGCTTATGTGTTACAGATTAAACTAATAGAATCCTTACAGTATGTGCAACGCAAAGACAGCTTTGATAATTCGCGGAGAGAGAGAGAGAGAGAAGATGAACAGTTCTGGATCTGAAAAAATAATAACCCGAAAATAAAATACAAAAATATTTATAATAAAAATTTTTGGTTCAATTAATCGGAGCGGGTCGGATCATCGGATGGGTCAGGCTCTGCTCTAGAAATTTCGGCTTGCTGACTGGTTAGTGGGACATTCGTTAGTGCTACTGCTGCATCCCCAGTTTCTTAATATTTACTTTTCGATACTTACATAAAAATATTAAAATAGAAATATTTGGTTATACAAGTAGATTATCAAAACAAAGTTATATATATATAGTACTTTATCTAAGAGTGATAATTATTATATTTGTAACTCATTAGATATAACATCTCTGATTGTTTAGGATAAGGCAGTCGAGATATTAACATATCCAAGATTCCACGTTGAGCAAGAGTCTTCTATACTAGAAATTTGTTCAAAATTTGTCTTAATAATTTATTGAAAACTAGTTTATAAGAGATGATAAGAACAATAGTTGCCCTTAATGCAATTGCTAATCAATAATTGGTCATCAGACAATTTTTTTTTTTTAATTTTAGAAGATAATACAGTTAAGATATTAATTTTTCTTAGATCTTAAACTAATTAGGAGCTTTGTGTGTTGGGGGCCTAGATATTAATGTTATTTTTTACTTGGTAACAACAAAGTATATGTTTCTCTCTCATCAAATTTCAAGGAAATTTGGTCTAAATTTGTTTTGTTTCTAGAACTGGCCCATCAAATTCAAATAATGTTGCCTTGATTCAAAATTTAGAGTTATTTATATGAACATCATCAATAATTGTTCATCCAAAAGTAGAAGATTTTGAGATTCAAAGTTGTTCAAGAATTTGATCTTTTTTTTTTTGTTATGTTTTGTTTTGGTTGTAGGTGCTAATGGTGACAATAACCGTTTCTTGTGGTTCGATCAGGTGAACTTTTTTCTCATGAGGAGGCTAGTGGGGGTTCGTACAAAGGGTTCAGAGAAGCAAGAAAGAGTGACAAAGCTAGCCAAAGGGGAGATCTTGATGTTGAACATTGGCTCAATGTCTACCGGAGCTCAGGTCCTAGCCGTCAGGAATGATGTGGCGAAGCTCCAGCTATCAGCACCGGTGTGCACCAGCCAGGGAGAGAAAGTTGCGCTTAGCCGGCGTATTGAAAAGCACTGGCGCCTCATCGGCTGGGGCCGGATCCAAGCTGGTGTGACCATTGAAGTGCCTCCCTGCCCCCCTCTCGCCGATTAGCCAAAAACAGCAACAAGAACAATGATTATTGATATATTTTTCTCATTTATTTCTTCTGCAATTCACATCTCCATGTCTCAAAATTAGGGTTCTTCTGGTATGAATGTTGCGTTAAAAAAAAACACAACTCCAGTATTTGCTCGCACTTGATATTCATGGATTAGCTATTGCTTCCAAAGAATCTTGAAAGTGGCACTGGACCGCTTCCGTCTTCTTCCTCGCTACTGTTCACGTGCTTGTTCTTTGGCTTTTTTCGAGCTTTCAATCTCTTTGACTTTAAACTTCTTGATTCTCCTCTCCTGCGACTGCCATTGTCGTCACCATCTTCATTGCTAGAAACATCACTGGAGCTTGAGGAAGATGATGTCGCTGAGGAAGCTTTCCGCTTTGAGTTCTGCACAAAATTTAGAACCCTAGTTTAGTGAGTTAATTTAGAACCCTAATCTAAAGTGTTAATTTTAGTGAAAACTGCTTACCAGAAACAAATATCACCATATAAAATCCTTGATTTGGTCCAAATTTACCCTGTTTTTATCATAATTAATGGACACAATTTTATCTTAAATTTAACCAAGTTAAAATCTAAGAGTTTTAAATGAGGCAAAACTCTAGAGTTTAATTTTAGTGATGACCACAAGAAATGGCCAAAGATCACATCTTCAATGCCCTAATTTCATTCTCATAACAATAATTTTTTCTCTGAAATTACATGTTGTTTATTCAAAAGTTGAAGGGCATTTATGTCAAATGTAACCATATAACACAATTTTTCCTTTAATAAATTTCTTGTAATTTAAAAAAAATATTTTTAAGTATGTTTATTTTATGAGGGCCTTCATAGTATTATGTACATTGTTATTCATGTATCTTATTACTTATATAAGCACAAAGTAATTTTTCATTCACACACACACATACACACATATATATACACAATCATATTTTAGTAAGATGATCAAATATAAATTTTTTATTTTTCAAGGATAATATTGTCGAGATATTAACCTCTCTCATACCTCACACTAAGCATGAACCTCTTGTATTGGGTATGACATATATATATATATATATATGCGTGTGTGTGTGTGTGTGTGTGTGTGTGCGTGTGTGTTATATAATCATGTTTTAGTATGATGATAAATGCTTTTTCTAAGGATGATAAATCTCGAGTTTAAGATCATCAAATATAAATTTTTTATTTTTCAAGAGTAATATTGTCTAGATATTAACCTCTCATACCTCACACTAAGTGTGAGCCTTATGTATTGGGTATGACACACACACATGTGTGTGTGTGCGTGTGTGCGCGAGTGTGTGTGTGTGTGTGTGTGCGAATACCTACATATAGTGGTAAAAAAATTTATGAAATGTGAGATATTTAGTGAATTTTGTAGCAAAGAAAAAACACAAAAGAAATAGAGAAACCTTTTTATTCTTCCTTTCATGTTTCTGCAAATGTTTTCCCTTCTTATCTGCAAAGATACATTCAAAGAACTAAAAACCCAATACAAGATTATTTATACTGCAATATATGTATATACATACACAGACACAGACACAGACACACACACACACACACATATATATATATATATATATATATATATTCATAGAGCGAGATTCTTTACAGGCATGCCTTTCTTATGAGTAGATTTGGTGCAGTGAAGATGATTTCTGCCTGTGGCCAGTTTGCTTGCTCTTTCAGCATCTAGTTGGGCTCTGTATTCTCGCATCATTCTATCTTTATCTGCTTCTATTTCTCCCTTCCTCATTTCATCTTCCTAGTAGAAGTGCACAACACATGAGAGTTGTACCATCACATCACTTCGCACTTGACCAAAGCTTTCATCGTGTAGTTCTCAAATTATGTCAACTAAAACTTATCCCACACACACCCACAAACACACACATATATGTGTGTGTGTGTGTGTCTATATAATGTTTATAAGTGCCTATATATGTGTATATATGTGTGTCCATATGTGTATACACACACAAGCGGCCACTCATAATTTCACTAAATGAGATATTTTTTGATGTGATGACAAGCATTTGCATCCAAGAATCACAACCCTAAAAAATTTCCAAATTTTAGCAAATTATAGGCTTGACTTTGAAGACCTGCATGATTGTAACATGTGACATAATCTGAATTATTAATAAAAGAGAGTCATTTCATTATCGTACCCACTCAAGTTTTATTTATAATTTATTATCTCTCTAAAGTCTCTCTCTCTCTCTCATTAAGCTCATGCGTATAATCTTATCGATTCAATTCTTGTGAGAAACAAGAACATATTAAATTAGATAATTGAAGAGAGCATTTTCTAGCCTAAAACTATACATATAGCACTAGAGCATGCGATCTATGGCATCCCTATAAAATTTCAAAAATTAACAGACCACGAGTTGGCCTTTGAAGACTTGCAAGGTGGACTTAGAGGTGTCAAATAGGTCGGGCCGGGCCGAATTTTTTGGGCACGAGCGTGCCGCCGTGCCGTGCATGGCCCGGCTTAAAATAACCAGGCCCAGTACTGCCCGCAGGCACGGCGGGCCGTGCCGTGCCTTGCCTGGCCCGCTCGGGCTTGCCTGTCCGAGCGGTTCGGGATACGGGGAACCACGGGTCGGTTCGAATCAAACCCGACCCACGGTCTTTTTTTGCGGGAGGGGCATCGTGGGGTCGGACTCACGGGACACCCGGCACGGGACAAACCAGTGCCGCAGTGCCGGGTCAGGCACGGCTCGTGCCTGACCCGGGCACGGAATTTTTCCGTGCTGTGCAGGGCCGGCCCAGCCCGGTTGACACCTCTAGGTGGACTTGAAGAGATTCAAGACACCCTTTCATTCTAGAATATTGTGAAATGTGACATGATCTGAATCATCTAATAAAGGAGAACTCTCACTATTCTCATTATTATACTCACTTTGATTTTATTTATAATTTAATTTTCTCTCTCTTGATGAGCTTGTGCGTGAGATCTTGTCAGTTCAACTCTTGTGATAAGTAAGAGCACGCTGGCTTAGAGCAACTCCAATGTGAGTTGTTATAAGGGGTGTCATCTCCATAACCACTAAAATGACACCCAAACAATAAAAAATAATACTCCAATAAAGATGACATTAGAGGTAACAAAATGTCATTCAAGGTCTTGAGGTGCCATATTTGACAACTTTGGAGAGAGAAATGAGAGTATACAAAATAGCGATCGGTTATTATTAATCTCAACAACTCTCAATACTATTAAAGTTTAATTAAATTTTTTTAATAAAAAAATATTAAATTATTAAAATGACATCTCATGTTGACACCTATTATTGAAATAAAAACACTAATCAAGGGTGCCAATACTATTCAGGATTGCAAAATAATATTTTGCACCCCATTTTTAGCAATCACAATTGGAGTTGCTCTTAGACAATTAAGAAAAAAAATTTTCTAGCCCAAAGCCACAAATATAACACAGAAGCTTATGATTAACTATAACATAAGCATAATAGATCAGTTCAAGATTCATAAGACATGGTCTCTCTAATTTTCAAGGTTAGCACTTTCAAATTGCTAGACTGTGAGAGGAAATTATATAGCGGACATGGCCTTAAGAGATCGGAGACAATGTCCATGC
This sequence comes from Sapria himalayana, assembly GCA_029783825.1. Lineage (NCBI taxonomy): Eukaryota > Viridiplantae > Streptophyta > Magnoliopsida > Malpighiales > Rafflesiaceae > Sapria > Sapria himalayana. The sequence goes on along the minus strand of JAREIK010003076.1, from coordinate 3,048,314 downwards.
CCCATGATCATCAGGGTGGGCCACCAAGCTCATGAACACAACTTTTGGCAGGGGTGAGGCCCAGGCCTAGTCTAACTATGATAAACATATGAAAATTGTATCATATTATTAAATTATTATTAAATCATAATTTTTATATTTATTTTCACGATCATAATTTATTATCAAAATGCAATTGCGCTGCATAGCCACTCATAATTCAATCCAATAGAGATAAGAGCAATAAATACCAAAAGAGAGCAGAGGAGAGATCACCTTCTTCTTCCTTTTGAACTCTTCCCATGTGATCGTGTGAGAAGTTCTGAGACTTGCCAAATGAGCAGCCTGCCACTCTGGAGAATGAAAAGAACCATCCACCTGAGACAGTCCTCATCAGAAATGTTCCATAAAGCACCAACAGAGATTCAAATTTTCAAATTTGATCAACAAATTCAAGAAATCTCATCAAGAACATGAAGAATCTTTTTCTACATCACAAGCATGCACTTTATCTCCAAAAAGATTCAAAAAAAAGAAAGCTTTTTTCATGTACAGTTATTATTGTATACATATATTGGAGATCATATTTTGGTATAATAGCAATTTGCTTTCGTTCAAGGATATCTGGTATGACACTAATCATACACAACATCTGACTTTTGGGGGTAAAGTTGTCCAAATATTAATATCTCTCGCACCTCATACTACAGTAGGAACCTTGTCAACAAACTCCTCTACTACTCACACACATTTTATTGGAGATTATGTTTTGGGATAATATCAATTATCTTCGTTCAAGGATAGTAGACATCATGCCTGAAGCTAATCATAAACATTCTCTTGGGCTTTTAGGGATAAGATCATCCTGATATTAACCTCACACTAAAGTAGGAGTTTTATCAACTGGGTACAACCACCTCTACTACTTACATACATATATTGGAGATCATGCTTTGGTATAATATCAAGTGTCTTCATTTAAGGATAGTAGATATCAGGTCTGACACTAATCATACACAATCTCTTTGACTTTGGGGTATAATTGTCCAAATATTAACCGCACACACACCTCGCACTACAAACATGTAGTTTATCTCCAAAAAGATTCAAAAATAAGCTATTTTCATTTATAGTTATTATTACATACATATATTAAAGATCATGTTTTGGTATAATATTAATTGTCTTCGTTCAAGGATAATAGATATATGGTCTAACACTATTCATACACAGACTTTGATTTTTGGGGGTAAAATTATCCAGATATTAATATCTCTCACACCTCATACTACAGTAAGAGCCTTGTCAACAACCACCTCTACTACTTACACACATATATTAGAGATCATGTTTGGGATAATATCAATTATCTTCGTTCAAGGATAGTAGACAACATGTCTAAAGCTTATCATAAACATTCTCTTAGACCTTTAGGGATAAAATCGTCCAGATATTAACCTCACACATATCTCGCACTAAAGCAGGAGCCTTGTCAATTGGGTACAACCTCTCTACTACTTATATAGATAAATTAGAGATCGTGCTTTGGTATAATATCAATTGATTTCGTTTAGGGATAGTAGATATCAGGTCTGACACTAATCATACACAATCTCTTTGATTTTTGAGATATACTTGTCCAAATATTAGCTGCACACACATACCGCACTATAATGAGAGACTTAACAATTAAGTATGCCCTTCTCTACTACTTACATACATATATTAGAGATCATATTTTGATACACTATCAATTATCTTCATTCAAGGATAGTAAATATTATATCTAACACTAATCATATATGGTCTCTCTGACTTTTAGGGATAAGATTATTCAGATATTAATCTCTATCACACCTCACACTAAATCAGAAGCCCTGTTAACTGGGTATGACCTCATCTAATACTTACATACATATATTGGAGATCATGATTTGGTATAATATCAATTATCTTCGTCAAAAGATAGTAGATATTAGATATGGCACTAAACACACACTACTTTGATTTTTGGGAGTAAGATTATTCATATATTAGCCTCACACACATCTAGCACTAAAGCATGTGCCTTGTCAACTATGTGCTACCTCCTTTACTACTAACATACATAATTATATATATTAGAGATCATATTTTGGTATAATATCAATTATTTTCGTTCAAAGATAGTAGACATCATGTCTGACACTAATCATAAACAGCCTATTTGGCCTTTAGAGATAAAATTATTCAGATATTAACCTTACACATACTTCACACCAAAGCAAGAGCCTTATCAACTGGGTACAATCCCGTCTACTACTTACATATGATATTCTAGTCATTTTTAAATGCTATATGTATAATTACCTAGTGCACATGTCTCTCCCACATAAATTCAAGTCTAGAAGAGAGATATATATACCTTGGTAAGTCTTACTCCTAATAAATTAAAAAGACCTTATCTGAGTGTATCAAACTTGAGACTTATCTTCTATGTGCCAGTGTACTTGTCATCATATGAAGCATAACTTAGTTTAATTTTGATCCAATCAAAATTTTTATAAGTCTTGTTTGTGAATAAATATATAAAATAAAAGTGAAGTTTAATTTAATTAATATAAAATAATTTTCTTAAAATAATTAAATTATTTTACTTTCATAAAATTATCTATATACATATATATACATATATATATATATACACAAACACACACACACACACAAACACACACACATATATATATATATAAACACAAACACACACACACACACATATATATATATATAATAACATAAGGTTTGTGCATATATATTACATTAAAATAGATAATAACATTAGAATGTCGACTAAATTAATATATATATATACACACACACATCCACAATATATACATATACATATATATATATACATACATACATATATATATTATATGTTAAATATTACACGTGTCATATTTCATGATTCATAACATTAGGCTACTACAATACATAATAAAAAAAAACATTATTAGGAATAAGATTATCTTAATTTATATATTTAGTAACTCCAATAGTTATTAAACTATTTATAGGATCGAACATTAAACTTTGATTATTCGCAAACCCTCACATATTTAACTTATTTTCCAAAATTTTCTGTATCATTTATTTTGTTCATGATATCTTCCCAAAACAACACAATATAACACCTAGGCCGATAAAATATTTTTCATAATTACTCTAGTATCCAAAAGTAATACTTATATTATATTTTTTTAGCATTATTTATTATTAAAAGAAACTAGGCAAGATAATAATTCAAACTATATATTAAACTCCATGCAAATACTTATATCACTAATAATTTCTCATAGATTGATAATGATAATACACTAGATAAATATAAAAAAAAATATTTTTTTTCATTATAACCTTGAGGATGAGGTGTATGTGAAATAGACACTTGATTTTTGAGCTATGAAAGAGCAGTCAAATTCAATTTTTAGATTGTAAAAGATATATAGCTTGTATCAGTTATCTGAAGTTGAGATTGTAAGATTTTAAATCACTATCACTTCCTTTAATTTGCACAAATATGACAAAGTTATTTTACATTTTATATATGAACATATATTGATTATAGAAAATAATAAGTTGAGAATAATTCAATTCAAAAAAATAAAAAAAAAATTACAAATACAAATAAAAAAAATCGAGACTCAAATACTTAAATAAGATAAAAATAGTTTATGATTGAAGAAATATTATATTATCCTTGAGGAGATATAAAATTGATGATACTCTCAGTATCTCCCAAATATTAGTCTTTTGAATTATGCTCTATTGAAAACTGCTATCGAATCAGTACTACTCTTTTATCCAATATAAGCCCTCCATTTAATTCAATAACATATAGAACAATCACAAAAATTATTATCATATAATTATTATATCAGATATAACTTATATAATCAATATAATTAATTATTTCCTATATTATCTTCGACAGATTCATTCATATATAGCCCTCCATATACTTAGGCATTTGAAAAAAATTTCTAAGCTTGATATTTCTTTTAATGATCATGAATACTTTTAACCAGCCAATTTCTCAAATTTCACTGAGAAGTGATCTATTATAAGATATTATACTTTAAGAGAGACAATCTCATCTTCTTAAAAGTAAAAGGCATAATACTTTCAAATATTAATACAATAACAGAGTTTAAGATAATGATAATTATTACGTACGAGTGACTTTGGATCATACCTCTTTTTTAGGAGACAAGATACATAATTATTTTTCGGATTATTTTCATAAAAAAAATTCATGATGCACATATTATTATAACTTATATACCTATAAGGAATCACCCGACAGATATATTTACCAAGATTTTGAAACTGTCTCATGTCACACCACCACTCATGAAAAGCCCATCTCCCCATCAAAAAGAGACAAATAACCCTTATGAGATTTTTATATGGAGATGGAAAACTTCTACAAATATGAAGAGACATCCACTTCCAATCAAAATGTGAAAAATTCTAGAGAATTAGTGTTTCAAAAACCTTCCAAGATTTTAAACACTTTCATAAATATGTATGAAAGAGAAATGATATCATTTACAAACTATCAAGTTGTAAACTTATTTCTTCAATAATAAATCCTTTTATTTCTTATGTTCTTTTGAATTCTATTCGCTTTTGAACTGTTGGTCGAAACTAAGTATTACTTGCAAGATAAGTAAGAGACTGATTTAACAACTTTCAAAAGACAAATATACAAGTGTCATGTATAAGCTTAATAGAAAGACTAAGTTTAGTATCAGAGCGAGATTGCATGTATGGTGGAATAACTCAAAAAAATTGATGGTAAACATTCATCTGAAAAAAATCTTCAATGAAATTCAAGAAATGAATCTTGGCCATATCTCCAAGGATAAGGGAAAGGACAAATATATGATCCCCTACAAACTTTGATCGTCTGGTGACCAAGTTAGAAATCACCATGGCAGATGCCTAAAAAAGAATAGACCTCATAGAACAAAGCATGAAAAAGAACAAGAAGGATCTCAAAGTACAAATTCAAGACCTTCAAGAAAGAATGTAAAACATGACAATGTTGATTGTGTCATGTGAAAAGTTCAAGAGTATCTTGAACATAATAACTAGCTTAGAGTCAAGGATGGAAGTCTTGACTAAGCATAAAGAGATGCTAAGACAAAAAATGATAATTTATAAGGCAGGATTATCAGCTCGGATGATGGTCACTCATGAGACACCAAGGGTGAAAGAGCCAAAGCCCCACACACTCAGGAAACAACGAGATAGCAGGGAGTTAAATAACTACTTATTACACATAAAAATATACTTTGAGGCAATTATACTGACTAATAAAGTAATAAAGGTACACATCACTACTCTTTATCTCACTGATAATGTAATACTATAATGACGCAGAACATTCATAAAAACAAAAAAGGAGATGTGCATAATAAATACTTTGGGCTGACTTCAAAAAATAGATCAAGAAACAGTTCTACACAAAAAATATGACATGTATTATACATAAAATGATAAATCATTCAAACAGATTGGATCAATTCATAACTATGTCAAGAAGTTCTTTTTATTAATGCTTGAGGTGTAGGCACCTAATTTGAAGAAGGTTCAACTATTTAGCTTTATGAACAACATGCAATGTTTAGTTGAGCAAGAGTTGAGAAGACAAAATATCTAAAACTTAGTGATAAAGATATCAAACGGGGTGTAAAGTGCCAGCATGACTCTTTTTTCCAAGGCACAGTAGTGCAGTCCAGTGGCCTAGCACGGCATGGTGGGCATGGCCATGCCGAACTATGCTAAACTCAAAAGATGCACGAACACGCGAATGGCAAAAGAAATCCATAACCATTGCTTGACGAGTGGTCGGCACCATGATAGGGCAAAATAACTTTTTTAAAAAATAAAATTTTGACCGCCCAGGTGACATTCTAACTAGGACTCATCGGCCTATCACCTAGGCAAGTTTACCATGCCGTAGGGCCTGGCACATGGGCCGAGCCTAGCCTGACACAAGACATGGATATTGTCAACCCAACACGATACGAACCATGCCATAGGATAGCCTGACCCGAGACAGAGTTCTAGATCGTATTATGTCAGAACAAACCATGGGCCAAGCACAGGCTGCCCAAGCCTTTTGACACCTCTACTTAGCCATGATCATGACAATAACATGATCAATCATAAATTTCTAAAAGGATAACTCATTTCAAACTAAGTCACTATTCAATGATAATTATGCTAAAGATAGAAGAGAAAATGAGCCAACTAATAATAATATTAGAGAAAGATCAAGTAAAATATATACTAGCAAAGAATGCAAAAAATGAAACAAATACAAGATTTCAAGCAAATAATTAATTATTTCCTATGTGATAGATCACATTAAGCTCATTAATATCCCAAGAGGAAAACATTCAATATTATAATCGAGAGAGATTGAGCAAGCTGGTGATAATGCACACATAGGATCACTAAAATTATTGAATACCATCAAGATTAAGCCAGCCAAGGAAACACTCAAAACAAATGAATCATGTACATGTACATCAAGGCCAAAATAAATGGGATATTCACCAAAGCCATAACGTACACTAGTGCCACACAGAAAGTTGTCTTAGAGGGGGAGACAATGAGACTCAACTCCAAATATCTAAAGAGATAGGTTAGCTCAATGATGTTAACTCAGATGTCAAACTGTCATGAGGAGTAACTAATGAGATAACAATAAAGATTAAACCGTGAGAAAACAAGATAGATTTCACAATAATAATCATAAATAACTTCAATGTAGTAATCAGAAATTATTTCCTATGCCAAGTAAAAACTGTCCTTAAATTTTCTATGTTCAATGATAATTTTAAGAAATGAGACATAATGTATGATTCTCATAATCACGCGTGCCGTGGCGTGAGTCACGACTCACGACTCACGAGCCACGGCTCGGACTCACGCCTTGTGAGTTGTGACTGGTGGGCGCTGGGCGGTGAGTCGGTGACCCATCCGGGCGGCGGGCCCCCCCGGTAAAAAGACAGCGGGTCGGGTCCAAACAGACCCGACCCGTGGTCTTTTCTGCCGAAACCCGACTCCCGAGTCAGATCCGAGCATTTCCAACGGCAAAAAAAAAAAATTCAGATTGAGCGATTTTCAGCCCTTGGATTCACCTCCAACGGCTAGGGGGCAGAATCCAACGGTCCTTGTGATTCTGCCCCTTAAATATATTAAAAAAATTCAAAAAAATAATAAAAAAATATTTTTTTTTATAAAAAAAAACTTTATTTAGCCTATAAAATCTACCCCCCTCCCTATAACAATTATGTTTTTTAAAAACATAAAACCTCTCAATATTTTTTCTCTCTCACATAAACCGTGCATCTCTCTCTCGGCCCTCGTGTTTTTGATTTCGGCTTGGATTTTCGTGAAACTCAACTTAAGTTTTGAACATCATAGCTTCATGCGGTGCACCTTGCACGTGACTGACCTCATTGCTTTTACCGGGTAATATAGTTTACATTTTTTTGTACTTTCTCTCTCTAAAGCTTCTCTCTCTAGAAAAACTTACGAAAAATAAAAAATGACAAATACACCAAACACGTATTTATATTTGGAAAATAAAAATGTTAGTGTTACACAGACGTCTGTGGCTCCTGAAACTTTAGTTTCTCCTGTCGTCTCAGCCCAAAGTTCTAAAAAACAAAAAACTAGGAGGACTTCTGTAGTTTGGACACATTTTAAAATCATAACACAAGTAGATGTTAGGGGTGAGGAACATGAAAGAATTGTAAAGTGTCTAAAATATTCTAAGATTCAAGATACTTTCATAGACATGTATAAAAAAGAAGGTAACCTCATTTACATACCACCAAATTATAAATTTTGTTCTTTAATAATACGTTCTTTTCCTTCTAATATTTTTTTGAGTTTTATATACTTTTAAACTATTGATATAAATCGAGTATTACTTGCAAGACAAATAAAAGGCTGACATAACAATATTAAAAGGACAAATTGTCTTTAATACAAAAGATTAGCAGAAAGACTAAATCCATGACACTCAACTCACTTATATTTCTTTCAAGCCTGATCTACTAGACATGTGCATAACAATTGAAAGGAAGGAGTTATAGTTATTTGTTTGTTTTTATTTTATAATAAAAGCATGAGTTGCCACTATAAACTTTTTGGTTTATATAAAGATTATGCTTTGTCTTTTGATATATGAGGACGTGTAATATTATATTTTTTATGATCAATAATGTTTTATCTTATACTTGTTTTAACAATAAACATAGCATAGATATGTGTATAAAGATAAGATGCATAATAAAATTTATAAGGATAAACTTAAAAAATAAAAAAAATAAAAAAAATAAAAAATTATTTAAATATTACATATATAAAAGATTAAATTAGAGAGATAAATTATATATGATTTGAACATGTATGAAAAAAAATTACACATCTTTAATTAAAAAATATTTAAATTGACAAACTGATAAATAATATAAAAAATAAAAATTATTAAAATATGAATTTAGATAATCAAAAAAAAAGTATGATTGAGTTTAATTTGCATACCAATTACATTACTTGAAGAATAAAAATTAATATAATTGAGTATAATTAAAAATATTGTTAATGCATGAGAATATTGTGGACATGATTTTTTTTGTACATTTAATATGTATAAATTTGGGTGGGCCAAGTCAATTTGGCTCTGAGCATCACTAATTTCTTACTATATTGATTGAAATAGAAAATAAGATTGAAAGATTTATATGATAGAAGGATATCTAATAAATTTTAAAAGAAAATATTATAAAATAATTATTAAATGCACATAGACTACTTATATGACTTGAAAATGTAAAAAAGAGATCACATTATTCTAATTAAAAAATATTTAAATTTATAAATTAATGAATAATATACATAGAGAACTATAAAAACATAAAAAGACATAATTAAAAAAAACACGCACATATTGAATTTATATAATGATCATATTATTTGAGAACTAAAATATCTAAATAATTAAATAGATATACTCAATTGCATTTTCTAATCCATGATCATACCAAGTTATATACTTAAAAAAATAGATCTAGGTTCAGCAATCAGCATTTTGTTTTTTTTTTCTTTTTTTTTTCCATTACTTATTATTGAGTTTTTTTTTTTAAACTTGAAAAAAAAAAGCTAGAAAATGTAACTTTTTTTCATTCAAAAAAAGCTATCTCTCAACACAATCGAAACCCTCTTCTCTGCTTCTCAATCAAAAACCACTTCTCCTTCTTCACTCCATTTATTTGACTGAAACGCAATAGAACTACCCAACTCTATCACTAATCTCTTTGCTCACTTGCTTTTGGGCTCCACGACATGTTATTTGATGTCGCAATTGTATTTTGGTGTCAAAATATTTTCTCTCGATCACTAAGTTTCTAGAAGCTTAGATTTTCTTTGTTTGTAGAAGAATACCCTCTGTTTTTCCTTTTATGTACTTAGTTTGATCCCCAAATAATTCCTAAATAATTATTGGTGTTTGTTGGCTTTTTATAAAGTATTAAGTAAAAATATTAAAACTAGTAAAACAAATTAGACTAATCCCACTCCAAAAAAAAAAACACTTTATTGATTTGTCTTCAAAAAACAAATAAAAGTTCTAGTGCATGCGAATGTTAAAAGTCTAATAATTGGTCTCGAATTAGTAAAGAAATAAAGAAATTACTTGAAAAATATTACACATCAAAATAACATGAAAATAAATAAAATTACATAAAAATACAATATCTCATATAGAGTACAACATTAAACTATGACTAGATATTAATACAACTATTTAGCCAAAACTTTTGATTAGCAAAAAAGAAAAGAGTCAAATATTTGTGCATAATTTTCTTATAAAATTAAGTAAATCTTTAAAATAAGTATCTTATATATACATGCATGACTAATTTATTTTGTTTAATTTTCTTGAATAGAAATATCTATAAGCTAAATAATTTCGTTGTATATTATTATTAAATTTGGAGGAATTAGAGATATTATTTGAAATATTAAAGTTCTTGAGGAATACTAGCTTCTACTCCTATGAAAACAACACATTCTACATATATGCATAATGAAACTATAATTAATTTAGAGGACATGAATTTACTAATAAATATTAGTGAAAAAATATAATATTCTACAAAAAATAGAATAAAAAACAAACAAACTCGAGCAGAAATAAGTTAAATAATAAATGCATTAGAGAATTTTGAAAGACACTCAATGAAGGAATATATGAAAATTTTGAAAAATTTTATTATTTATGAGGATTCATTATATTATATTGCAATTAATATATTTTGCAAGAAGAAAAAATTTAGAATGGTATGAGTGAAAATGGAAAGTGACCAAGAACGAATAGGAAAGCTTCAAACCTTGAAAATAACTTTAGATATACATCTTTGGATTTGTGAAATATATGTACCATATTTTATATATATGATTGTAACATGATTCTTTGATTGACTCATTTTAGATACTTTCTGCATTTTCATATTTCTAGTTATAAGTCTTATTCTCTATATTTTAGTAATAAAGTTCATTTTAATATTAATATACATATTTGATTTGAGTGTCATGTGATGACATCATAATTCAGTGATATTACTCCTTATATATTGTTATACTAATATATTATGTTTTTATTTCATAAAAATTATGATTTTTTAAAATGATATTTTCATGAAGAAACTTTGACATCAATAAGATAATTCACGTTCATCATCATGTAAAGATAGAGATATAACATCAAAAGTAACAAGAGATCTAAAAAAAATATTATTTGTGCTATTGCTCAAGTTATTAAGAGTCACTTTCATTGATAAAGAATGAATTTTTACATCATTGTCTACAGGTTTATTTTTCATTCGAGATATGTTAGATGGCTCATCTAATATATGTTATGAATATATAAAATGAAAAAATATGAATTTATTTCTCTATATCACATATTTTGAGAAAAAAAAAATTTGAGTTGTTAATAGTAAACATTTGAGTGTTGAATAAAAAATTGTCATACTCTTAATGATTATAAGTCATAATCTTCGACAATGATTATTGAAGAATAAATTTTAACACTAGAGCCAAACAAGCAATAAATACCTACATGAGATTTTATTAGTCATAGCGAGCTTCTTTAAAGAAAATAATTACTCATCCATCATTCAATGACAATTCAAATGGTATTTCTAATCGTTAATTAAAACAAATTTGCAAGAAATAATATCTTTTATGAGCAATTATTTTTATTATTTTTATATAAATATAAATATCTATATTTTTTGTAATGTTAGTGCAAGAGATGAAACTCTTATCAATACATGCATTCCTAATAAATAATAAAAAATAAATATCAAGGTCATTGGAGAGAAAAAGATTTTCAAGATATTATGGTAATTTATGATTTTGATATGTATTTTATATATGCCGCTGTTAGATGGAAAGAAGTAGCCCACGACATGATTTTCTCTTGCTCCCATCATGTGAATATTCTTTATTTTATTTATTGTTATTTTTATTTAATAAGATAATAATTTACGAAATATGCTCTTTCAGAAAAATATTATTTAGTGAATATAGCATATTCACACATTAGAGAATTTATGGTACCATATCATAATGTACGTTATTGGCTGAGAGATTTTCATAATGATGATAAAACTATAAGAAAATATGAGATATTCAATGTATATCATACAACATTAAGAAATATCATTGAATATGCTTTTGGTTTTTTAATACTAGAGAGAATAACACCTTATTTATTTGCTACTCGAACAAAAATAGTCACCATATTTCTACGCTCAATTTTCTTCAAGAATCTTAGTTGCTGATAAATTATTTTTTGAATATAACACTAAAAATGCATCAGAAAGTGATTATGACAAATAAAATCAAGGCTCGACTACAAATAACTTTTTTATAACAATAAATTTAAGGGTTGATGTTATAATTTAGAGATCATATTGCAAATAAGTTATTTCAAGTATTCAATTATCTTATTATTTTAACTTTCATTATTATATAAAATAATATATCAAATACTAACATAAATATTTATCATTTTAACTTTTATCATGATATAAAATACGATATTAAATATTGATATCAAATAAGATATTTTTGGATATTTAAAATTTTTAGCTTAAATTTTTTATTTTTCTTTATATATTTAGGAATATGCATTTGAACTAGTGTAATTTTTATTTAATTTAAGTTGGTGATTTTAGCTTTTATCATGATATGAAATTAGATATTAATATTGGCATCAAATATAATGTCTTTACTTTTTAGATATTTAAAAATATGTACTTAAATTTTTTTTTATAGATTAAGTTGTTTAGATATTAATTTTAAGTATGTAAATATTAAACTTAAAACTTAATACAGATCAACTATTAAAAAACAAATAATTTAATATTTAATGTTATTAAGATATTATTCGGGATTAAGCTCAAACAAAATTTTATTCCGCATTAAGTAAAAAATAAATAAATAAATATTACTTGACTCAATGCTTAATGAGAATCCTTGCTATTCGAGTCATTGATTAAGCATTCCATGTGCATCTCTATTTGTATTGTGTGTATGATGTGTGTGGGTGTGTGAATATGTGTCTTTATATATATATATCCTACATGTGTAAGTATTGTTTATATTGTTGATCCTAAGTCCCAATAAAAAAGGAATTTAACAATAAATAGACAATCAACCTTAATAAACTTGTTATTAATTTAATATGAAATTTGAATTATTGATATGTAATAATGTTGTGAAATTATCTAATTTATGCAATGCACTATATTATCCAAATATAGTGGGTATAGAAGTTGTAGTGTTGAATAATAAGGATTCTCACATTTTCTTAAATTATATCCTCATCATTTTCTTAAATGATGAGGATATAATTTGTTAAAATTCTAAAATATATAATTATTAATCAAGAAAAATAAATAATTATGAAATTTAGTCTATGAACAAAAAAATAAATAGAAATGAAATTAAGATAGTTATAATTAAAAAATTAAAAGATAAAATTATAGATATCTAAAAAATTAATAATAAACTTATAGCAATCAAACTAGTAGTACACAATAAGATTTTAAATATAAATAGTTTTTATGCTTTAATAGTAAGACTTAATTAAAAAAAATTAAATAAAATTTTTTGAAAAAATATAGATGAATTTGTGTAAGGTATACCAATAAAATAAAATAAAATAATCATAATTGGAGAATACTTAAATTGACATATAGAAATAAATAATATATATTGTGAGAGACTTTATTGAGAATATAGATTTTAAAGAAAAAAATGAAATTATAAGAGAAATCTTGGTATATCTTACACAACATAGACTAATTATAATAAATAACATATCATAAAATATAATCATAATAAAATTAAGTATTTTCAAAAATAAATTAAATGAGAAAGTTAATTAATTATCAGACATATATGTAAATATTGTGGAATGAAATGACTAATTGTGCAAAAAATATATCTAAGAAAATTTTAAGAATGTTTAAGAAAAATAGTATACACTGAAAAATATGATATTGAAAACCTAAACACCAACAAACAATTAAGAAGAAATAATTTTGTTTCAAAGAAATATAAAAAATCATGAATAAACATAATATAAAATTATATAAGAAGAAAAAAAAGATAATTAAAAAAAAGATGAGTAAAACTAATTTTCAAATATATAATTAGATGTATGATAAATTACAAAATAAAAAAAATACAATTTATAAATTAATTAAAATGAGTGAGAAGAGCAGGGATATTAGCTATTTAAAGTACATTAAGACTATAAATAATCAAATTCTAATAACCAATGAGAGATAGACAATATATTTTCATAATCTTTTAAATAAGATTACAAATTTAAATTAAAATATTAAATATAATAAAGAACTAAATAATTTTAAATATATAACTAAGATAAAACTTGTAGAATTTGAAAAAGCTTTCAAAAAAGATTAAGAAAAGAAAAACCCTAAGACCCAATGATATTCCTATTGAAATTTGAAAGGATAGTCATGAGTGAGAAATATGTGATGTGATTGACTAAACTATTTAACAAGATCATAAAAATTTAAAAGATATCAAATGAATAGAGATAAAACATTTTAATTCTCATTTATAAAAATAATTAAAATATTTAATATTATAATAACTATCAAAATATTGAGCTCGTCAATCAGACTATGAAACTTTGGAAAAGAGTGACTAAATACATATCAAAAAGAAAAACAAGAATTTTAAAAAATTCAATTTAAATTTATTATGAGGATTACTATGGAGGCTAACTACTCAATCATAAAACTAATCAATAAATATAAAAAAAAATAAGAAAAGCTTATATATGACATTTATTGATTTGAAAAAATCTAATGAGAATCCCATGAGTTTTACTTTGGTGGATGTTATATAAGATAATATTAATGAAACTAAATGATAATTCTAGGTGAAATCACAAAGTTATTAGAAACTTATTATTAATAATTTGAACTAATATGACTCTAAATATTATTTCCTCATAAGATATGTCTTGATAAATGTTATTTATAGTTAAATATTATATTAATTGATGAAATTGAAGAGGGGGCTAGTTAAGCTTCTATAAATCTAGAGAGTTACACTAAAATCTAATAAATTTAGGATTATTCATAATAAAACAAAGCACTTGAAATAAAAATGTAAGCATATTAAAAATAAAAATAAAGTAATAATCAAAATAGAAAAATAATAAATATCAAAAGTTTAATTACTTCAAATATCTTATAGGATTAAAGTTGGATAGATCAAGAAAAAAGTTATCTTAGTAATTCTATATAACAGACAAATGTCAAATAGATTATAAAAAATCAATATAAAAATTATAAAATTAATCATACATTATGAAAAAGAATATTAGGCAACAAAAAAACAATATATACAAAGAATTAGAGTAACAAAAATGATATTGATAATGAAAATATAGAGTAATACTAATAAAAAAAATTAGAAATAAAATTATTAGAAATAATATTAAAATAACTCATATATAAGACAAAATAAGAAAAACCAAATTAAGATGATTTGATCAAGTCCAATATAGATCATGCAGATAGAATGAGAAAAACAAATTAGAGATAAACTTGGAAAAAATTTAGTATAATTAATATATATGATCTTAATAACTACAAAATTAAAAGGGAACATAATTTTTAACAGATCAATTGAAAAAACATGAACATTATAATTAATCCTAAGTAGTTGATATAAGAATTGATTGATGATAATGATCATATATATCAGTATAAACCCTGAAAAAAAGTATGCAGCATATGCCATACTTAGTCTAATAATTATCAAATGATTAAATAATTTTATAATTATCTTTTTTAATTATTATAATAGAGTTAATAAAAATATTGTCATATAAAAGATTCACACACTAACTCAAAAAGTATCACATGATATACTACTATAAAATTTGAACTAGAAGAATATTTTTATGTGACCTAAATCACATGAAAATATTTTAATCTCACGAGGTTCTTTATTTAAAATTATGAATAAATAAATTCTTTAATCTAAGTAATATGAATTCATCTCTAATAATAAAATATACAAAAATTAATAGAATAATAATTATATAATTCAAATTGATTCAGCAAAAAAAATAATTTAAAAATATATTATTCAAACTAAAAAAATCAATTTAAGATAATTTATTGAACATTCTCAAAAATTACTTTAGTCCATATAGCATTCTCAATAATTACTTCGGTTTATATAACACTCTCAATAATTATTTTTATTCATATATGAATCAATTTTTCACATATTACTCCTCATCATAATCTTCAAGAAAAAATATTTTCTTCCATTCAAGTTGACAAATTGATCCATCTACGAGAAAAAATCATAAATTACAAAATGCTAATAAAAAATATACTAGTAATAGTGCAAAATCATCTTTACAATCAACTTCATATGCTAGTATGAATATGTAAGCCAATAATTAAAATATTTAGTCAAACTACCTTTTCTTTGATATCAGTCTTCAAATAAATACTAATTTATATTTGTTTGACAACAATTAAAGTAAGTTAGGACAACATTTCATAGAAAATGAAGATTGGAGAGAAAAAAAAGTTAAAAAAAATTACTAATTTTAAAAACTATTTTAAAATACAATATTATGTGTGTGTGTGTGTGTGTTTTGGAGCAGCCACATGTGGTGTGCACCCAAACAAAGAAAGAAAATAAAATAAATAAAAAATTAATCAAATTTCAATATCTCCTTCAAATTAAGGCATACATGTGGTGTGCTCCAAAATGTGGCATGCTACCTAGGTAATGATTTTCATAGTATGTTCCCTGATAATTACATAATTTATAACAATTGAATCATTATGGATTTTTTTCCAAATAAAAAGATAATTAACCTCAATATATTTTATCTGCTCATAAAATAACGAATTCACAGTGACATATTGGGTTACTTGCCTACTAAAGTAAAGTATCATCAGACTCTGAAATATTATGCACAGCTCCTTCATAAAATAATTGACACTGAAACTCACAAATAGTTAATGTTATAATTCAGTATTTTATCACTATACTCAATCTAAAAATAATTATTTACCTCGTATTTTTTTCAAAAAATATGATTACCTTTAAAAATACAAAATCTTGTAATGGATATTTTCTTTATAATTACAAAGTATAGAAGCATGACTGAAATCTAAATATGCATCTATCCGACTATGCCTATAATTTTCAAACATAATATCACATCCTAAAGGTTTCTTGACATACTAAAAATCATAAGCATTACATCCATATGAATATATTTATGATAATCTAAAAAATAACTAATTATATTAACATTGATAATAATTAGTCTTATTACTAATAAATAATTTAGTTTTGTCATCATCTTCCTATACATAGTGAATCAACTGACAAACTGACATCAATAGATAAATTTATACCGAAATCAAATGGTGAATAGACATATATATATATATATATATATATATATCTCAACAAATTGATGTCAAATAAAATATATAAGACATCTCATCTAAAAAAATTTAATTCATAAATATCTAACCTAAATATCAAAAAAGTATTTCAAATATCCAAAATTTATTTATCTAAAATTTAGTATGTTGAAAAGATTTCAATTGAGATACATTGAAATGATCATTTCTTATTATCAAAATATCAACAAAATATATAACTAGATCATGCTTGAGAAGACTACTTCATATCATAAAGAGTTTTTTGCAAATTTCACATCCTACATAAACTGCAATGAAGATTGAATCTTTGTTGCATAAACATTTCTTCTTCTACAATACCATGAAGGAATATATTCCTTAAAACAAATTGAAACACAATCCATTTGTATGATGTTGCAATAAAAAATAGCAACCTAATAATCACCATTTTAGTTATACAAGAAAATATGTCACATTAATCAACGTCACAAGTATGTGTAAATCAATTACTACTAAACTATCTTTGAATCGATCAACCTTTCCATCAAGTTTCATCTTCACCATGTACACCCATGACTCTTTTACATTTCACTATTAGTTTACCTATAAGTTTTAGAACAATATCTACTTATGATTAGATATGATTATACTCAATTCATCTAACATATATAACTAGGTGATGATAACTAAATGCTTAGAAAATAATATTTGAAATCTTTCAACTATCAAGTGAGAATAAAAAAATAAAATACATAATATCAAAATGAGAATTAAAGAATACTCAAGAAAAATAATATTAAGTAAAATACATCATTAGTTCTTTTCACAATATAATCAAAAAATCAAAATCAACTACTCTAAGCTAGATCAACTAATGCAGCATTAAACTTATATGGAAAAATTTATCGATATATTCATCTAGAATATATCTTTAGATTGGTACTATCAAATCTCAATACCCTCATTTCCCTCTCTTGTAGAGACTCAAACCTCGTATTCAATGAGAAACTCACACTAGACTAGAAAACTAACACTTTAGAGATCACCCTAGGAAAGAAGTCATTACTCATCAAAATCAATCATACTAGTCGTATCAACATATGAGCATGGTTAGTAATTACTCCTCCTTGGAGAGTAAAAACTAGACATATAAATGAATATATCACATATCTCTTAAGACCAAAGATAGTTAGTTCCCAAAAAATCAACTAAATCATGTCTGAAGAGACTGCAAAAAGTCATAAAGGGTCTTCCGTAATTTGCATATCATACATAAACTCCAAGGAACATTTAATCTCTGGTACATAATCATTTCTTCTTCTACAATAACATGAAGAAATATATTCCTCACAACTAACTGATACACAATCCTTTTGTATAATGTTGCAAAAAAATAGCAACCAAATAACAATTATTTTAACTAGAAGAGAAAATATGCCACAGTAATCAACATCACAGGCATGTATAAATCTTTTACTACTAACTCATCTTTGAATTGATCAACATTTCTATCAAGTTTCATCTTTACCATGTACGCTCATAACTCTTTTATATCTTACTAAAGATATCAAACGAGCCGGGTGACTCGAGCATGGCCCATGGCTCAATCGAGTTCAAACATACATGGCATGGCAGGGAATGATCCGTAATCATGCTTCGTGCCAGGCAAGGCAGGACCTGTATGCCTAGCCTGGTGGCACGATCAACCAACTCAGGTGACTATCAAATAGGGTAATCTAGTGTTTTTAAAATATCGACTAGGTAAGCCGAATGTTGCTTACATGGCCGATTGTAATTGACCTACCAAGTAAGTCGGCCACTCATGTTTTCACGCAATGAGTTTTATTTTGCTTTTGCATACACGGTTAGGCACGAAGGCATTCAGTCGTGCCACCATGCCTTGCTAGGCCGATGGACCATCCACTTTGCCGGGCCTAGCATGCACGGCCCATTTGACACCTCTATATCTCACTATTGGTTAACCTATAAGTTTTTGGAATAATATCTCACCTATAAATAGATATGATTGCATTCAATTCATTTAACATAGATGACTACATGATAATGACTAAATGACTAGGCAATGATATATGAGATCCATCAACAATGAAGTGAGAACATGAAACTAAAGCATATTATATCAAAATTATAATAAAAAAATATTTGTGGAAAATAATATTAAGTGAAACACATAACTAGTATCTTCTATAATATAATCAAAAAATCAAAATTACTACTCTGAGCTAGATCAACTAATGTGACATAAAACTTAATTGATATAGATTATTGATGTATTCATCTACTATATAACTTTAGATTGGTAACATTAAGTCTCCCAACCCTCATTTATCATTTCCTTCTTTTACAAAGACTCACATTGTCACACCTCATATTCAATAAGAAATTTACACTAGGTTCATCCCCTTGAAGACAACCCTAGGAGAGAGGTCACTACTCTCATCAAAGTCAATAATACTAGTCATAAAAATATTGACATATGAGTATCATTAGTAATTACTCCTTGGGGAGTAACAAATGAAAATAAAAATGGATATATCAAAACCATGTATGAAAATACAATCTCTTGGATCGATTCTTTAAAAAAAGATTTATCTTTTGCATAACATCACATTGACACTCATTATGATACTCCTAATATTTGATAAATAATATATATATCCTTTCTAAGTGCTAAAGTACTTGTTAAAAATACAATTGATGACATGTGCAATCATCTTTTTCATGTGAAAAAAGATATTTTAAATAAAATAGATACACACAAATTTCAAATGAAATATGAAAGAATCTCTCTTCTATATATAAGAACTGATATAGGATATACCTTGAGAAAATCAAATTTACATTTGATTGATTTGAGAGTTAGCAATTAACATTGCTTCTCTTCAAAAACATCTAATCAACCTCATAAGAAATATATCTATTATTATACTTAGATATCACATTCTATGCAAGGGAATTAGCACTAAGTATTTAAAGTGTCATCTTGTATTCCTCAAAGAAACAAAAAAAAATAATGTAAAGTAAACTCCATATCATTATCAAGTTTCAACATCTTAATGTCACAATCACACTAAATTTTTATTTTTCATAATTTCTTTAAAATAAAAAAAATGATTTTTTTAATATTAATAATAATGTAAATTAAGTATATATCATAAATAAAAATAATAAAATATTTTAAATTATCATATGTAATTATCGTATAAAATCCTCAAATATTCGAGTAAATCACATGAAATAAGTCCCTCCTAGTATTTTTCAAATATGCAAGATAAAAAACTATAGTGTGCTTTTTTAAGTAATATATCTCATAATTAATAGACATCACGCATCTGATGATTGGGTCTAGAAATTTTAGCTAATCCAATAAAAAATATCCCAGCCAAAAATGAATCACTTGATGATCAATAATAAATAAAATATCTAAAAAACTTCTTAAGTCAAAAAAATTATGTACAATAAATCTTGCTCAATTCTCATGACAGTCATATGTCTAATCTGATAATTATGCATATTAAAACCAAAAATAAAAATACAAAATCAAAATTTTATTATTTTGTTAAATAAGTAATAAAAAATAAATTATAACAAAACTCTTGTACATCTAAAATATGCATAAAAAAGAATGAACTAGTATTGATAAAATTATTTTTCATGATCAGTACAACAATATCATTGACTATGATAATGTAAGATACTCTAGACTCTTCTAAATAAGAAAAAAAATGTGATTATCATTATTCATGGCATTGAGTATTCACTCTTAAATCTGCTTTCTAAAAAATTAGAGTGAGAAAATGAGTAGAAAATACAATGAATATACATGTGTTGAAGCCAATAATACTGAATGAACAAAATCTAATATATTTCTCATTAACAAGTATTAGTGAAACAAAATCAAGAGACAAATTCACATAAGAACTGGACTAAAAAGATCTTTTAGTCTACCATATAGGTTTTGAACCTCAAAAATTATGTTATAACTCAAAGTATAACATCCAAGCTCTCTTGAGTATGTCCTAACCTATCACAGAAAAAACATGTCATTATTACCTCTCTACCTCTCAAAGTATTTATGTCAACTCTCTCAACTATTTTACGACCACTATATAATATAGATATCATAGTACTATGACTAATCATATTAACTCCACTTGATCAAGATATAGCTATAGATATTTGAGTTAATCTCAAATTAGTCTAAGAAAAATAAAAATATTTTCTCTCCAATAATCTATTTCCACAATATAATATATCACTTTCCAAATAAATATATGTAAAAAATACTATAAATTTAATAGTCAACTCTTTTCAATACAGTTTAATCCATTAACACATATATCACACTAACAATCATCTCTCACTATTATGTCTAAAGCACATAATAAGTCATCATATCATAATCAATCAATTAATATTTCAACATCTAAGTAATACCATCATATAAATAAAATATCCTCACTAAATACATCAAAATGTTCATGCCTCAAATTATCTTTCAAATATTATAAGAGTCAAACATGCTCGACACGCTATAAACAACCAACTATCATAAGTGTGATAATTATTTATCAATCATCAACTATTTATGAGTCTCTATCTAATATGAAGTTTTCAATATATAACCCACGTAACCTTAAGCTACTAACCAAATACTAACCAACATAGTCCAAAGGAAGTATATATCTATTCTTAATTTTTATTAAGTTATCCCTAGTATTCTCACATAGATTCCAACTATTTTACTTCCTTTTATTTCACATCACAAGACACTTTCACACCAATATGAACTAGAAACAAAATATTACACTAGCCATCACATTTTTATGCAAAATTTTTGAAAACAAGTATTTTCAAATACCTTAAAACACTCAACGATGACCATGCCCACCCCACTAAATCAATTATGTATCAGTACCATCGTGCCATCCATCATGAGGCCTGTTTGCATGCACATAAAAATATTTCTCGCCAAAAATATGTCTTCCAAGGTCTAAGAACGACAAGACACAAATAATAGTTCAAAATATCCATTATACATGGGTATTTTATTATTACAATTGGGTGACATTATCATCACCACCACAAAGAATCATCAATAAGTGTCACCAACAACACAAAAGGGTGTGTCTTCACCCACACGACCTAATGTCGCCACCACTTCACCAGAAAAGGAAAAAGTGAAAACATTCAAATACCATGTTCAATGATAATTAGGGTCAAGTTTCAAGAAAGATAAGAGAGAAAAAAAACAAAAGTAGAAAAAAATATTAATTTGAAAACTATTTTTGGAATTATTAGCCTACATAAATCATATATATATATATATATATATATAATATGAGGCAATTCATAATTCGAATGCTCCCAAATAATAAAAAAACAAACAAAAAAGAAATTTAAACCTCAACAATAGTTAAACACATACTTTTAATGATGAATTACTAGCTTTCATGTCTTACTGAAGTGAAATGGATTCAACTAAATAATATATTAATATTATTAACAAATTAAAATATTATTAAAAAATTTAAAACTCAACAATATTTGTCTTCATGAAAGAAATAATATATTATAAAAATATCAAAATTATCTTAATATTATTAAAAAAAGATAATAAATTAGTATAAGAAAATGAAAGATGAGTGTATGACGATGCATGTATAATATTATGGAGAGAACAATTTTATTACTTCTAAGTAGTAATTAGAAAATTAAAATTATTAGAAACATGTAGATGATTATATGGCTTCATAAGAAACCATTGGAGAAAAATAGATATCTAATATAAAAATTCCACAATAATGAAGATCAATAGCCTAAGAGAGAGCTTATTGAACAAGTTCCATTGGAGACCCCATGTAAGCACTATTCAAAATGAATTGAATCTCCAAAATTTTCTTAGTCGCCATTAATAAATCTAATTGTCATTGTATAAAAACAGCTTACAAATCTATACATGATAGCCTATGTATGATGTATCTTATTCTCATGTCCGAAAGAAAAAAAAGACAAAATAAATACATCAAAATTTTAAAAAAGAACTAAAGATATCATCTCATAAATACAAAATTTAAGAAATTACTTGAAAAGGGAGAAAAAAAATGGTATGCAATTGAACAAATAATTTATAATTCTATTTGCTCAAAAAAATCTTGAAACACTTATATGAAATAAAAGTATTATGATCTTAATTCAATATATGTTCTTCTGTAGGAAATAAAACTACACAATTAGGAAGTTAAATATTTCTCATAATTTAGTGATTGATATTGTGCATAGATGATTTCTATAAGTATTATCAGGTGTATCTTCAGCCTCATCGGCTCATTCCCATCAACAACCACAAACTCACTGGTTATCATAGCTGAGACCGTGATAAATGATAATTACCACTATTGGCTAATTGGTTGTCATGGCTAATAAACTTTATGAAAGCTAAGAAAGGTAGAAAGAATTTACCACTTGATACATTGATTAACTTCAAAAAATCATCATTGGAATGTCGCTAGTAATGTAGCAGCAGCGGACAGTAGTGACCACAAGACAACAATGGTGATAAGTTATGATGACTATGATACAAGCTACATCGGAAGATCCTAAGGGAGTAGATGGGTATTTAATTTTGAGAACAAATATCCACTTTCAAGCTAGCTTTTAGATAAAATTAGAGTCTTGGATTTGGGTACCTATTATTAATGCTTTCATTGAAAGTTGATGCATAGTAAAAAATGACTACATGATACTTGATAAAGTCTAAAGTGGGAGTCATCCCATGAGAGAGAAAAGTTGCATGGAGCCATGGATAGTCCAGAGTGACAGCCATCCACAGACATCCAGTTTCTCAGGTGGTATAAAATGATACGAACCACATCAGAGGATCCAAAAGGGGAAAGGTAGGTATTTTAAGTTTGAGAGCAAGCCTCTACCTTCAAGCTAGCTTCTGGGCAGAGTTAGGACTTTAGACTTTGATATCTATCATTGATGTTTCCATTCAGAGCTAGTGCATAGTAAAGAGAGACTATCTAGTACTTTATAAAGTCCAGATTAAAAGGCATCCCATGAAATAAAAAGGCTACCTGGTACCGTGAAGAGTCAGAAGTAAGACTCATCCATTGAGTCCAATTTCTCATAGGGCATAGAATGATACAACCTACATCAAAGGGTCTTGAGGAAGTGTGTGGGTCTTTAAGTTTGAGAGCAAACCTCTATCTTCAAGCTAATTTTTGGGTGGATTTAGGAAATTGGATTTGGGTTCTAGATTAGATTTGAATAATGACAGTAAAACAATGTCCATTCTCTTATACTATTGACGAAGAAAGAGAGAGAGAGAGAGAGAAAAAAAAAAAAAAACCTTGAGTATTTTTCGCTTATCTCTGACTTGTAGCGCTTTCCCTTATATATTTCATACTCCCCCTCAAGCTTGAGCATATACGTCATATGCACCAAGCTTGAGCATATTAGTCATATGCACCAAGCTTGTTACAAATGTATTTAATCCTAGAACGACTGAGAGATTTAGTGAAGATATCTGCTAGTTGATCATCTGAATTAACAAAACTTGTAGCAATACATCCTGATGTGATCTTCTCTCTAATGAAGTGACAATCAACTTCAATATGCTTGGTCCTTTCACGAATAATTTTGAAGAGTTAAAAAACATAAAATAGCATTATTGAAACACATGTCCCATACTCGACACTAATAAATAAATCACGTGATTAACAACACTATACTCAACAAATACAAACAGCGGAACACAAAAATCTCAAAAAATTTATCTTAGCTTCCCAATAGTGTTCTTGGTACAACCTTCCACGTGAGCCAGCATCATGCTTAATTCAGCATATAAGTAGCCGTTTTCTAATCTAGAGTTGCTGATGCCCAAATAGCACTCCCTTTACATCAATTAACAAGCAGAACACATCAGCACTGCCTTCCATTTCCAAATTAAACTCACCGAAAAACGATGCTTTTGATTTTTACAATGAAAAAATGCCACGAAGGGTTACTTCATTACTAAATCGCCAAAAAGACCATAGAAGCCAGCCAAGTAGAGCAGCGTAACAGTATGAAAAGGGACGAACCATGCCATCTGGAACCTCTTCATAGTTAGCAGAGCTCGATGCAACCCTCGCTCTCTGCATGGCTTTGTAAGCTTGATTCTTCCCCATTTTGAAATCTGGAGACGACTTGACGGCAAATTAATAGCAACTCCGATTGGCGGTTCGATTTACGCACGGAGACTGAGAGAAAGGAGACGTGAGGTTCGAGAGAAAGTTCGGTGGACGAGTGGGACGGCCCCGTCGAAGAGTCCCATGGTCATTCCCCTCAAGCCGTGACCAGAAAAGAAATGGCCTCGCGGCTTACGCGAAGCTGATATTTACTAAGAACGCGGAAAGCTTGGGCGGTAGTTTTTGCAGATAGCTCCAAAAATAAAAATATTAGAATATATTTAAAATTAGCCAAATTGTTGTGTAGCAGAGATAGCAAGGCATGTAGTGAATATGCTGTCATTTCATTAAAAAAAGGAGGAGATAATTCAGAATTAATTACTTATAAAAAAACAAAAAAAAATTTAATCAAGTAGCATTCGTGTGTGTGTGTGTGTGTGTGTGCGCGCGCGCGTGTGTGTCATGATATATGACTATTGAATACTATATACTATATATATGTAGTTATGTATTATATACATCACATGTATAGCTGGCAACTGGGTCATGCAGGTTGGGCTGGGCCGGGCCAAGGGATTAATAGAGCTAGAGGTGTCAAACGGGCCGGACCATTTTTTTAGGGCACGAACATGCTACCGTGGCGGGCCAGGCACGGCACGGCTCGTGCCTTGCCCGAGCACGGTTTAAAAATGTGTCGGGCCGGCCCGGCCCGGCCCGGTTGACACCTCTAAATCGAGCTAATTGGCCCGGGGTTAATTTTAAACTAGGCTACTATTTCGCAAGCCCAACCTAGACCTATAACAGGCTAGCGGGCCAACGAGCCGATCCAGTTTTATGTATATGTGTCAAATGGGCTGGGCATCCCAAGTCCGACCCAACGCCCATCCCATTTCATGCGTGCCCGAGCTCAAGCTAGATGCACCCTCGGCACGAATCATGTCATGTCGTGCCGAGGGTTTTTGTCTCACGTTCTTGTCGAGTGATTTCGGGCCGCATGATGTGCCAGGCACGTCACGGGTTCCTGGCACGTGGGCATGGCACATGTGACAACGCACCAAGTGACGCCCAACAGTGAGATGACATGGCAATGCCCGATGGGCGACAGCGGCACAATACCGAAACTCTAATTTTCTAAAAAATCGACCAACTTGACCCAAACTAACCCTAACCCATGCGGATTTCGGGCCATGGACCCGTGCCAAGCCTGTCCTTCGTGGAACCATGATAATGATGTAGCGTGACGTGCCTAGCACGACACGCCAGCCCGGTTGAACCCGAAAAAAATGAGTCGGGCTAGGTCGAGCCGACCCATTTGACACTTTTATTCTTATGTAAAAAAATGTGAAATTATTTTATTTAATAAATTACTTTCCTTCTTTATTATTTATATCGTTTCAGTTATGATGATTTATCTTTTGCAAATAATGTCTTATTGCCTTGTATTTTTGTTTTTTTGTTTTTTTTTGCTCCATATGTCCATATCATATGTTCGCTCAAACAAATAATAAATAAAAATCTCTCAAACATGAAGCTAAATGCACATGAATTTTTCTATACTTTCCAATATGCTAGCTGCATGAATATCACAACCCCTAAAAACTATTAATCATCAAACCCCGTAAATATGGAATATATAACTTAAAACTTCACAAATCACCATTGAATAATCCAAACCCTAACTAAATTGGGGAAAATGCATCAATAGAGATGTAGAATTTATGAATATCAGTTGATTGCACTCCTTCAACACATTTATGAAATTGTCTTAACCTCTCATCTGAATCATCATATGTTATATACTTTCTCTTATTTTATGTAAAGCCTCTTCAGCCACTTTCAGACCTTATTGAATTATGAGATTCAAGATATGTGCACATCATTTAACAAGAAAAAAAAAACACCATTACATAATAAGCCATTTTGTATATTAAGCTAGAGGTGTCAAACAAGATGGGCCGGGCTATCCCGGCCCATTTTTTTCAGCCCCGATTGTGTTTTCGTGTCGGGCCAGACACGGCATGGTTTGTGGAGTTCAGCCTGGCAAGGGCCCACGGCGTGATCCGTTGGGTCGGGCCCGGTCGAGCCATACCCTAAATTTAAAAAAAAAATTAGGATTTCGTCGTGCCCGAAACCCTAATTTTTAAAAAAATTAGGGGTTCGGCAGCCCCGTAATCCTAATTTAAAAAAAAATAGTTTCGGCGTGGTACCGTGCCAGGCAAGGCACGACACGGGGCCTGGTTGGCCTCTGCACGGCACGGCACGATTGTGCCCTGGTCGAGCACGGCACAAGCTCGGGCATGGGAAATATCCGTGCCAAGCCAATCTAGGTACGACAGAATCGTGTCGTGCCTCGTGCCAGGCCGGGCCGGCACGAACCGATTGA